>JAHLSL010013733.1:3712273-3762748 GCA_025920805.1 Petroica traversi
TCTCGGAGTGTCCCGCAGGGCTGTGGCGGCGGGGGTGGGTGGCAGCCCTGGTGTTTGTGTACAGAGTACTCGGCCCTGGGCGGAGTGTGCGCAGCGCAACAAACTGTGCCTCACTCCCTGCAGCTCGGAGTGACTGCCCTTGCTGTCTGCGCGGTTCCTCCAGGGGGTTCAGTCTGTGAGGAAACGGGTGTTTTTAATGCTCGTGTGCCTTCACCTGCTCGTCCTTCCTTTTCCCAGCTCGGCCTTTAGGCATATTGAAGAAGAATCAGATGTAGGGGTTTTCTACGCAGGTTTTGGGGAAAGTAGTGGCAGCATAGACGGATTTGTTAATATTCCTACTAAAGGTTATATTATATTTGTTCAGTATCTGAGAATCTAATTCTTAGATGTATTTTACGATACGTCCAATTAAGCCTGCCTTAATTCACTTCCCACAACTCCGGGAAGTGTTGGTGGTTTATGGCTTTTTGCGGCTGTATCATTGTAAAACAAATATTTAAAGTTGAAATTTTGGTAGCTCAGGAAGCTTCTTTCTGGGTCCATTTTGACGACATGATTACTCTCTGTGCCCTCAGCAATAATGCAGAATTGTTAACAACGGTAACACTGGGCAGACTTAGCCTTACTTGGACAATTGTTTGCTCAGTGTTTCCCTCCGTAAACTTTTAAATTTTGACTTTAGAAAAAAAAATAACCCAAAACTGTAGTCTTAAGTGGATTTTATTTATAGCTGCATTTGGAAGTCGTATGTTTTAACAGATGTCCACACGGGGATTTCTTGCTTCCAAAAATTCCATCTGGAGCAAAAAGGTTTTTAATTTGGTAGCTTGTATATGTCAGAGTTCTTATTCTAGATGAATTCTTGCATAATTATATTTCACAAATTTTAATAGAGCTTAAATTATTTGCTGCTTTTATAGCATGTGCACAGATGTGATGTTGGGGACCTGCCTGTAGCAGGATCACATCACAACTTGTTGCCACTTGAGCTGAAGCCGGGTATGGGCACTCTACCTCTCAACTTTTCAGTTACCTACTTTGTTTTTGTTGTGGTGGTGTTTGGTTGGTTCAGAATGGTGCCGTCAAAAGCTCTGATCACCTTTCAAGGCTAAATTTTATATCAAGTAGTGTGATTTAATGAAGCAGAATATCTCGGTTTTTTACTATGTTATATTAATGTATTTTAAAATGCAAGCTAAGATTGCAAGTCAGAAAAGGTTGTCTTGGAAGCTTCATCATTGAGGGTAGCCTAGTTTTTATTTAGTGTTGCAGAAAATGTATCATACAAACCTTGTTTCATTAAAGGAAATACTGTAGACTTGATAAACTAAATGACTTTGTCCACTAGGTGTCCGTAGTTCCAAGCAGGATGAAATTTGAAAGTGCTACATGATGAAGCTTCAACGCTTCAGTATTTGTGGCTATTGCAAGCTTCCTAGTGTTTCTTTTTCTTAGTATTTTCAAATTACATTCCAGGTTTTGTTTAATATGTTGACCCCAAGTGAAGTTTTGCTTTTTCTTTGAGCCTCAAAACAACAAAGCATTTTTTTCTTCACAAGACTTATTTCTATCTCTGTATTGTGTAGTTTTGCAAAAAAAATGGCAAGGATGAGTTAAATGCATTGAAGAATCATGAAACTGCAGGTTTCAGCTACACAGTACTGTACATAAAACTACATAGTAACATTTAATAATTCTTTCTTGGTTGCTCATCACTCTTTCTTTCCTTTTTTGCGGGTAGGGTTCTACATTTGGAATTGAATAGAGATAGAGATGTGGAAAGAATACATGGGAGCGGTGTCAACACCCTTGATATTGAGCCTGTTGAGGGAAGATAGTAAGTATATACTTCTGTTAGTAAAAATGTGCATAACTAATTCACTGTGTTTTGGTACTATGGATTTGTTTTCTTGTTGAACATATTTGGCATACTGAGATTATGAGTGTTTTAACTTCTGTGATTTATTAACACTTTCAGCATGTTATCGGGTGGATCAGATGGTGTTATTGTACTTTATGACCTTGAAAACTTGAGCAGGAAACCAAGGTATACATGTAAAGCACTTTATTCTGTTGGAAGGTAAGTACTCCAAACGTCTTTTAAAAGTACAGGATATTGCTCTTGTGTGGCAAGAATCAAACCTGCAAATTAATGTCTGTTCTTATTTCTAGGATAAAAAGGCTGTAAAAAATATTGCCAAAAATCTTTGAAGCCTAGTAGCAGAAGCTGATTGTTTCTTCTTGATTTGTCTGCTCTAATAGTTACAATATAAGTACAGTGACTCTGGTGTTGTTTGAGCAAATCTATGGCAGTTTAAAAAGTTAAAATGAAGGATATCAATTGTACTCATACAAAAGTTAGACAGTCTTATGTTGCCTTTCTCTTCTTTCAGAAATTAAGAGTCAGACATGGTTAAGGGGTAAAAGGTTCTTACCTTGGTATTTAATAAGGATCATTGTGATGCAACAGATCCACATGGTGCAGCTCAGGTGAGCCATGCCAGAATGCTCACACATGGTAGACAGTTTTCTAGACCTTGCAAATGAGCATAGCTAACAAAGATGTCCCAATGAAAGGCTTGAATGAATAGCATGACGTCTTCCTTTTCCAAAGTATTCTTCCCTAGATGAAGGTATTATAGGGCTTTCCACCCTGCAACTGCAAGGCATTTAGGATATTTGATTTTCTGGCTTAACAGAATATCAGGACTGGGTTAAGGGATCAGTCTTAAGGAGTATGCATATGAAGGATACTGAGGAGACATAAAAGGTATATAAAAAAAAAGGCAAAAAAAAAAATCATCATGGCATCAGAAGCCACCTCAAAAAGAAGTCAGACCTAGTACCCTAACCTCATATTTTAACACTACAAAAAGAAACGGGGGGGAAAAGGCCCCAGACCTTCCTCTAACCCTCAAATCTTTCTCGTCTGGGAATTTTCCTATTGTTTCATACTGGAATTTGGTGCCTCTATGCCAGTAACTGAGAAAGAAGTTTTGGTACTGCTGTAGAAATAGTCTCTGTATTCCCCAAATATATATAATGCATATATTTGAGTAAATATACTTTAAAGCAGGATTATTATGCAGTTATTTGCATAATCCTGCTCATATGTTTGGAAAAAATCTAATACCTATTTGCAGTTGTTTGTTTCCTTCTTCTCTCTTTCCAGCTTTACTAGTAGCTATTTTTAGTTCATCAGGTGTTCAGCAGGTACAGAATTGATTTATACAGAACTTCTTAAGAACATGTTCAAATGAAGAAAGATGTGTTACTGAAAAAATGGGATATACTTTTCTGAAGAACAAGGTACTACCATGCTGTGTGTAATCTTTATAAAGAGTCAAAGCCTTTATTGATTTGTCAGGCTGTCCCTGCAGGCAATACAAATTTTTCCATTATAGACATTAAGTCTTCTAACAAGAGCTATTTTTCCTTTATTTGGATAGGCTTGTCTAGTGGGTTAGAACTTCACCTAAGACTCTCAAGAGATATTCTACTTTATAAAAGATTGGTAACTGCATTTTCCCCTTACTTTTTTTTCCCAGTCTACAAATTATTTGAGGTCTAAGAGTCAGAGTCTTCATGAGTCATGTATACAAGAGCAGACCGACTTGTAACAGTAAGAGGCCTTAACAATACCTTGGATCACAAGAAAGAAAAAGGCTGATAGAACATAATAGAACAAGTGTTGATGGCTGGGCTTCTTGCACGAAGTTAATTTAAATTGTTGTTAAGAAATATAATGACTATACACCCCCAAATCTCAAAACTGAAATTAATTCTGAAACAGATACAGCAAATTGAAGGAATTCATGCTAAGAAGCCAGTACCTAAGGACTGTCAAATCTGTGCTAGGATTGTGCCATCATTAACTTCAATTCAGACAGTAGAAGTATTCCACCCTTGAAGATTCTGTTTAGAAGCATGGTTAGTTGGTTGTCTGTTTCTTGAGTAGGTGTTAATTTTCATAGATGCATCTTTTCTTTCTTACCACTTGAGGCATAAATTTTATTAGCAGAATTGGATTTTCTGTGGCAGTGCACTAAATGACAGGCTTATGATTATTATTTCGTAAATAACTTTATTGGTTTCTTGTCTCAGTTATTTTTTCATAGTTTTCAAGAACTTTCCTAGTGTGTTTTAAATACTTATTGTAACTAATTAGCTGCAGTTTATATATATAGTCTTCAGATATTTGGAATGTTACTCAGAGTTTCTGACTTAATAAATGGTTTTATACTTAAGAAACACATTCCCTCTGGTTGTCTGGCTCCTGTCTTTGAAGGATATAGTGCTGACATGTTGTGAAACTTTGCCTGTCTTCCAAATTTGCAGGGCAGAACACAGGTCTGATCTTAATGTTACTTAAAGAATAAGCTCCTGCTAGAGGCCCTTTAAATAGACCTTCTGAATAGACCCTGAACTGGGCTTGCTGATGATCCAGTAGTTTAGAACACCAAAAGAGATAATGCCTGGTGGTAGGCTATGATTTACCCGGTGTTTCTCATCTAGAATATAGGGCGACTATTGCAAATACCAAAAAAAGCTCTCCATGTTTTCCTGAGAGTCAGCACAGGGAGGCGTTATGTGGTTTCATATGATTCATTCTGTCTTGTGACAAAAACTGCCATGTGAAAGTAACCGAACAGTACCAGTTTCTAGATATTACACAGATAATGCTTATCTTTAGGTAGTCTCTACTACTCAAAACACATTGAGGAAAAATGAATGACAATGACTGTAATCTATAGAATTCTGTATTTGCCTTTGGTAGAAAAGGCTGGGATATTTTGAGTAATGTGTGAAAATACTTCATATGGAATGAACTAGGAATAATGTACATACTGAGATATGAAACTAGGCTGAATGGCATGTAGCTGCTACTAAGCTTAGCCAGATCAAAGGTGATTCCTGCAGAGCCACTCAAGAGTTTGTGCATTCCTCAGCCCTGGATTATGGGAGAATTGATTGTTCTGGTGCAGAGTTGATTACAGTTGATTTCTGTTGTGCACTCATAGTTACTCATAGTTACTGTACCCAGATAATTAGTTCCATGGGCTTAGATTTTTCTGCACAGTGCATAGAAATGCCTCTCCAGGAGTAAGCTCACTCCGAGTCAGGCTTGATTTCCTGGCTGTGCAGGTAATGAAGATTTTTAGCTTGACCTCTGCCGTGGTTTAACCCCAGCCAACAACCAAGTTCAGCATGGGTGCTTGCTCACTCCCCTACTGGTGGGATCAGGGAGAGAATCGGAAGGGTAAAAACCTAGAAAACTCCTGGGTTGAGATGGTTTAATAGGGAAAGCAAAAACTGCAAACACAAGCAAACCAAGGAATTAATTCACTCCTTCAACTGTCTCTTGGACAGCATGGCCCCACCACGCATTGTGATTATTTGGGACGACAAATGCCATCATTCCAAATGTGTCTCCTCCTTTCTCCTTGCTTCCAGCTTTATATGCTTAGCTTAATGTTACATGGTCTGGAATAGCCCTTTGGTCACCTGTCCTAGCTGTGTCTCCTCCTTACCTCCCAGGCACCCCCAGTCCCTCACCAGCAAAAGCATCTCTATGTTACCAGCTCTGTTCAGCACAAATCAAAAACATATTTCATGCTAGGCTGTGTGAAGAAAATTTATTCTATTTCAGCCAAAACCAGCACACCTCACTGAAGAATAAATGCATGAAATTTGTTGACTTTTAGCACTGTGCCAGAGTAACAGGCCATTCCAGGTATGCCTCAGAGATGGAGGAGCAATGCAGAAGTCATTAAACTAAGCTCAAAAGTTACTCAATATCTCTTGCTTAGTACTGTCAGTGCTGGCTGCAGGCTAAGTCTTCTTAAAGATGTATTTTTGCTTTGTAGCAACCCAAGTGAGCAGAAAGGTTTATTAGCTCAGATGTAATCAGGTCTATCGACACCATGTGAAAAGAGAAGATTTCCTCAACCCCTAGTGTTAGATTAGTCTGTCAGTGCCCTGGGAAAGCTGAGATTTTTGTGTACAACCAGCCCCTCAGTGTGCTGTTACAGGGACCATTCACTGAACAGTCCTGCTGGATCAGAGGTGGTTCGACTGACTTGTTCAGGGGCACACACCAATAGCATGAGAGACCCCTCAGTGTGGCTTCCCACTTTATTGAAGTGTATTACCCACTGCCAGTGAGAGCCAGGACTCCCTCTAACTATGGAATAACGTTCTTGTCAATAAGAGAAAATAGTGACAGGTTAAGGTTCGAGGCCTGCCAGTGGTAGTTTCTGACGGCAAAAACATGTTCAGACCAATATATAGACAAGATTTAAATCCCTAATAAACCTCATATAGAGTAAGGTTCTTACCAACAGGCATCTCTCTGGGGAAGAAAACAGATCACCTTGTTGGCTGAACCCAGGAGTTATGATGGAATCTTCCCTAACTCTTCACCTTTCTTGACTTACTTTTATACTGTTCTGTTATGTTTAGTTGGAGCTTGAGGAACTGTAGCTTTGTTACTGATTGGTGTAAAATTCTCTCCCTTTGGTCTTAAAGATACAGTCAGTAAAGTACAGAGCACATGCACAGTGAGGGGCAGTCATACCCTGGAGGTGGGTAACTTGAGATTGGCTCAGTTGGTTAGAGCATGGTGCTAATTATGCCAGGGTTGTGGATTTGATTCCTGTGTGGGCCATTCACTTAAGAGTTGAACTTGATGATCCTTCCAACTGTCAGTATTCTTTGATTCTGAACTTTATGATGGAGATCTGTGTTAGTACTACAATTAGATGATAATCATCCAAGTTCATCTAAGGAGAGTAATTTCACCACAGTTGCTGCTTCAGCAGCAAGACATCTTCTCCTATCTCCCTTGGTGGACAGGTGCTATGAGATTTACCAGATAGAGAATCTCTCCCTGCATGATTTCAACAGCGCCTGGCCAAAGTGTCTTGGCTCCGCTCCCCATTTCATCCCCCTTAGCATGTGCTCGAGGTTGCAGGCTGTGTCTGTGGGGAATGACTGTGGAATAGCTTTCAGTGATGCTCATCACATTCCTTCCAGAAGAAGCAACTTCACCCTATAATTCCTGTATCATTATATCTTTTGTTAGAATATGAATATAACTTCTCAGTTTCCTCTGATTTTACCCTCACCGTCTTTCCAGACATGACTGGTCACTCAAGCTTCAATACCTAAATAGAATTTGAGAATGTTTCACACTTTTATATAGTGCATCTAACACATTTCTGGTGTGTGATTATCTAATATTAGTGGGGGTAGCCAATAGGCTAATTTTACGTACAATATAATTATTAGTACAAAAAGCAAAAGAGTTACTATAAATAAAATGACAATAGGGTGAAACACTCTTGAGAATTCTGACAGCTATTAGTAACCGTCCAAAAGGGTATCCCACTACTCGTGTCCTCCTTCTTTCTTCACCTCCTCCATTATGTGATTTATTTCTTCCACATCATGATGGACAGTAAATGAAGTCTGTCCATTTTTTGGGGTTTGTTTTCAACAAGCAGCGCAGGTCTTTGTTCTGTAACAATTTCTTTACTAGCATGAGGTTCATACCAATGGGAGTATGCTGCAGTCTGGAATCAGAGTAAAATGAGTGCCTAATGTTTTAATAGGATACAGTAGGAGCTGAATAACTAAAATTACATTCCGTAATGTTGACAAATATGGGAGTGATTACTTGTGTCTACAGTAATGTTATCCATAAGAGGTCTCATACAAGTGCATCCTTTACCAGTATACACAGTTTCCAAATTTTCATTATGATTAATCTCAAAATGAGAAATATTTTGCTAGGTGTCAAGAAAAATGCCATGGGTTTTGATAGTGTTACATTCACAAATGTATCCTTGCTGCTCTCATGCAATGCATGTGTTGGCATCAATGGTCTCCCATTTACTTCCATCTTTTTGTGCCAATATTCTATGCTCCAGAGGATGAATGTAGTTTTACTGTGGTTTAATCCTATTGCAATGACTGGGTATATATCATATAGTGGAGCACTGTGCTTTGTTAACACATAAGCTGGGCTCTGCTGCTAATGGGATCATAGGTAAAACAGACTAAGTACCAGTAGAACTGGAATTTCTTTTGAAATTCAATTGTGTTATCTCAAATTACCTCTCGAATTTCAGTGGGTAATGGTTTCTTCTCCTTCCCTTATGATTGTAGCTGTCATCAATTGCATCCATAGTTGAGCTTGGATAGAAGTAAGAGCTAAAGAAACATTGTTTTTTGACTATGCTATGTGCATCTGTGATCAATTGATGGTCTTTTTCATTAACTGCCTCCCACTACACTAATCCATCCATTTGAAACAACTGATTAGTTCCCAAAGCCGAAAGCGAAGATCATAGAGGACGTTTCAGTTTATCGAAGTCACTATTGTGACTAATTTTGTTCTGTAATAAGTCAAAGCCCGTGCCATGTGGAACTCCCCATCCTGTTGTTGTGATGACAGTCATATCCCTCCTGATTTGCCTGGAGGAAGTGAGGGTTTGTTCATGCAACCATGCTGTCAATCCTGCGTAAGAGGCTTTCAGGAGCAATGATCAAGCCGACTGGATTGTGGAAACATTATTCTGCTTCAACAGTTTGACTTCTTTGGGAGTCCATGTTGAGTTAAATAATATTTACTGTTGATCTGTATTCCTGACTAAGCAGGAGCCAATGTTATGGGTGTGAGGAGACAGTTCGATAGAAGGTTGAGGCTAAGTTGTTAAAAATGGCACTTCAGCAATTTTGAATTGAAGGCCCTCATTCGGTTGAGAGTTTAGGTCTGTTCAAAGATAAATCACGAGTATTGGATGGGATATTCTAAAGGTATGCCAACACTCATATTTAGAAGAGCAAGTATGTATGTTTTTTTCCCTTCAGCCTAATTCACTACACTTTGACATAGCTTACAGCAGTGTGTAAGACTCTTGTCATGCATTTAGTTATTTTGCATTCAGCATCTTATTGAGATGATGTATCCTTTAATTCCCTTCAGAGGTGAAAGGTGTTGATTTTCATTCTTTTTGATGATCCACTCCTACCTTTAAAAGGTAGTGTTACAAAGTGCTACTATAGACAAATTTAGGCCAGGCATAGGTACATCCCAGAGTACATACTGCTCTATCCTTGGTAGTACTGAAAATCTACATCTGTTTGCATAATGATACCCCTGCAATACTTACTGTGTGTAGAGGCCAGGACATTTGAAAGAGCAATGCAGAGATAAGAGCTGAAGCAAAGAAATCTCATGAGCCGTTTTCTGGCTGCAGTTGGAGCCAGTTGATCTGTTTTGTCATAAGTACTCCATTTAGCTGGGGTGGAGATAATTTTCTTCATAGTAATTTGTATAGTACTATATTTTGGACTGGGAACCAGTCTTGATAACACTTGACGTTTTAGTGAGTGCTGAACAGTGCTTGGTAGTGTCAAGGCAATGACCATTCCTCATTGCCCCTTCAGGGCGTGGAGGGTAGGCTGTGAGGAAACAGCTGGAACGCCTGACCCAAACTGACCAGAGACATACTGGTATTCCATACTGTAAAATGTCATGTGCAGCAGTCTAAGCCTATGGTGATGGATTGCTTTTGCATCAATTCACTAGTTGGAGACTTTTTTGTTTGTTTATTTTTTCCCTGGGATCATAGGGGATTTTTGATTTGTTCCCTTTCACTTTCTAAAATGTGTATATCTCAATCCACAACTTTTCACACCTTCTCTGTTTGAATGCTCTCCCTCATCCCGTTGCTGAGGGTAGAGTGAGCAAATAATTGGTTTGGGGCCCCTGAAGCTGAATCCATGAGAATCCTGCTCAGATATGTGTTGTCTACCAGGTATTTGAATTACATATACTCAGAGCCTGGTCAGTTGAGTCTGTATCCCGGAGCTGTCAAGATTAGCTCTTGCTGTCTGCTCTTTCTGCCACAGTTAATTATACTGTGTTGGGGTGGCAGAGTCCACATTGGGAACTACCAAAGAGCCCATAGGTCCCAAAACAGCAGAGTCACGTTGGTGGGACTGCTCTGAGGTTTGAAATATCACTAAGAATTAAATGGTTTCTCCCTGAGCTATCTCACCTTGATATGTTAATGCTCCTGTGTTCATTGGCCTTGACCTGTTCCCTCACCCCACCCCTCTCCCCATTAGTGGTCACTGCATCCCCCTGCCCTCTCTCCACCCTGTGCCCCCTGACCATTGGCTGAGAGTCCCTGTAACAAGGGGCACTTGGGGGTCATTTGCCCTCTTATGCTCATGGAACCCTTCAGAATAAATGTTTCTGGAACTCTGTGTGCCTGAGCCTCTGCAGTTCTGAATCCCTGGTAATGCACAAGCTCTCCAGCAGTGGGTGAGTGTGTGCACTGCCAGCCACCAGCAGAGGTAGGAAAGGTCTGCCTGCACAGAGCCCTGCTGTTCTGGCCAGAGTGATCTCTCAGAGCCACAGAGACACTTCTGGTAAATGCAGAGACCTCATCCACCCTACACCCCCCATGGCGTTAATATTGCAGTCTGTAAATATCCACAGTTCAGCTGAAATTTTCCTACTGCTCTTCCTCTTTCATTACTGAATGCAAATATAAATGACTCAGTAACTGAGGCTACTGCTCTCTTGTTACTTTGGCAGACATGGATTGCCAATAACTATGTAGCTGTAATTATTCACTAATGCGAATGAAATTTTTAACTGTATATGTAATTGTATTTATTTTTCAGTGGATCCGTTTCTGAGAAGCATAAATTGTTTGTAGTATTAGGCCATCACATTTAACATAAGATCTGTAAACATTGCTTTTGAAATGTTGTGGTTTTTTATGCTTCAAACTAATTGTCTTGAGATATGTTACAGTTACTATATTTTGAAAAGGTAATGGTCTGTAGTTTCTTGAAATGAAGACTCTTCAAAGTAATGAGTATTAGTTGAATGAAAATCAAGCCAACAAATGTATGGTTCTTCTTGAAAACTTCAGGACAAATTAAGAAAAATGTGTTTTCAACTTGTCATCATATACCAAGACAAGGTGATTATCAAAACTCTAACCAGATGGAACATTTTCCTTGATTTTTAGGAATCATCCTGATGTACATAAATACAGTGTGGAGACAGTCCAGTGGTATCCTCATGACACTGGCATGTTTACATCCAGCTCATTTGATAAAACCTTGAAAATATGGGATACAAATACTTTACAAGTAAGAGAGTTTCTATAGATTGCAACCTTCTTTGTGTACCTGTAATTTATTGCATATCTGTTCTCACAGAGGTGAACAGGACTGCGCCCTGAAGATGAAAACCAGTCACCTGTTAGGACTGTGGGTGCAGCAGCAAGGTGGTTGTGGTCCTGGCATTCATGTATACCTGCCCATTTCTGAAGACCTGAATGCCTAAGCTGTAGGACAGCTTAGAACCCTTGGGACAGTTCAATTCTGCTTTTGCTGTGAGCTGGAATACAGCTAGTTGACTTTTTGCTGGATTAACATGTCCAGCAAACTCTAATCTGTGGTCTGTCCTGGAGACTTACTTTTAATAATCAGTGTCTAATAACCAGCACTTTTGAAGGATGGTTGGCCTTGGCATGCAGGATCTAGGTGCAGAATTCTGCTGTGTAAGCACTATATACATAATTTCTAAAAACCGGTAGAGAATGAGAGAAAGCATTAAAAATGTGCTGACCAATGTAACTGGCACTAACAAGGTAAACAGATTATTTAGGAATTTATGTTGCTTTGACTCACTAATCCTTGCATCTTGTGTTGAACTGTGAATTCATGAGTGCAGTTTGTCCTGTTTCCTGTGAGTGTATTAATGAATTTATTGATTCTGTTTGACTGCTATTTCATGCAGAGTGAAAAGAATTTTTTTTTAAAAGAGGTTTGCATCCTAGGGACATCATAGGGAACAAATTTTTACTTTTTTTTTTTTGAGATATGAAGCTAAGTTTGCAGTTGCTAAATCTTCTCATCATCAATTAAGTTTCCAGATAGATAGTTCTGTGAGCATCCTTTGAAAGACACAGTGTACATGTAAAGTTTATTGAATGACCTGTTCCATCACCAAATGGTGTTTTTGAAAGTACAGACAACTCAGTTTTAAGAGATTTTTCATATACAGTATTTTAGAATGAGACAACAAAAACAGTTTACCTGGAAGCAATTGTACTTATTAAAGTAAACATGTTCCATTAACTTCAAACACTCATGAGGCAAATAATAGTTTATATAGAAGTGTTTTATTTTTGGGGGGAATTGAAAATTGTGTGTGGTATTTGTGAATGAAAAGGGGCTTTAAATTTAGTCTTAAGTGCATTCTTCCTGTTGACTCTATTTCCATATTATAACATTTTTGTTTACTTACTAGCTTTATTAATTTTTGATAACTGTAATAAATTCCATCCATGCTTTTCATTAGTCAACTTTCTTGGTCTGTCTTTTGGATCATCTCAGGACTCTGGTGTTGTTCTGCTGTTGGAAACAGACTTTCTTTGTGATGTTGGTGTGACCTGGCTTCTAACCAGGAGAGTTATCATTACTATGTAAATAATAATACTTGTGTTAGTCTTACTTGTAGCTGTTACTTGAAAAATAATGGTGAGCATTTACATTCTGCTAATATATTTGCATTGTGATTAATGTTTTTATTTTCAGCCTGCAGATACATTTCACTTTGAGGGAACAGTGTATAGCCATCATATGTCTCCAGTTGCTACAAAGCATTGTTTAATAGCAGGTATGTATCTGCTTTTAAGCAACAGATATATAAAAATATAGATAAGGTTTATAGTATTAAGCAAGTAATATTTCAGTTTGGTTTTTTCCCCTGCTCTGTCTTATTTTTACATAAATCAAGTCTTCATAAGATGTAAGTTTACTGATACAATAAAATACTATCCATTAGTTGGATGATGTCAATGAGAGTATCATATTTGTTCTTCTGAAATAATGCATCAATCAATTTTCCTTACTGATAAAATTCTTAGCTATAATTAGATTCTTTAATAACATAAGTTCTCATTTAAAGATTATAAGATCCAAATATAGTAAATTTTGTAAATAGATCTGTGTACTGCTTGGATGTACACAATTTAACTATGTTCAGCAAAAAAATATTTGAGGAGATTTTTTTAAGTTTTCAAAGTACAGTCCTGTTCACCCCCAGTTTCTAAATTTTGTTTGTTACATGGTAAATTTGTTTGGACTAAAAATGTAAATCTATTAATGGAAGCATTGCTCTGTCTGAGTGAGCAGTTATGCATAGTTAGCATTTTTCTTCTATTTTTTGGTCATTGCTAAGATTTTTTTTGTTGTTGTTCTCTAAAGTGCTGAGGGTTTTTAAGCTGTCTTTGTTTCTCTTGTTACAGTTGGTACCAAAAGCCCCAAAGTACAGCTCTGTGACTTGAAGTCTGGATCCAGTTCTCACATTCTACAGGGTACTTTTAGTCTGAAACATAAATGTTAAACAATAACTACTTTGAGTAAAAACAAGTCCTGTAAAGAAACACTGTATACAATGTGTTCTTTGTGAGTAACATGACTAATTTATTTGTAGCCAGTTGTGAAAGTTATACAGTGGCAAAAGGTTCTTCAGGGTGTTTTTTCTATAGTTATGAATAGCAGAATACAAATATTAGTCAGTGAGCAGTTACTACAGATGTTTGGGCATTTTCATGGTCTAATCAATGCTGATTACTGTTTATTACATGGTTAAGTGTAGTCACTCGTTCGGGGAGTGGCAAAAAAAACAAGTGAAACAACAAACTCCCCACTGCCCCCCAGAAAAGAAACCCCGTACCAAAACAAAAAGGAAACTTCACTGCTTTTAACAAAATGTCCCACAAAGGTATTTGAATGGATTTGTTTAGAAGTTTCTGATTTCTATAGAACAAGCTTTCTATAAAGGATGTTATCACAAAATGTATTTGTATGATTTAGTTTATTTTTCAACAATATGTTTCTGTTATGGCTTGAAGCATGATTGCAGTCTTTCCATTTATGACATCTTATCCTTCCTGTTGTCTGTATTTATTAGCATAACTTTCCAAGTTTTAAAGTATATGCATGTGCGTGTATAAATATACATATATGTATGTGTATGTATGTATACATATATATATGTGTGTGTGTATATATATGTTGGAAAGGACCTTTCAGATCATTGAGTCTAGCTATTAACCTAACACTGCCAAATCCACCACTAAATTACGTCCCTAATTACGCCACATCTATACATCTTTTGCATATCCCCGTGGGTAATGCCTCAACTACTCCCTGGCAGCTTGTTCCTGCTAGAATTTTACTTGGAAAATATGGGAATTATTTCTTATAGCCAGTCAAAACCTCCATTGGTACAGCTTGAGGCCACTTCATCTCCTGTTGTATCTTACTTGGAAGACTGACCCCCACCTGGCTACAGCTTTTTTCAAGTGGTTTTAGAGAGCAGTAAGGTCCCCTCAAGCCTCCTTTTCTCCAGACTAAACACCCCCAGTTCCCTCAGCCGCTCCTCACAGGACTTGTGCTCGACACTCTTCACCAGCTTCATTGCCGCCTTAATAGTTAAGGGAAAAAAATGATACAAATTCAAGACAATATTCTTAGAGGATACAATGAGTAAAGTTTTAATTGTAAGTATGTTAGGCAAATGTTGTTTGTATTGAACATTATTAAAGGATTTAAAGAAAAATAAATGGGAAGTTCCTTCTGTGAATGAGAAGACCAGTGCTCCACAACAAGATGTGACTGTCCAGTAATCTGTTTTGCATAGTAAAATGGTCTTCATTATCAAAAATTATACACATGTAATACTGTATGTAGCACTTTCTGCATACTACTATCACACTCAAGCAAGAAGAAGAAAGAAGTAACTTCTATCCCAAAATAATATAGTTTCACAAAATTTAAACTGATATTACAATTCAAATTATTACTCTGGCTTGGTAAATTCTATCCAACTAAATACTTGCTTTTACTTTCAGTTATTTACTTAAAATGGTATGTATAATAAATAGACTTTTTCATGTAATTTTTAGGTCACAGGCAGGAAGTATTGGCAGTGTCTTGGTCCCCACGTCATGAATATATTTTGGCAACAGGAAGGTAGGAATGTTAAAAAAGAGTTTATTTTCTTTATGCAGACTCTTTGCAATTTACATGCACTTCTGGAGTTAATTTTCTTCATTAATTTTTACCTAATCACAGTTTTATAGCTTTTCCCTAGAAAAATGAAACCTGGAGAGCTGTACAAATCACACTTATTTTACAGCAAGTTTGTACAGAGTTTTGAAACACGAACTGTAACTAACTAACTGTATAGGAAAATGGTAGACTATTAAGGAGATACTCACTTCTTACTCTTTATTAGTGTGTGCATTCTAATCCATTTTGTAATAAAATAAAACATGTCTAGATCAAGTTACCATTCTGGTAATCACACTTATGTCAAAGAGAATAACTTAGGTAACTTAGTTGACAGGTAGTAACTTTCCAAGCTGCAGTCATTCAGTGAATAAGGATTGTATGTTGATAGTCTCTGCCTTTTTTGTTTTCTACCCAGTCATTTTTAATGTAAAAAATTCTCTTGCCTTTTCTATAACTTTTGTATATGTTAGGTTTTGATTGTGGTGTGACATTTCTCTTACCACTTTTTTAGATGTCATGGTTTTTCTCTTTGGAATTGCAGAGAAAAATAGCTGTTTTGTAAGTTTAGTGAAATGGCTGTTTTGTAAGTTTAGTGAAGCCACCAGATTTGCAAACCTTCAGTTTCTGAAGTTAGACTTCTGAAAGGCTTACCAAAGTTGGAAAATGTTTTAACAGTATGTTGTTTAGGGGTTGAGTTATTTGTTTGGTTGTGGTGTTTTTGTTGTTTGTCTTGTTTGCTTGTAGATAACTTCTGTATCAGTTATACAATAGATCTATGATAAGAAAAGCCCAAATTCTCAGACCACTATTACAACAATGCTGGAGTCTGTAGCTGCAATTTAACCAGCAGAAGAATTAGCAGGTTTTTTCCGGCTGTGTATGTATCCAAGGGTGTTATGTTGTAAACAAAGAAACAAATGTATTGTATTACAGCTAAAGATTCACTCTTAGGTCCTGATAGTGTACCAGTTAAAGTTATTAATATACGCAAATGAAAGTCTGAAGTCTGTCTTAAAATATTTTTAATGGAATTCTGTTGACTTGAGTGTGCCCCACATGATGGGTGGTTCAGAATAGTTGCTGGACCAAGGTGAGTGCCAGGTGGTACACTCAATTTCCCTTATTTATGCAAATCTGTTTTTCTTAGTGCTGATGGTCAAGTAAAATTATGGGATGTGAGAAGAGCTTCTGGATGTCTGAGTACACTTGATCAGCACAATGGGGAAAAGTCCAAAGCATCTTCTGAGGCAGGTAATACAAAATGTAACTGGTGGTAATTCATATGTAACTAGAATCACTCTTATATTTCATGAATGTTTTGAATAGTAAGACCAGCAGGAAGAGTAGTGATAAACCAGTTGTTGCTTAGTACATAACAGAGGCCATTCAGCTTTGTTCAGTTACTTTTGCTATAGAGTCAGTCAGTGTTTGTTTTATGTGACCTTGTTTAGAGGGATTGCCTTAACAACAGCAACGTATCTGTTCTGTGGTTTTCCTCTAAAAAGGAAAGTTTTGTTATCTTTTTTTGTGAGTGGAAGAATGAATTTATGCTGTGGATTAGCTTTTATATAAATATAAATTTGGTTGAAATTAAAGAAATTATTGAGAGGAAAATGTTCTACAGAAGGCTAGTACTTGATCAAAAAAGAAAAAATATTGTTTGATGAAAAACAAAATTCAGAGTAACTCCAAAGAGAGCTAGTGCCATTTTATACATTCCTTTGAATAACATGTTGACTTGTCTAATCACAGCATCTTTCTTTTCAATTTCATTTTTGTCTGTCAGATATAAGATGCTTTTTTGATTATCTAATATCTATCATATAGGCTAGGCTATTTAATTTATAGAAATAGATATGAACTAAACCAATAGCAGGTAACAATTATTTTCTAATAAAATCTTTAGAAAGCAGTTCGCATTTTTACCTAAAAGGTATGTCTAATTAGGTACTGCATTATAATACAGAGAGACTTTATCCTTACTGCTTCCAAGCTGACCAAAAGCTACAGCATGTTGTTGAGGGCATTGTGCAAATGCCTCTTGAGCACTGATAGGTTGGAGGCATCAACAACCGGATGATAGACTGATTCAACTGGCCCTTGAATTGCACCCTGAGGAGCACTGCTGGTGCTCCATTTGAACAGCACTTCAGTGCTCAACATTGAAGTAAAAATGTATATCAAGTAATAATTCTTCTCTAGAAACCTGAGACAGCTTTTTTTTCCCAGCAGCAAACACTGCTCACAATGGGAGAGTTAATGGTTTATGCTATACAAATGATGGACTTTACCTGCTAACCGTGGGTACAGATGATCGGATGCGACTCTGGAACGGCTCCACTGGAGAAAACACCTTAGTAAGTTTTTAAGAAAGTTCAGTTTTGTTTTAACTTTCACTTAATTTTAAGAGATTTATAATTTCTGGAGTTGTCAGTAGAACTTGGAATTCATTTTTGTAAAGAATGTAGCTGCTCAGTTTCATCACTAGAAGATTTGGTGAAAATTTTTTTCTTCCAGATATATTTTCTTCTACGTATAACAAAGAAAAAGAGTATGAGGAAGCCTGGATCTGCTTAAAAGATTGAATGTGGTAACTCTAAGCTCGTGAATTTGAGAGTATAGCTATAAACATTTCATACAGTAATAAAAACTTTAATAAGCAGTGACTGTTAGTGGAAAGTTTTGGGTTTTTTTAAACTATTAGTTGCCTATGTGCTATCCATAGAGCAGCTGGCTATACCTGAGAGTTTCACTGGCTTCCTGGCTTTCCTGCAACTGTCCTTCTGTTTTTGTGGAACCTATACTGTGAGTTGCAAGGCAGTGTTAAAAATACCTGTTCAGCCGTCCTTCCAGATTTATGTTGGAATCACACAACAGCAGGAATGAGGGGCAGGAAATGTGTTAGTCCTCTACTGCTACTCCAGTCCTTTCAATTTTTTGTGCTGAAGGTTCTTGTTTTAATTTTCTCTTCAGTAAAGGAAATAATTTTCTTTATTTTGAAGGAAGAACATACAAGATAAGTCAGTGTCTGTGGAGTTTTAGTCAGCTGTAATTATGATCTGTCATTTCTGTCAGGAAAATAAGAAATTTTTCTATACCTCAGAAATATTTTAATTCTGCTGTTTAGTTTCAGAACAGATCAAGAAGAATTCCTTATAGATATTTAAATAAAAACACTTCTCTCCATATTACCCATGTTAGCCAGCTTGTTCTTAGCACCTCATGCACAAACATCTTTCTGTCTTCAAATCAACTCCTCAAAAGTTGGTAATACAGTTTGTTCACTCTCCTATTACCAGCTGGATCACTGTTTTTTGATTTTTCTGTGCCTGTTTGACACGGCGTGTGGGGTCGAAGGATCGGTTCCACGCCTGTTCCAACAGTGTCTCTTGTGGAGCCGCTCCAGCAGTGCCTTGCTTAGCACCTGCGGCAGCACTCCATCCAACACTGGAGCCAGTGACACACTCTGAAGGGTCCCTGGAGATGAAGAGGCAGGAGGGTCTATCTGGCCTGGAATTCCAAGGCATTTATTACCTCAAAGCGAGCAGAAGCCAAATGACAGGAAGTCATCCGGGTTTTATCCCGGGGAGTTAAAGGGTGGGCAGGGCATCACTGACCAATAGTCTGGAGTTGGGGTGGGGACAGGATTAATTGACATGAGCAGAGACCAATGGGAGAGGAGATGGAAAGGGGTGGGGACAGAGCCCATGGAGTACTGAGAGAAAGGGGAGCTCTCAGGCAGAATTAAGGGGGGGAGACCACTTAAAACTACATGGAGGAGTGTGGATTTAGTACCACAACACTTGTTAGTTCATTGACTTGTTGTATGGTTTTCTAATCCAATGTGGAATAACTTGACCTTGCCTTGCTTTTTCAAGTCCAGAGTTACGTTGTCCAGGGTACTGCGTTTTCACACACTGCCCAGAAGTGTTGCTTAAAAAATTAAGGCATCAGCAAATAAATAAATGCATGTACAAGTAATACAAGTTCACAGCATAGTCCATTTATTTCCCTGACTAGCCTGTCCTTTTGATCTAAATAATTTTTTTTCTATAGAATTTAAAAGGTACAGAAATTAAGCCATACACATGATTTTCTTTTAAAAATGTCACTGTTGTTAGCAGAGCTGTCTGTATTAATCTTAAATCTCCCAACCTAAATCTAAAGGCCTAGAGTTAAGAATAAAAAAAAAACCCAATTGTGAAATCTTTTGACTGTAAGCTGAGAAATTTGTGAAGTTGACCGGGTAAATATTCTAACATAATGCATTTTCTTAATGAAAACGTAGTCAAAACTGTAATGCTTTATTTTAAATAGATTTGCTTAGATAAAGGCTATACTGTTTCCATGAATATATTTCTCTATCTCCTCATAAATACGCTTTTCATGTCTGATATGGCCTAATAGACTGATATAAGCAACTGAAATATTTGCAATCATGTTTAGACGCTTGACTTTCAATCTTTTGTGAGATTTTTATCTGTATAAAACTTGTTGAGAGCTTGAAACTCTATGAAGCTGTAGCTTGAAACATTAGTATAGGTATTAATAAAGGTATTATACTACTTTAATTTGCAAGGCTTCCCTTGCACCTCACCAGTAAAGTATTAGAAATTTTTCATGTCAAAATTACCCTGGGAGAAAATGGTCTAGTATTCGTTTGTTGAACTTGTAAATAATTTCTGTGTCTCATTCCTTTTGTTACTAATATTGTAGCTGTTACTATTTGTTTTTTTTTTTATTGCTACTTCCAGTAAATTGTTCTTATCTCAACTCATGGTCTCTGCCTTTTGTGCCTTCAATCTGAGGCATGAGAGTGAATGGTTTTAGCAGGACTGCTGAATTGGAAAATACCATCCTTAAGCCACAACAGGTGGTAATTCCTGAACCATGTCTAATTTCAGTGAGGCCTTAGGTGCTTGATGCAGATCTGTCATGCAACAGCTTGTGCAAATCCTCTTTCTTTATGTGGAATTACTAATTTGTAGGCATTTCTTTCCATTTCTTAAAATCTTTTAGAAGAGTGAAATTTAGTGAACATAAAAATAATTCTCTTGATAAACGTCTGTAGCTTGAAATATCAAGACATATATTAACATAACCCCAAATTGATTTTATTGAGTATTAAACATGAAATAAAATTTACTTTTTCATATTATTTCCGATGGGTTTACTTAATAGCTAAATATGTAATCAATATGATCTTTCATTTTGCAGGTGAACTATGGGAAAATCTGTAATGAAAGTAGGAAAGGACTCAAATTTGCCATCTCCTGTGGCTGTAATCCAGAGTTTGCCTTTGTTCCACATGGAAGTACCATTGCTGTTTATGAAGTTTTCACAGGACAAATGATAACTGTGCTTAGAGGGCATTATAGTAGTGTCAACTGCTGTGTATTTCAACCTCATTTTCAGGTAAGTAAAATACAAGCAGTATTCCAGACAAACAGGAACATTTATGCAGATTGACATACCATTTGCACTATAAAAGCATTCACTTTTCAGGGGTATGCTTTATCAAAGATCATAAGAGGGGGTTCTGTGGCTTATGTGTCATCCAGGAAAAGTTTAGTCAAGTTTTTGGGATGGCATTTTCTGGATTAGATTTCTTCCACTGCTTGTTTTGTCTCACATATGTAACTTCTCATTATATCTTTAGTAATTTTTTTGGTTGTGTGGTCATTAATAAAGCATAGTGTGAAGGCTTTTGCTTGCATTCTGTAAAACTGAAGGGGAGGCATTTGTCTTTCTCAGCGATACCTGAGACTAATCACTGTAAGAAAGAGTATGAAGTACTTTAGTACTTCTGTGAATTCTGAGAAGGCTCTTAAGTACTTTGCTAAGGTGATCTTCCTCAAATACTTCGAATAAAATGTTGACAACATTGCAAGATTCTTAAATTAATTGGAGAACATTTTAGCTAAGAAATATCATAGCTTTTCAGGGACTCATGGTACTGGCAGGTTTTTTTTTTCTTATTCCCAGCCTTTTTTCCTCTCCACATCTGGTATATTTTTCTTGTAATAAAAGACATAACAAAGTTTAATTTGTTATGAGAGAGTTTAGAATAGATTGTTCATAAGGCTTGTATTATGCCAAGAGCAGAATGGTTGATAGTATGGATTTTCAGGCTATTACACAATTGCCCTCCTGTGTTAAGGATTATACTTCATGTCCAGCTCCTCCTTCCTTGCCTTTTGTTTCTGAGTATCAGGCAGAAATATTTGAAGGGGCATGTAGGTACCTTTTCATGACCACTCATACAATGCATCATAGAAGTGGCGCTCTGGTAGCTTCTGCTCTGAGTCCAGTAACTTTGACTGAATGTTGCTGTATCACTGAGACTTCATGGAAAATTATGGACACATTATGGACAGGCAGTACACCCCAAGCTAATCAGCCCTGTTAGACCTGAAAGGCAGTTTTGATGTAGTCAGTGGGATAGTACATCAGCTGCAGTGTTCACATTGTAACTAAAGCAATCTTTTCCAGAATGTTCTTGAAAAGCTTTTTATCTTTTCAAGAATAGTTTCCCAACAAAACTTCCAGTGTGTTTATATAAAGTTATCTTTATTCTTTCTGATAAACTGAAGAGATGAGGCTAATTAGGTCTCTCCATAAAACATGTTTTACTTGTTTTACATGTGGTGTCTCTACCTTGATGTTTAAGATCCATGGTAAAGGATCACTTGTGTGTACATATGCACACAAGAACTACATCAGGCACTGCATCTAGAAGTTTGTGATGTCAGCTACTTCGTTTGCCTATCCTTTGTGACTCCTGATTCTCTTTCAGATGCACCCTTTTCCAGAATTCAATTCTGTACTGCAGAAGTGTGACTGGAATTTCTTTCTTTGTGAATGTTTTGCTTTCAGGTGTATTAAAAAATGAGTCTGATGAAACAACATTGCTATATGTTTGACACTAGCCAAACTCCAGGCACCCACGAGAGTTGTTTGCTTACCCTCTCCTGCTACCTTTGGGCAGAGAAGAGGGAAAAGAAGAATTAACAAAGGGCTCATGAGTTCAGATAAGGATTGGAAGAAAAACATTTAAGGGGCAAAATAGGTTCAAATTTAAAGGTATAAAGTAAATTTTTTATGAATAGAGTCAGAGTAGGATAATGAGAAGTAAAATAAGCCCTTAAAAACCCTTTTTCCCCCGAGCCCCTCCTTTTTTCGCACCAACAGCACAGGAAGACAGGCCATGGGGGATTTGGTCAGTTTATCACCCAGGATCATCTTCTGATTGCTCGGGGGAGGAGTCTTTTTTCTGCTATGTTGTGGGGTCCCTCCCACAGGCAAACAGTCTTCCCAAAACTCTTGTGGCATGGGTCTCTTGTCCACGGGGTGCAGTCCTCTAGGGATAGGCTGCTCTAGTTTGGAAGCAATAGCCCTCTCTGTCTGTGGAAGCCTTCTCCATTCGGGTCTCCACTGGATCATGGCTTTCTCTGGCATCCACCCACTCTGGCATTAGGACTTTTCCTGTGGGCTGTGAGTGGATCTCTGCATCCCCTGCAGACTTCATGTGTTACGTGGGTCCTCACCACGGCTTGCAGAGGAATCTCAGCTCCAACACATGGAGCACCTCCTTCCCCTTCTTTTTGCACTGGCCTTGGTGCTGCCATGTTGTTTTCCCTCACGTGTCCTCACTTCCTCCTCTTCTCTGATTAGTGAAGGTGCTCGTAGGTACCGTTGCCAACAAGTTGTTCCAATTGAGAGATTTCTGCAGGATCCCCCAGTGCTGAGAAGTCGATCTTGTTTGGGTTCCCAGCGAGGAGTCGCTGTTGGAGTTTCGCTGCGGGCAGGGGCAGCGGTGGCCGCGGCGCGGGAGCTGTTGGAGGGGAAGCTGCTGGCCAGGGGTGGCCGGGCAGGCAGGGAGAAGCCTCAGGCCGTGCAGAGGTGGCCCCCACGCCAGTGCCTCGCCACCACTGGGAAAAAACCGCCTGTGTGCTGTTTGATTCTCTTCTTAAATGTGTCATCACTGAGGCATCACCAGCCTCTCTAACTGGGCCAGCAGCATGTCCATCTCCAGAGCCATCAGAGATTGGCTGTCAGACATGGTCCAAGCTTCTGGCAGCTTCTCACAGAAGCTTCTCCTGTGGCTCTCCCCCACTATCAAAAAATCAGGCAGTGTCAAATCAACACTGTAATCAGGGTGTCACACCAGAGGCAGTGGTATTGTTATTTTGGCAGTGTTCATACGTGTACTTCCAAGTATATTATCCTGTCTTGAGACAATTAAGTATATTCATCAGTTGTCATGTAATGCCAATAGAAATTACAATTTTGCCAGTAAAATTCCTTTCCTGAGTTTGTAGTGTTGTTTGTAAAATTTATAGCCACCTCTTCTATTTTCTCTCTCAAGCACTATTAAATCAACATGCTGCAAGGTTATTCACAGCTGTACATTTGTACTTTGTTACTAGTTGTAAGTAAAGTCTATTTTGCTTAAAAAAAACCTGCTGTATTGCAAACTCTGTTGAGTGATATTTATATAAATGTATTTTAACTCTGCAATAACTGAATTGTCTAATAATCTTTTCTGTTGTCATGTTTAGGATTTAAAAATGTCAGTTTATTCTTGTCTATATCCTTCTACTTTTTTTTATTTCTTTTTGAATGGTATATTAGTTCACTTTCAGCTTTGGAATTTTTAAATACAAATCAAAACATAATTAACTTAAGCAAGCCGGAAGTTTTCCTTGGTGGTTCTTCTAAGTCTCTCTGATGTAAGCTATGTATGCACTGCTGAAATGTGTAGCAGATGGCTTTGTAACTTTTTGTTACTTGTTCTCTCTTAGTTGGGCTTCAATACGCTGTGTTCATAGGAAGCAAGGTCTAGATCATTTCTGTAGTTTTGACCATTTCTATCTAGTATTCTCTGTCATTGTTAGGAGTGTTCTTCATATTAACAGTCTCCTAAACTTTTTCTGCTGTCTTTAATTCTGGTGACTGATTTTTGTCCTACCCATCCTTGAATCTGGTCTTTAGATTTTTCTTACTATTTTTCACTGTGTTCAGAATTTCTTATTGATATTGATTGCTGTCAGTACCTCATGTTTTCTGTTCACTAACTGTATTTTAATTGCTATCTTTGTTTCGCCTCATAACTGGAATAGGCTCTAAGAAGAAATTTAAACTTTGCACCAATAATGTATTTGTGGTGAGAAGTGTCTTCTGTTTGCTTGGAACCATATAATCAAATGTGATCTCTGATAACCAAGCAGCTAGCTATTTGAAATGCAATTATACTTGTCTTTATCTCTTCTTATCCAAATTAATTAGCATGTTTGTGTGGAATACCTTTTATGTTTGAGATATGGTATGGAGCTGTCTCCAGAGAATAGTGTGAGCTTTAGTTAATTGTGTGTATGTATGCCTTTTCTGATCCTAGGAACAAAGCCATAAAATCCACTATATTATTATTATTTGCCTAAACCGTTCTTACGTAAATATCTCTGTAAAGTTAATAAGATGTTAGTCTGCTTGAGTAATAAGAACTGCAGAATTTGGCCCTTTAATAAGAGGCATTAATTTAATAGGAGGTCAGTAATTTCAAGGGTGGTGTGGAAGAGAAAATCTTCATTGTGCAATATCTTAGATGATGTTTACAGTTGGATCTAACACACTAGATACCAGTGTTGTCATATTA
Source organism: Petroica traversi (assembly GCA_025920805.1). NCBI lineage: Eukaryota > Metazoa > Chordata > Aves > Passeriformes > Petroicidae > Petroica > Petroica traversi. Next base: position 3,737,046 of record JAHLSL010013733.1, read on the forward strand.
TCTGCTTATAATGATTTAAATAAACAAACAAGGCCTATGTTTCCCTTTCAGAAAAAGAAATCAAGTTAAGCATCATGCATGAATAACATGTCATAAAATAGTAGGTATGCAACAGGAAGCAGTTTTGATTTAAATTATAGCTACTCATACTGTTCAAGAAATGCTAGTGACATCTGGAAGGGTATTTGGCAAATCCAGTAGTAGGCCATTACGTAAAGTTAACTGAAAGTTAAATCAGGTTTTCTTTGCAATTTTTCCATATGTTGAACTATAAACATGCATACAGCATGTTTGTGGTGCAATATATGTGTCTGTCTTGTATTGTACCATAATTCTACATAGAGGTCATTAGCTCTTCTTTTGACTGACTTAAGGTATGGTAGTAATAATTAATTGTAAGTATTGCTTAATGCAGTGGATATTAAATGAGATCTTACCATACCAGCAGAAGAAAGTGAGACAAGTGGTAGGAAGGATTAAATGGAATTTTGATGATGTCACTATGACATTGCTCATAAGGAGATATTTTGACATGGAAAGCTCTTTTAAAGTTCTTAGTTACATTCTTTATTCTATCAAAGACAGAAGGTCCAAATAGAGTACTGCTGACAGAATAAAGTAGACTTTGACCTATACTTTGGTGTAACATATCTTCTTTTAGGCAAGGTAAGTAGGATGGTTATCTCTCTTAAAATTGTAGACTCTAATCCTGAATGTGTTTTATACATGAGCAACTTCATGCATAGGACCAGATTTTGAGAAGTATGGCAGCTCACTTGAGTAAGACTACCCACATAAATGTTTATAGTAATTGAGTATTAAGTTTCTGCACCAAATGTCAACATAATTCATGCAGTTCTAATTACATATAAATTATATAGGAAAGTTTCTGCAACGACAGACCTGTGATAATGTATTGAGTTTACATTTAATCATATACTAAAACCAAACACATATGCAGAGAGTTGCTAGTTTAAGTGTAAAAGGCAGCAAACTTAAAGCAAAGCTTTTATACTGTCAGCCTGAATACCACAAAAAATACTTACTGTGTTTCATTCAGGCAGTTTAAATACATGACAATACTCAAATGTTGTCAGGCATCACATAGAATATGCAGGAATATAATTCAAGATTGAAGGCCTAAGATAATATCTTCATACTTGTTCATTTGACTGGCACATCAGAAAATGCAAGTGTTATGGATGCAAAATTTACTTCAAAAATGGTGTTAGTATTTCTCATCAGCAAAATTTTATCATCTTAAAGTGACAGAGAAGTCTCCATTTCCTTTAGTACAGAACTAAGAAAATTAAGATATATTTGACTTGCATCTATTTGGTATAAGTATTGTTTGATTTCATGTATTGCAGGGTGCCTTGTGCAATGGGATGTCCGTCTTTAGTCATTGCTATAATAAACAGAGTATTTTAACAATTAAAAGTATTAAATTGGTCTTTCTGATCTATGCTTTCCCAACAGGCTACAAGCCTCACACTGTACTCAATTTATTCTTTCCTTCCCTAGGCATACTGAAACTACATTTATTTAATATTCTTTGTACCATACATACACTCTTTTCTGATGTGCATTACTAGATTCTTGATTCTTCTGAGTTTATTCCTGATTTTTAATTATAATAAAATATTTGCCTTTTTTTGGTTTGTGTGGGTTTTTTAGGTTTTTTTTTTTTACTTCTCCATAAACAATCTTTTACAGTTCCTAATTGTTAAAATAGGTGTCTTTTCAGGACACAAGAGGGAGGGAAGAAGGAAACATGTATATAAAAAATAAATATAATTTTAAAAGCAATGAAGTTCATTAAAATGTGGTTTTTGCTGTTCTGGTGAGCAACTCAGGGAAAAATATAAAAACATGTATTTTGTTCTGGCATATTATTTAAAACTAGTTATCCAGATTAGAATATAAATTAGAAATTGACTATTTGTCTTTATTTTTAAATAATATTCTGTACCTTTTTTTCTGTGCAGTATGGTATCTATGTCACTGTTCAGTAAATTTGTGTGAAAGTAAGTTTTGCTTGTTTTTTAACAGGAACTTTATACTGGTGGCAAAGACTGCAATGTCCTTGCATGGATACCAGCTCTGCAAGGCCCAGGTCTTGATGATATTTCTGACCAGGTAATTTTTGAGTTTGAACTATATTTTTTCATGGCCATTATATTTGAGGAAGTTAGGTGGAAATTCAGTGTGAAGTATGTGATTCACCATCATTTGTAACAATTTTTAATTAAGAGGAGAATCACCTATTGATTCTGTACAATCTTTTGATTGTCATCAGGATTTGAGAAGATGTTTTCTCTGACAATATAGTCAAATCTTTTGCAGCCTTCTAGCTTCCTACTTAGTTAAGAGTAGTTCATGTCATTTGACTGTGGGTCTTTCAAATTCTGCTTCTTGAATTTACAAACTGCTTTCTGCCATTTGTCCTGTTTTGGAATGGTAAAGATGGTAGATTGTATTTTAAATTGTTTAAGAATGTATTGTGTATTTAATAGTAAGATTAGGGACACCACACATCATACACAAAAATATTTGATGTGAAAATACAATAAAGGAGTTTCTAAATAAATTTATTTTTATGCTTCAGTGAAGACATTCAGGGTGATTGCAAGGAAGATCTTATGTAAAACTGTTTTCCAGTAGAGTACTTTCTCTGTCTTAGTAGTAGAACTGGACAAGAAATATTTCAATGAACAATCTGATTGGGTAAAAGTCTGTATTTTATGAGACTGAAACCATTCAAAGAATTATAGTCTGGTGAACTGTACTAATGCACAGAAATGAGGGTGTATTAATGTTTTGGCCCATAGCATATGAAAATTTCCCTTTTTAAAATTTATTCATTGTTCTGTTTTAGATGGGGAGATTATAAGAAGCATAAAATTGTTGTAACATTTGCTTTTTCTAAGTTTTTGTATTTCAAAACTACTCTACACTTAAGAAAAGAATAAAAGTAGAATTCCAAAGGTTTGATACTCTAAACCCAAAATGTGAAAATTTTGATTCGAATAAACTGTATTTTTCTTTGTCTGAGAAACAAAAACAAACCCAAACAGCAACAAGATTATTTACTTAGCTCTGATTAGAACTGCTCCTTTGAATTTGACAAAATAGCAGTATGTAATATGTGCCATTGTTTTGAAATCTGTTAATCTACAGCTGCTGTTTGCAAATGCTGTAGATGAGCCCTGTCTCTGTAAGAAGCTGTTCTGCTGTCCACAGGCCAGCTTCCTCTCAGGTGCTAGAATAGGCCTTTGAGTGCTTGTAGGAACAAAATCTGAACCCAGAATAGAAGTAAACAAGAAAATCAATTTACCCTAAGTCATGGTGATTCTGTGCACTGCATAGCCTCACAAACTCTTTAGTTGGATCCTAGTGGGGCTGAGGTGAGAAATATTTCTTAGAGGCCAGGACTGCTTCCTGAAACTGTAGTGGTAAGTTATGATGGGTATATTATGATCTAAATTAAAACAGTGGCACACAACTGCATAAATACAGTTATAACATGTTACATTTTAGTACCGAACATTTCTAATACTTCCAGTCAGTCCCCCAGATAGTTTATGCTGAAATTGCAATTAAATACAATACTATTTCTTTTCATAATTTATCATGTCCCTAATCAGCAGAATGTAAAAAAAGTTAAAAACGATCCAGTACTCATGAGAGACAGAATAGTTTGTCTACATGTAGTCACTTAAAAATGCATTTAGGTTTGCCCTTATTTGACTATAGTATTTTTAATTAAGCAAAGCACTAAGAATTTTTATTTTCTCTAGTCTCCGCTTCAACGATATTTAAATCCAGGATTTGAGGATGCATGGAGCAGCAGTGGTGATGAAGGCTGAATTAAAAGTATGAACTGATGTAAAATTGACATTCAGGCACTGCATTCACAGACTTTACAGAATTGGACATTTTTGGATTTATCATTACTGGACTTTAGGTCTTTCAGAAGTAAGTTTCCAATGTTCTCATCATGTAAAGTTAAATCTAAAGGATTACTTTTTCATACTTGATGACTTTTGTACTTACACATTGGTGTACTTTATTCAGTGTTGAACAGCAGATAAATAATAAAAGCATTTGGGACCAGTCAAAATTACATTGTTTCTGTTATCATTAGTACATGAGGAGATAACCAACTCATTTCCAAGACACATGATACAGAGAATTTTCCATGAAAGAGGGCTAGCTCAGAAATACTTCCAGCTTAGTTTTATCAGTATCTTGGTGGAGCAGATTGTATCCATTTTCAAGTGCTTCTTTGCCGTGAGAGTCAACAGATTTTTATGCCTGTTCTTTTTGCATTTTGAGTTTTGCACGTTTTTCCGTAAATGCAGTGTTCACTTCAGAAAAAGATATAGCTGAGATCCTCTGTTCAAGTATTTATATGGTGACCATATAATCTAATATCTAAATCTGCCCCAGAAAGCTAAGAACAGAAATTAGTTTAGCGTTTTTGTTGCTCCTGTTAGCAGGTTTTTAAGATCAGTCTTCTGTGTATGAATCAATCATCCTTAGCAAACATGAAGGATTCCTGGACAGAGACAGGACTGAGGTACAGTAGAAGGCAGAGAGCAGATCACATTTCAAGTTAAAAATATTGAATGTAATCCTTACAGACTGTTTTCATCTATAGTCCTAATACCTGCTCTGTTTTGAAAGGGATGAGTTTTCTGAGGTTATTGTCTCATCTCAGTCACTAGTTTGTGCTTCGGACATAATGTAGTCTCTGTCACTAAAGAATGTTTTCAGATTGTTTAAAGCATCACTAGCAAAGATATCAATAAAAACAGGTCCAGTATAAAAGCAACAACATGACAAGGTTGCTTAAGGGCACACAGAAGCAAACAAAAATCCAGAGTCAATGAATCCAGTCCAAAATAAACCAAAATCTATGTCACAACTTATAACTGAAGTTGAATGATATAGCAAAGGATTCATATAGGATTTACCATACCACAACAGCAACTTACTTATCGATCTAACGTACAAATATAAAGCACTTAAGAATCTAGGAGAGCAGCATTGTACATTCGGCACAGAAAATGCATACTTGCATGCACACAGAGTCTGTACAAGGTGAAAAATTCCCCTCGAAGGTAGTGAAATCCCCACTTCAGATGCCTTTGAAAAGGGTGGAGCCTCAAGGAGTTGGGTTATCACTGTTCGGAGATCCTTTGAGTTCAGCAAACTCGGGAGTTCCCTGGCTCTGAGAGGCCCCACTCAGAGGAGCTTTGCTGGTCACATTTGCTGCTCCTGGAGAGCTCAGAGGGTCTCACTTTGGAGCTCTATTTGTAGGCCTGCAAGAGAAGGGGCTTTTGGTCATGAAGTGTGGACCATCCTGGCCACACTTGGGGTTGGAAACTTCCTTTGAAAGTGTGAGAACAAAAAGTATTATCCCACTTGGGTTTTTATTCAGACAAAAATGTGTCCAAGGCTGTTCATTAAAACACAGGAGCTTGTTAGACATCACAAATTTCTGGGAGCAGAGAGCGTTTCTGCTGGTAAGTCAAGAGAGGCTCAATCTGGGTGCTGTTGATCAAGGCTGAGTCCTAAGGAGCATTTCTCAGAACATATTGGGAGGGATGTCATTATTATGTCATTATATCACTATTGCTGAATATGTCAGTTTTTGCCTAAGTTGCATCATGAATGAATGCAGTGTAGGATTTAGCTCAAGAATAGATGAGCTGTGACTTATTTGTCCAAGTATCTTCTTACGCAGATGCCTTTGAGTTTAGTGTTTCAAACAGTTGAAAATACAAATTAGTTGACCTGGGGGCTTCTTGCACCTACTGGCAGCTAAAATCTTCTTCATAGGAGTCCTTCCAAATCCTCTTCTGGCATCAGTTGTTGGTGGTATTCTCCCTCTTGCCTGTTGTCATCTGCTGGAAGGAGAGGTGTTTCTGATAAGGGAAATGAGATACATGTCACATGTGGGCAAGAATCCAGACACGTTCTGCAACTCAGCACCTGCCAGCCTTCCAAATAATGGCGGTTGCTGATAAGTAGTATTTAGTTGGCAAGGTTTAAGACCTCTTAGTATTAGGCCAGTGTCTCAAACACCAGTTTCTGTGAAAGTTCTACTTTGAAGAATGGCAGTTTTGCTGTTATTTCTTTTACTACTTCCGGTTTTCTGTAGTTGTATTGAATTTTGTATTAACTCTTTCTAGAAGAAAACCCTGTATTTTATATCTTCTCTATTCTTATGGCAGCTGAACTTCATTACTAAGTGTTGGTGTCTTCAAAATGGAAAGTCCTAAAGAGCAGTGAAGGTATACTGTATATATTTTCTCACTGCCAAGAACTAAGCCAACAATATCACTTGCAACTGCAGTCTGTTTCTTCTGTGTAAGTTAAATGTTATAATTAAATCTGAGTTTTCACCTTTTTCTATTATATGCTTATGGCAAGTATTTTTATAGTTTCAAAACTTTCAGAACCCAAAATGGAGCAAATTGAGTGGTGTAGACTTAATCACACTTCCCATCCTTACCCATCAGTGAGGAAAAAAAACATGTAAAAGTCCAGTCAAATGTCAAAATGGGTGCTCTGTTCATACTGTAATAAAGCTATTCACTGGAGAGTCTACTAGCTCATAGTTGGATTCTTGCTGTTAAGAACAGTAAGAGTTTAAGGAGAGAGCTTAGGCTGCAATGAGCTGCATCTTGTCTCACTAGTGGTACTGGGATTTAGTTGTCATACTGTATCAGAGAACATAAAGAATCTAATCTTAGATTCTAAAGAATTTAATCTTTTCAGGCTGTTCTTGGAATTGAATATTGCTTAGAAGACTTTCTTTGTCTGCCAAGGCAGAGATTTTTATTTGAGCTTGATAGAGTAAGTAAGATAGAGTAGAGTAAGATGTAGAAGAATTTATTTGTTCTTACAAGAGATCAAAGAGTTCTGTTTCCCTTCTAGCGCAAGAAAACAATGAAGGTGGAGTCAGACTGAGCTAGTCCAACAGAAGAAATACAAAAAGCCTAAAACAAGTTTCCTTCAGCTTAAGTGGAAGTTGAGTTCTGTGGAGGCAGTAAGACTATTTATGATTATTTATGTCTAAGTTATGGTGTTCAGAAAGTATCTGATATTAAGACAAGAAGAACCTTGTTCTTTTTTTCTTCCTATACACCGCTCAGGAAGAAGGCATTATCACATGAGAGTTTCTATGTAGCTAACTCCCAAGTAGTGGGAACAACAAGTTAACACCATATGCTTACCTCCCTTTGCCCTTTTTTCTATGCCTGATGTACTGATTCTTGCACACAGACTGACAAATCTTAAAATTTAGGGATTTGTCACTTTTTTTTTTTTTTGCTTTGCTTGGGTTTGTAGTCAGGTCAAGCTGTTCATAAGACATCTGGGATATTTTTAATCAATAATGACTTCCTCAAGTCAGCTTAGAACCCAGAACTTAAGAACCCCATTATAGTAAACATGAAAAAATCTTGATTTGCCAGCATCAGTAGGATTGGTTGTGACATGTTTTCTTCCCTTTTCTTAATTTAAGGATAGTTCTTACCCTACCTTGAATGTGTACATACACATGTATCTATGCACACAAGATATAAAAGTATTTGAAATACCAATACTTTGGTACCACTGGAGGATAGTTCTTGGTTTTGTTTCCACCTCATTTTTACATGGAAACAAGGGTGTGGTTCATGTAGTTGAGAATTGACCTGCTATAGTCAATGGGGCAGCCTACTGCTGGCTTAGTACACGTAAAGTTTGCAATACCTCATCAGTTATGGGCATATCAGTTAAACCACAACATCTGTGCAAATAGGGGGTTTTTTAGCATGTAAAGCATAGGGACTAACATGGTTAAAGTAGTCCTTAAAGAAAAAGCTTGAATATTGGCTGCATGCTTAGCCACCAAGATGTCTGCTGAGGTTTTGACACCTGAGAGTTGTTCTTGAAGGCAGTATATTAGTTTCGGTGGTCAGCAGTTAGTGGTTATAATACCCAACTAAACAAAAGTATGTAAAACATATCAATAAAGTCCTTTCGTGTGGTTAAGGCTGAGTTATGAAATGGACATGCCTTCTTCCTCCACTGTTTTTGTTTTCTTTTAGTCTATTCTATAAAAATAATGTGAATGGAGGATAAAAAGGGATGACTGAGTGGCCAGGAATTCAGGCAGGTGCATAACTACTCTCCACATCTTCATCCCTTCTAATCATATCTGTGTGTGTAGTTAGCCTTACCCACCAGTCCACAGGCTCTGCCCAGATGACAAAATGTCATCCAACACGCTGGCAACCTTTAACCACGCCCAGTCCTGCCAAATTCCATTGAGCCCAAAAGACTGAAAATACACAGCGTTCTATTTACATATGAAAGAATATTTTAATTACATAGGCATACAGCATTGTTCCTAATTTTAATTTTATCACAATTTACCTTCAAATTAAGTTAGGAAAAAAACCAAGATATTTTTAGTGACACATTAGCTTTGTACTAAGGAGTCTTTCAGACACTCACTGAGATCTGTACATTGGGAAGATTGCAAATCCACCCTTTTCTTACAGCTGTGAGGCAGAGATACATCTGCAGTCCTAAACAGGTTTTGTAATAATTTCCTCATGCCAAAATGGAGATTATAATCAGCAGTTTAAATCAGTCCAACCAGTTATTTTTGCAGCCATATGTTTGTAATCTAAAGTAACATGTTTAAGCAAGAACAGGGTAATGTATTCAGCAACAAAAATGATATGTATATGCCTTTGTTCAATACAAAATGGATTAACGTGGGAGGCAGAAAAAAGGGACTTACTAAAATATTTTTTGCTGTTCTCTTCACATTTGGAAAATATTGAGTATTTTCCCTTTCTATTATTTCTAATTGCTAGGCTGTCTGTTTATTGAATAGATTGCTTTGTATTAACTAAAGGTCTTAGCTCCTAATAGAGTTATTAAAACTTTCTTAGAAAATTTTGAATCATATTTTTAGAAAAGTTATCTCAAAATACAAGTTCATTATAAATGAAGAAATATATTCTTTTGCTGGAGATCACTGACAAGAATTAAACTTAAATTTGGTAGCCAGCCAGTTCCATTTGTATATAAAATTTAAAGCTAATTCTTAATCCTTTCTGTTAGTCCGGGATGTCATCTGAAAGAAATATAGCTATTAATGCCTGCCTGCAGTATTTTAATTTCATCCACCTAAATAAACCTTGGTCTGTATGATGAATCTTTAACATGTCATTGCCATTTTAAGAAAGGGGGGAGCCTGGGAAGAAAACAGGGAGACAAGAGAAAAAAAAGTTAATCCTTTTGTCCAGCTTAGGGCATGTCTGTTCTGCAGGCAGCAGTGTGACACAAAGCTGTGAAGTTCAGCGGATGTGAGCAGCTCCACCACAGGCTGATCCGCCTGCCTAGGTGGATGGAGTTTTGTTGACATGCTTCTTCCCTGCTTTCTGTAGGTACACTGTGTCAAAGGATACAATGAACGTTGCTGTTTGGGGAGCCCATGTTTGTTTGATAAAAGATACACCAGAGAGTAGGTGTATGTTAAGAATATCAAGTTCTCATGTTTTGTGGCAGTTAGAAGGGAGTGTCTTGTGTTGCTCAACAGTTAATTACTGTTGCTATCACCTCCCACACTGTTCTGTAACACCACAGGAAATCAGGTGAGGATTATTCTCATACTAGCAAAGATGAAAAAAAATGTTTTGAGACTTTATAAAATAATAGATTTTTGCCATCTCTAGTTCTTCCAGTTGGAATATATGGCCCAGAGAATATATTTTTGTACCTGAATCATGTATTATGACCTATGAGAGTTGAAGTTAAGCTAAGTATTTAAACAGTATTATACTGTTCAGTGGTTTTGAACTGTCACTACTGCAACTGGAGCCTTAGACTGCGCAGTTCTCCTACACATTTGTGGGAAATGGTCACATTTGGCATGTGCTTGGAATGTATTGCATGTTCTCAGGGTAGTGCACAAATTGTTTCCCAAGAAAAAAGTAGACTAGTCTAGAGTTGCATGGAACTTTGTCATCTGAATACTATTCATCATTATTTATAAAGTAAGTTTCCAGAACACTTAATTGTGTTGCAGACAGCTAATATACCTGAGGGCCTAAATGAATGTTTGAAATAGCTGCTTCATCCTGTTCTGCCACTCTGGTTAACTATTGAAGTTTAGGTTGACTAATGAAGTATATCAAAGTAATTTAAATAACACTCAACAATGAGGTGCTATATTAAATGTAGATACCTGTGATAGTTGCTGAATCTTGTAGTGTAAGAATTATATTGCTGTTTAGCAGAATTCCCCTTTGTTAGACTATAGTTTTCACTACTTCAGGAGGCTTGCTTTTTGTGCCCTAAACATATAAAAGGTACATCTAAAAGGTCTTACTGGTACATCTCGTATCAGTAAGAAGGTTGATTATATATTCTAGTGGCCTTGAAAACTGTGCCAGCAAAGTTTTTTCCCTGTCAGAAAGAGGAAAAATGATGCAAGTCAAAAGGCAGTAGTTCACAAGACTGCTCAAGCACTAAGTGTGATGGGCACAAGAAGAATAAGAGTGTAATGGCTTAATCTCAGAGAGCAACTAAACCCCACACCACTAGTTGCTCACTCCACTGCCCCAGAAGTTTGGAGGGGGGCTGATGCTGGAAGGGTAAAAGTGAGAAACTCATGGGTTGAGAACAACAGTTTAACAATTGAAATAAAATATAATTACAATTGTAATTACAAATTGTAATTAAAAGGTAAAAGAAAAAAAAAAAACAACACACACACCCCAAAACAAAAGAAAATCCACAACAACAAAAGAACAACCAAACAAAGAAAACACTAAACCACAAAGAGATAGAAATGAAACTCAAGAAAGACAATTGATGCAAATAAAAACAACTGCTCACCCTGACAAATGCCCCACCCCACTCTTCACTTTCACTCGGCTTCATATGCTGACCATGATGCCATATGGGATGGAATAGCCCTGTGGTCAGTTGTGGGCAGCTGTCCTGGTTGTGTCCTCCCAGCTACTTGTCTCCACCCAGCCTCCTTGCTGGTAGGGTGGGATGAGGAGCAGGAAAGGCCTTGACACCATCTGAGCACTACTCTGCAACATCTAAAACATTCCTCTGCTCTCAATGCTGTTTCCAGTGCAAATCCAAAACATAGCTCAATGATAGATACTATGGAGAAAATTAACTTTACTCCAGATAAAACAAGCACATAGAGGAAACAAAGGAGCCATTCTAGTTTACAGATGCAAAGGTAGAACCCTACTTGTGCCATGAGATACACAGGGTGTGCAAGTTCAATAATCCTCCATGCTACAGTGGTGCATCACCAGGGCTAGTGCTCACTGCTTTGTTGCCATGAGCTTCCAAACCTGGAGGTGAAAGTCTGCTCTATGTGGAGCAGGTCATGGGGGCTTTGAAAACATTGACTTTTACACTGCTCCATCTTCCCTCTATATCCATTGCCTTATCTAGGATAAATTAAATACAAGCCCTTCATGGTCCCAGCTCCTGCCTTCTCTTCCTCTCTCCCCAACAGGCTATTCATAATCTTTTCTGTTAATTTGCACCTCTATTCTCTGCTGCACACAGCCATGCCACACAGCTCTCCAAGCCAGGACATAATCCTGGCCTATCTGTACACCAAAGTCTTTGACCTTTTACACATCCAATGTAATTCATCAAGCTCATCTTACAATTGGTAGTTCTGTTTGCTTTTGAAGTATCACCCAGCCTCTCTGGGCAGTCCTTAGGCATGTCCTCCCCTTTCTTCTTGATTTCCATTTGGTTATGTGCTTGGGTACACACAGAGGTTTGCTAGTTCAAATAGTGTTTTGAGCAGAAGAACATGAAAACTTTGATCTGAAAGCCATTTGACTGTGTTAGAGCATAAATGTACCATAGAATAAGGAAAATGGGAGGGAGATTTCATTAGCTTTTTTACAACCTGGTATTAACAAATACCTGCAATTTCTGGAATAACACTGTTATTGTTAACTCACTTGAACCCAGTACAATATTTTTCTATGAACTTGCAGCTTATTAGTTTTCATACTTACAGCATTTATTAATTTAAGTCAGTCAAAAATGTTGTCTAGAAAACTTGGCATTAAATTTTTTTTCATTTTAAAATTGATCTATGTTCATTATTTTCCTCAGTCATCTGCAGCTTCTTAAAATCTTGCAGTCATATACAAAAGTGATTATATAAATCAAGGTCTAGTTTATATAAACAGGTTTAGTTAAATAAAAGTATAGCTGGGATGTTACAGAAATATTTGTAAATCATCAGCACTACTACTATTAGCTGCTATATTAAAACATTTCTCAGTTTTATAGTAATTTTTGCAATGTAAACTGTCAGCTTTATTATTTCTGCTCATTCATAGATGATCTTTCTTTACCCATATTAATATTGCTGCCTTTCACACTAGGATTTTTTAAATGCCAAACTTAATTAATTTCTTTTAAAATGTTCTCATTGCCTTATCTCTTGTCAGCATGTCCAAGACATAAGATTCCATGGTACCAACCTGCAAGCTCCATGCAGAATTGACATTTTACCACTTCATAAGGTGATTCTGCATTGTACTTTCAGCAGCATCCGATGCCATCTCATTGTTGTGGGTGTCCCAAGCCAGTGTTAACCCAGAAAATGGACAATAGACCATAGCTGACAAACATTAGACCTTGCTGCTTTTGTATGGTCTTATCATCCACTACTCTTCCTTTTTGCGCTCATAAAGCTTTAACCCCTTCAGTGTATCAGTTCTCATACCACTGAATGCTATTAGCAGAGTTACATTAAACATATGAATGATTTCATAAAGATTAAAAATCTTCATCTAACACTAGCAGAAAAGGAAAAAGTATTGCATCCACAGATCATAAATATTATAAATTGCATTATAAATTATTATAAATTGTTATGGGATAATTAGCCAAGAAATAAAGGGGCTGTCTAAGTAGCATTGCTTTACAGTGTTTTGACGGAGACACCTTTGTTAAAAGCTACTGTCAAAAATGTCTTGAGGAAAGTAACAGTTCTGCCAAATCTTATAAAATCTGAGCTCCTGCTACACAAACCAGAGAAGATTTCTTTGATTAGACTCTGCAGAAATCTGCCAGTAAGTAGACGTTCTGTATTAGGCCAAACCCACCAAATGTTATTCCAGACAGAACTGTCATCCATTCGTGAAGAAAAAGGTATTCCCAGAGATGACAAATCAAGGACAATCAGCCCTATTTATGTCTCTGCCATATCTGCCTGCCTGAGGTTTTTGAACCATAGTGTCTGCAGGTTTTGAACCCCCGAGGGCTGTTAAGGACAGTACAGTTGGGTGCATGATGTCCTTGACAACTAAGGTGATAGAGTCCAAAATCACCTCTCCCCAGGTGACAAGAAGGCAAGCTCTGGTGCAAAATTGGACTGCTTCTTTGCTCTCCATGAATGAAAATCCTTTTATGTCTTGGTAGATTCTTAAAAATAAATAATGAAAGCATAATGAAAGGAGATTGTAGGGAAACTTTTCCACTACATCTGCTCTGATAACTTCTTTCCTTTCCTTCTACTTTATCCATTTCCCATTTTCTATTACTTAGGCTATTCTCCCTACCTTTCTTTGTAGCCTGTTTGAAAAAATAGTGTTTTCTTAGAAACTCTAATCTAAAAACCTATTAACTGTTAAAGATTAACTAGTAAAGCATCTGTGAAAAAGCACACACTTCCCTGACATTTGACTCCATCCTGCCACATTGAGAAACTCCGCTATTGTAATGCTTCAATAGTTTGTTCACACTTACCAAATTGACATGAAGGCACAAAAGCAGACTAATGTCATGACACAATGTCAGGAGCTGCAAATGCCCCTAACCATGAATGGGTGTAGGACCTGTCTTTCAGTGGCACAATTTATTGGTGATTTTGATAGTAATGAAGTTTTCTACTGAGTTTTCTACTGAGAGTGGCTTGTGCACTTTCAGAGTGGATCAGAGGATGGTTGCATGAGTGCCTGTTCACAGAGAGAAAGGGATGAATACAGCAAATCAGGCCCAGGGGACATAAGGCAAAAAGGCCTTTTTAGTCGTTGGTAGTTGGTTGACCCTGCTGAATGTCAGGTGCCTACCAATGCTGCTCTGTCACTCCCCTTGGCAACTGGACAGGGGAGAGAAAATAGAACAAAAGGCTCACTGGTTGAGATAAGGACTGGGGAGGGATCACAACACAGACTGAACTTGGTGATATTAATTGAATATATTACCAAAAAGATCAGAGCTGTGTAATGAGAAAATTAAAAACACCTTCCCCACTCCTCACTTCTTCTCAGCTCTGTCTCCTTCCCCATAACAGTGCAGGGAGACAGGGAATGGGAGTTATGCTCAGTTCATCATGCATGATTCAGTTCCTGTCATTGCTCAGGGAGAGGAGTCCTTCTCCTGCTCCACTGTGGGGCATCCCCCATTGCAGACAGTTCTCCATCTCGAGTTCTTCCCACAGGCTACCGTTCTCCCCAAACTGCTGCAATGTGGGTCCCTTTCCATAAGGTGCAGTCCTTCAGGTACAGCCTGTTCCAGTCCTACCAGGAAACCTGCTCCAGCATGGGCTCCTCTCTCCATGGGTGGGCAGGTCCCTGCCAGAGCCCTGCTCCAGCACGGGCTTCCTATGGGTCACAGCCTCCTCTCAGGCATCCTCCTGCTCCAGCGTGGGTCTCCTCCATGGGTTGCAGGTGGATCTCTGTATCCCTGGGGATCTCCAGAGGCTGCAGTGGCACAGCTGCCTCCCCATGGGCTGCACTATGGACTGCAGGGGAACCTCAGCTCTGCCTCCTGCAGCACCTCCTGCACTGACCTTGGTGTCTGTAGAGCTGTCCTCTCTCATATTCTCACTCAGCTCTTCTCTGAGTGGATTAATATCTGTGCAACAACTTTCTTGATTTGGCCATTGTCAGCAGTGGATCCATCCTGGAGCCAGCTGGGATTGGATCTGTCTGGCATGGGGGAAGCTTCTTGCAGCTTCTCACAGAAGCCACTCCTGTTACCAGAACCTGGACACACAAACCCTATTCAATGATGTACACAGGCAGCTGGAAAAGCAAAGCTTTGATATTAGTATTTTAAATCACACAATATTACTTCAGACAGGAAAACTCAGTGCTCTGGCATTGATAGGCATTTTCCAAAAGGCATCTACGCATGTTGAATTTGGGGGCCAAATGTGGTTCAAATTTTAAAAACTTGCTATTTTATCTGAATTTACCTGGATTAACAGATATTGTGACCTTTCCTGTATACAAGCTGGTGAAAATCAGTTTGCAGTGTCATTGAGAAGTTTCCATATGGCATTTTGCTTAGTCCTCTTTTAGTGATATTAAAATATATATTGATATCTCATAATAAAATAATGGTAGAAGCAGTTTCACAATTTAGATTGAATTAGATCAGACTGATAAATTTCTGGGGGTTTTAGAAATTTCAGTGAAATTTCAAGTGGCTATTCTATTTTTTTTGCCCTAAAAATAGAAGTAATTAGTTTCATTGTATATTAATCTGTGATCTGGAAGCTTATGGATCCCCTAGCAGAGACAAAGACCAGATATCCAAGAACAAGAACTAACCCAAGTGATAATCAAAAAGAGAGTGGGAACAAGGAAATGATACTGTTTTTTCTCATTTATTTATTTTTAAATTTTTTTGTTGTTGTTGCTGTGGTTGTTTTCACATTAACTTCTGTGTGTATGTAGGATGACTTCCTTCCTGTTATCGGCAATTTGCAGAATCTTAGAACAGAGGATTAGGGGGCATGTCCTGACAAAGAGCATTAATTCTTTAATGGCTGCAAATATGAAAGTATTGCCACCAGAAAAAACCAAAAGTGCTTGGAGGTAACTTCTCTTCATCTTCAGTGTCTGACAAAGAGACAAGCTGCGTTAAGAATGAGAAGAGTGACTAGAAAGCAACAGTAAGTAATTTAGTCCTTTTCTTTTGGTTACAATTACATTATATATACCAAGAAGCATTTCAGCTGCATTCAAGAACCTGAAAAGTCTCTGAAAATCTTGACCTAAGTTTAGAAGTTTGATTTTGTTCTCTTACTGCATCTCTCAATAGTAAAGGTGGGCATAATAAATTTAATAAAGGTTTACCTTAACTGCAGTAAGTCTCTCTCTCAATAAAACAATAGTTGTCAGGAGAGGAAAAGATTAAAGAGAAAGGTTCAGAGTATTCTTTAGAAGTACTTGAGAAGCTATGTTAGAATCACAAAAATGACAAACTGATAGCATCAGTTACTAGTTTTCTGCTATACAGTTTAAGAGAAATTTTTAACTTCTAGAAATACTGAATTTTTTCTATCCTCTGTCTAGAAATCATAGTTTTATGAGTTTATGGGTGTCATATGCAGAGAGGAAACAGTACCTCAGGTGCAGAACTGGTCTATGAATGTACAACTTGCAAACTTCCCTGAAGATTTAGCTCCCAAAATGTCTTCATATGAGAAAAAATGAGACTATGCATTATTCCTTAACAATCCATAGCTTGATGTAGAGGTAACAATGAAGGAGGTGCAACTTTTTTTGGAAATGCTGAGATTTTAAAATTCAATTGCAAACAGTTGCATTAGTCTTAGCCAGTCTCTCTTTGAAGTGTTCTTACAGCCCATTGCTTTGCCTGTGCCTACTCTATAATGAGTGCAAAGGCATGTCAAAATGGGTGGAGCTATGAAAACAAGCATCCTTAAAAGGGCTTCTCCGGGAGAAATTTTTTGCTGTGAGGCTGCCGAGGCACTGGAAGAGGTTACCCAGAGAAGTTGTGGATACCCCATCTCTGGTAGTGTCAAGACCATGTTGGATGGAGGTCTGAGAAACCTGGTCTAGTGGAACATGTCCTGTACATGGTAGGGGATTGGAGTTAGATGATCTTTATGATCTCTTCCAATCAAAACCACTCTATGATTTTTTTTCTCAGCTCCCACCTACACTTAAAAGTGAAATAATGCTTTGGCATTTGATATGAAGCCACATCCCCACTTTAACATTTTACTCTAGGTCTATTTCACAAAAGTTCAGAAGGAATAAGAGAAGAGAAATAAATGCAGCACTGTTATAAAGCACACTGTAAGACATCATGATGCCTCATGCAGGTGCTTAACATGTCCCCAGATGAAGCTGTGAAATATGAGAGAAGTCTGCCTGGGAAAAGGTCCTCAGCATCAATATAGGTCTGGGATATATCCTGCAACAAAAATATGCCCTGCTGCATTTTAAGTCTCCTGCTGACAAGTCTAATTGCTCAAGTAGAATAGAGAGATAGTGGTCTTTTTTTTTTTTTTTTAAGAAACCATTTAGTTTCTCAGACTATATATTTCACTGGTTTGTTTGGTGGATTTTCATTCTTCAATACTGGATTTAGGCTCCAGATTCTCCAAGACAAAATGTCTTTTTCTAGTCATGTAACTATGCATGTATTTAAGCCTGAAGCTTCACTGTTTGATGACTCTGCTACCCTCATTTAAACTGATTAAAAAGACAGCTTAATCTGTAAAATTCATTGTTCTGAAATGTTCCAAGTGCCATTTATGGTGAGTGGAATAGAATAAAGGAATTTCTAGCACTTTAGATTACTTAGCCCATCTCTGCAAGCATGTCACATCTCTTTCAGCAGTAGCACTGCCTGCTAGAGTGTCTGCTTAAAAGATATTCTCACGGCTGTCTGGAAGATCAAGGATAATAATGGCAATGTAAATGAATCTCTATTAGCCTGCAAAGGGGTGTGCAGGTTTTTTCATTTGAATCGATAATAAAGTCAGGCCAGTAAAATCCCCAAAGTGGGTTGATGCACAGACAAATAACAGCCCAGGCAACTGTTTGATAACCTCATGGGGTCAGCTCCTCTCCCGTCACCTCTCCTCCTGACATGGTGCTTATTAAGTACAGCTCGGCTTTGTCAGGCTAAACACACTGAAGAGAGTTTACTCAGTCCTTGAAGAAGACTTTAGTTCCTTGCTCTGGGTTTATTGTTGCTGTGGTTACAGACACTTGAGCTGGGAAGAGTAAAACGAGTTCAGGTATGTTTATGTGAACCCTTATGACAGTAAAATGTAAATGCATATCCTTTAGAAGGAGAACTTTAATCACAATAGGAAAGCAGGTGTTAATTTACTGGGTGCATTGTGATGGATCAGTTGTTTCCTATGAAAATGTCAGATTTGATTGAAAAGGTTAAAGAAAAGAGGGATACAACAAGAAATGCAGGAATAAAAGTTTCTGTAATACTGTCTCTCTTCTACCCCATGGAGGAAAAGAGAGGGAGGTGTATGCATGGCTGTGTTAGCTGGTCAAGAGTGTGTAGACAGGATCAGAAACTCTTGTTTGGAGAAGGCTAGAGATGGTTTTATATAAGGTAACATTGAGTACATCTTAGCTATTTGAGCATGTGATTTTATTTTTGCTTTGTTTTATTGAGGTTTCAAAAATCTCTGCTACCCTTTGGAGAATTATTCAAGAGGCACCAAAGAGAGAAGATACATGAAAGGACTACATTCTTAATGCCTATTTCCATGGCATGAGCTTGTTGCCCAAGAGGAAAGAGAAGACCATGGGCAGAACTGAGCATGAAACAGTTTCTGTTTGGGTAACAACTCTGTGAGGTGAAATCTTTGTCATCTCCTCCATCCAGAGTTTTGTGGCACACATTTTCTAGTTTTCCTGCACAGCTTCAGCTCATTATTTGAAGGGACTGGAGAATGTAACTTGTCCTAGCAAAAAATCTCTCTTTATTCAGATGCTTTAGGTAAGTCCTTATAAGGTCTTTCCATGCAGATCACTGTTCTGCTCAGTATCTTCCTCACTCCAAAGAGAGACATGAATGCCCTTCCCACTGAGGGTGGCGTATGGTGCTCTTTCGCTCTCCAGATTAAAACAGATCTATGATTCTTCCAATATTTTCTTCATGACTGCCCCTGCTACTTTGCAGCACACCTGCCATCTGAACATGCACCAGAAGATGGTGAATTTTTGTGACTTTTTGAGTATTTGTGACTTTAATAAGTTGTGGATGTAACTGCAGGCCTGCACAGTGCATCCTTTCATAAAGGAAAGCCATTGGGTGTTCACATTTCTACATCATAAAAGAAGATATCCATTATGCCTTTTGCAACATTGCTAGAAAAACAAATACATGAGTGGAGAATTTTGTTCTTTTGTTTGGACACACTTTTTGTTTTGTTTTGGTTGGGGCTTTTTTGTTGGTTTTATTGTGTTGTTTATTCTTTTTTCTTAATTTCCAAAGGCTATTTTAAAATGTCTGATCTGTGGTAGTATTACATATATGGGAAACCACAGAAGTGTCATTAGCTATGAAATATAACAAAGATTTCTGTTTGATTGATTAATTATTAGCTTATGCAATTTCTTTTTCAGGAATTGTCTCACAGGCATATTGCCAATGAAGATGCTCAGTTTCAACACTGACCTTTTTGGGTGTGGAGCCCAGCTAAGACAATACAGTACAAATTACTTGCCACACAATTAAAAATTTGTGGAAATTCCCAGCCTATTCTTAGCATTTTCCCTAAAAATTAATCTAAATTAGCAAGTTCTTAGACTTTATAAACTGGTCACTGCTAAATTTATTGGAATCATAATTAAGAAACAGGCAGTACTTATTTTAATCCATTTGAAACATGTCTTGCCTGTGGCTCCTTTTCTTAAGTGTCTTGAACAGCATGTCTGTCTCACAGCTGTTTATCCATGGTTTACCTTTCCTTGAGCATTAGTAGCTACATCTTCAATTTCAAAGTAACTTCCTAATCTCTGGTCTGTTTACCAAGCACAGGTGACATCATTGTCATGGGGAGAATGGGAACAAATACAGCCTTTTTTGTCTAAAACCAGATGGGAATTCCAACCAGGCATAACTGCAACATATTCCCAGAAGTGTTGAATACCTCTTTCCCTTGATTATTCCTTTCTTTTTTTTATGTTACTGGTTTTCTTCCCAATCTCATCTGCAGAATATTTTGAAATAAATAAATAAATAAATGAAAATCCATTAAAGGATTAAGTTTCCACAATGTATTGTTAGGCACATGTAATGTGATCAAGAATCAATTTTAGAAAGCAACTTCTTCATATGATTTTACTGTAGTTTTGCATTCCTTGAGTAATGTCATATCTGTCAAGGCAGAATGGACTGAGGATTTGTTATAATTAATCATAAAACTCCTTTTTCTGGTCTTTCATTTCTTCATATCTCAGAGACTGGCAGAAAAAGGAAAGAGAAACTGCTTCACTGTTAGCAAGGTTATGCAATTTAGTGGCTTTTATGGGAGTCCTTGTGGACACTGGCATGAGAAATACAAGAAGGGACAGGAGGAAAAAGTAGATGGTAGGCTTTTGAATAAGGAGAGGTAAGTTTTCAATGGCTTCCTCAGAAGTTTTTAGATTTCTGTTTCTCACTGTGACACTCAGTTACCATACAAATTATGTCCTGAGCTTTGTTGATCTAAGTATGAAACAAATGAAATAACTCAAGTTCTCATTCCTTCACCCAGGTGTACCATCTTTGTAATGCATTCTCAAAGCAAAATGTCTGCAATATGGCAAAATTGGTTGAAGTTTTTGCATGGATGCTGAACACAGCGGAGAGAGAACTCTTTGACAGCATCCCTGTCCCTCCAGTTCAAGAAACATGGCAGCCCATTAACTCCTCGAGTGTGATGATTCACTAGTGAAGGAATAGGAAAATGATAAGAGAGAGACAGCTATTTATACATCTCTGTGTCACCACATGCTGCTTGGATGAAAAGTCTGTCTCTTTCATGTTCAAAGTGCAGACCAGCAGCTACTCAAGCCAACACCAAAGATCTTATTTTTTCTGATCCTTGCAGATGTTGCACAGCACATGGCATGTGGGGATAACACAGACAGCTACATCTTCGTTAGCACCAAAGAGTTTCTGTAGGCTATATTGGTTTAATCTTTGCTTGCCTCATTAACTCACTTGTTTCTAAAAGTACAAAACAAACTTTTAATCAGGTAAAAATCCTTGTTTATTATTCTGATTCAGAGAATAATAAACAAGTAGCTTATTGTTATTGATCTTCCTACAGCTCTATGCCATTCTAGTGGATTGCACCACAGCAAGCACCTGCCAGCTTGGCCAACTATAGCCTAACCAGCACAGGTATTCTGCAAAGTTAGCATTCTCTTCTTTGTTGACCTTTGCTTTTAGTGGAGTTTTTTTAATTATACATGTTAGAATCCTTTTGGAGTCATGGAGTTCCTAGTCTCTAAAAGCAACTTATGCTTCCAGGCATATTTATGCACCCAGTTCATGGATAAGTCTTTGATTGAAGCATGCTCTTCTGGCCCAGGAACAACAAATAGATCCCACAGCCCCCTAGCATCCTAAAAAGATTGCTACTTCCTTTAGCTTTGTCTGTGTGAGTTCCTACAGGATCAAACTTTTGCTCCCATCACTGTCAGTAACACATACAGGTAAAATTTGACTTATGAAAGATTTAAAACAGTTGCATTCACAGCTGTGAAAAGCTGTAAGATGTAGGCTCCAAAACAGCCACTGTCCGACTCTTTGTCATAAATGGTTTTCAGATGTGGGGCATACTAAAATGAAAAATCTGCTGATGCAAGGTTATGATTTTTGGGAACAGTCTGGCCAGGTGTGCTTCTTTAGCTGACTGAAGTGCTCTTTTTGCGGGTGATTTAGTTTTCCTTCCTGATATAGATTGAGTTGCAGTCAGCCTGCATTCAAGCAATACACTCTGTGGAGGTGAGTCACTACGAGTTTTCATTTGAGAAGCCCAGAGTATGTATAATAAAGCAAATTATATAATGTGTGTTTGTACACATTCCAAGTTTATTTGTATATATAGTATATTCTATATGTCTTGTAATATATACATTATGCAGAAAGTTTAAAATAAATACATATATAGTAGAATATAAATATATAACATACGTATATTATGTATGCATGACACCGTGATACTGCTTCTATTAAACATCCCCTTTAATGACATTTTTCATACACTTAAGATTATTGCTTATACTTTTCCAATAGTCGTTTTTCACCCTACCTTTGGGACACCTTCTTCCTTCACTCATGCCTAGTATCAATCTCAGATACAAATTTTCTATGAACATAATGGTTTTAATACTGTTACTTGAGATAGGTGGGTTTACATGGAAAGTTCTCTATCTGAATAGCTTTGTCATATTTGCAAGAATTCACCAAATTCACTGTTGTTCAGATGTCCAAACTGGATCCCAATATATAAGTCAACATGTAACTATTGAAACAGGCTGGCTTGACAATATTGGAATACCCCTGTGGTGCGTTTGTGGTGCCAAGAAGCCTTGCAAACCCAGCGGTGACTAATCACTTTTGTACAGTCACCTGTAGTGTATGTACCCAGACGGAGAGGGAAACCTCCCTGCAAAACTCAGCTCATCCAGAGAGATATGAGCAGGACTGAGTCATCTTCTCACTTTGTCCCACAGCACAGTTGATGATACATGTCTGAGGAAGAATTCCTTTGTGGTGTGGAAACTGCTCCTGGAAAGTCACTGCCAGCATTACACAAGGGGCTATCCATGGTGTTCTGGAAGAGACCTTGGAAGAAATCAGAAAGCCTCAACTACATGAAAGGCACTGTTCTGGATCAGAGGATTAGGAGAAAAAGCAGTATTTTCTGCAACAAGCAGTCTGAAGTAAGAAAAGTCTGAAAGTAACTCCAACTTGAAAATGAGAAGGGGCATAGAGAGCCCTTTTTTTGCCAGTCCAGTTGCCAAATGCTGTTCTGTGATGGCTGTGGGAGACTGGCCACCCACAGCAGAACCTGCCTGGGACGGTTTGGCAGTTGTGCACAGGCAAACCAGGTGTTCTCCATAAAAGCAAAGCTTGCAAACAAAATCTGGGTTACCCTTGCATCTCTTCAAGATTTGTTGTGCAGATATCTATTGGTGTTCTTGGGATGACTACCTTGTACGATGTCAGCAAAAGCATCTAACACTCTTGCTGGACTAGGGAGAGGTTCCTGTGGTTCTCCTGCCGATCAGCTATTCAAGGCTTCAAATACAGTCCTAGAGAGTACTTTTCTCTAAAAGACTCTTAAAGCACATGAGCTACTTGGGTTCTAGTAAGGCAAAAAAAAAAAAAAAAAAAAAAGTAAAGCACCAGCTATCACTATTCATGGCAAGCACAGTTCTTCATTCATCATACACCAATAGTTATGTCTTTAGCATCTTGTAAAGTCCATTGGGCTCCAGAGTCCATGTTTTTCTCTTGTTCTGTCCTTGGAAGGGGCATGTAGGGAACTTAAAAGATTACTTAAATTTACAGTAAATATCATGTGCAGCTCTCACATGCTAAGAACTGAGAAAACCTGTCTGCTGCTAGCTCCCTCTTTTACAATGTAAATGTTTCTGACTTGCTGTATGTCTCAGTTTTCTTTCTGTGTGTAGGGCATAGCTGTCTCCTTTATGCTGCCTTTTTCCTGATGTATGTTAATGATTTACCTGCCCTGAACAGGTCAGCCATTATTTCTGTCCTCTCCCAACCCTCACAGACTTGCTTGATGGTTCAAATTACCTTT
Source organism: Petroica traversi (assembly GCA_025920805.1). Lineage (NCBI taxonomy): Eukaryota > Metazoa > Chordata > Aves > Passeriformes > Petroicidae > Petroica > Petroica traversi. The sequence continues at coordinate 3,760,675 of JAHLSL010013733.1, forward strand.
GCTCCTGAAGTACATGGAACATGGAAAGCAAGGACACTTACTCTCATTATCGGTTCCAAAGAAAGAAAAGCTGTTGATGCTAATGCTGTTGGCATCAAAAGCTGTTAGTTTGCGTCTGGTTATTGTTTTTTGGCTTGCTTTTCTTTCTTGCATGAATGACAACAGCTGCGTATTTTGAAGCCTACAGCTAACCTACTTTTTATTGTTATGCACCCCAGTGTCACATTTGTCTTAGCCAAGGCAGCCCTATCAGGCGTGACAAAACAGATTTTGCAACACAGGAGGAATATTAGTTGCTGGCTAAACCACATCCTTCTGGACAAAGTCAAGACTTAGTACTCTTGAGGCTCCCAAGGACTCTGTCTGAGCAGGGATGTGGTGGTTCTTAAGGTTTGTTTGTGGTTTTTCTTGCCCAATATTTTAGGGAAAAAATGGGTTCGAACCAAGAAATTTTTAAAAAAATGTTCTAACTTCTGAATGCTGAAGGGAAAAGGGGGGTGATTTAATTTTGTTTTATCCTTTTCCCCTCCTAGGTGAGACATACAGTATTGCTCAATGGTTTATCATATTTTGACATATCCCTTTTGGCCAAACCCAAGGATCTTATTAAGAAGCTCTTTCAAAAGCCAAGGGATTTCATCACCTGTTATAATCCTAACAATTCCAATAGAAGCACAAAGCAAATCCTAAAGGATAAGATCCTCCTCCTAATCTCCACCCTAATCAATCACTCAGTTTTATGGAGCTTTTGCAGGATCTCTGTTATAAGCTGTCTTTTCTGCATCCCACCATTTATTTTTCAGGTTCTCATAACATTTCCACACTTCTTACAAGCTTTCCATGCTGGTTCTGGCTCTTGTAATCACAAACCTCAGGTCTGAGCTTTGAGCTTCTTGCTGTCCTCCAACTCAGAGATTCCTTACGCATCTCTGCATTGACATTGATCATTTATTCATTCCATAGCATTAGCTCACAGATCCTTTTTCTTGTGCATTTCTGTACCTCATCAAATGAGTTTGCCACTTTTCTTCGATCTGCCTTCATATCCTGTTTGTACTCCTTGTTTTTGCAGAGTCTTTTGATTCAAGCAATCATCTCCATGCTAACCATCTCAAAAAGCTGTAATTTCTAGCCTTTTGTGCACTACGTGATAGACCAACTAAAATGGAGCATCTGTTTACACACTGGAAATTCCTGATTACCTTTCTTTTTGTCCCATATTTCTCTAGATGGGAGTTATTTGGGACAGTTACTGTCACCCTGAACATCCTATAAGAGAGGAGTACTGCATTTTTTGGTGTGGGAGTGTTCCCTAAAGCAGTGAGCCAAAGATGACCAGTTGTGTTTTGTTTTAATAAAAGGAATTTTTACATTTTACTGGTGTTGCCTTGAGTGACACTCAGTTGCCATGGATCCCAAAGCAGCACCAAGAAGCCATGCAGCAGTTTTCCCTCCTCCATACTGACAGAAAGTGCTAAGGAGATTGAGATCAAGGGGCATCTGGAGAACCCCTCAACCCCACAGCAGTGGGTATCACAAGTTAGAAAACCTGTTGTCATAGGACCACTGAACAGCTTAGCTTGGAAGGGACCTTGAAGAGCACTTAGTTCCAATCACCTTGCCATGGGCAAGGACACTTTTCACTAAACCAGGTGTTCAGAACCTCCCCAGCCTGGCCTTGAACGCTGCCAGGAATGAGACATCCTGGGCAACTTGTGCTAGTGCCTCATCGCTCTCACAATGGAGAACCTATTCCTAATATCCAATCTAAATATACCCTCTTTCAGTTTAAAGCCATTTCCCCTTGTCATATCACTAAATGACCATGTTAAAAGTCCCTCCCCATCTTTCCTATAACCCCCTTGAGGCACTAAAAGGTGCTATAAGATCTCCCTGAAGACTTCTCTTCAGGCTGAACATTGCCAATTCCCTCTGCTTTTGCTCACAGGGGAGGTGCTCCAACCCTCGTATCGCTGTTGCCGCCTCCTCTGGACTCGCTCACGGAGGTTCTTAACGCTCAGCCCTGACCCCCGGTACAGAGATGTGCGGGGCGGTGCGAGGGGCGGTGCGGGCA
>JAHLSL010013733.1:3763148-3796857 GCA_025920805.1 Petroica traversi
GGATCCGGCGGGAGCGGGGAACCGGAGCGCGGGGCACCGCGGTGGGAGCGGGAAGAGGAGCCTTCGGCGTTCTTCCGCAGGGTCTGTCCCGCGCTGGGGCGTGCAGGGCTGGGCGGGACGGGATGGGACTCGGGCTGCCTCCTGCCCACCTTCTTTTCAAACTCCCTGGTTGCTCCCGGGTACTCCTTCTCTCTTCCGCAAACCCCCGGCTGTGCCGCGCTGGGCTTTCTTCCTCCCCACCTTCGTCCTCTGGCTGCACCTGTATCCTTGGTCCCTCTCCCTGTCTGCACCCTCCTGAGGTGCTTCCTCCTCCAACCCCACTGAGTGTATTTCATCCTGCAGTGCCTGGCCTCCAGGCTTTCTGTCTGTGCCCTACACCGCACCTTGTCTGTGCCCCTAAACCCTTTGAGTACGTCTGGCGCTAAGCAGTACTTGTTCTTCCAAACCCTTTGGCTGTGCCCCACACCTCCCGGTGCTTGTCTCTCAAGGGCCTCTGGCTATACCTCACATGAGGAGAGCTCCCCATCCTGTCATGAAGAACAAGTTACATCGTGGCATGTGCATGGCCCCAGTGCATCAGGGACCTTATTGTTAAAAAATGTTTTTTTGTTCCTAAACCTTTTGCTCCCAAAGTGTGGTCTCAAGCATCAAGAAACTGAGGTTTCTTTCTCTTCAAGGGTGAAGGTTGGAGACAGTCAAGGAAGAGGTGTGGCCCATGTGCTTAAGATGGTGATATTAAAATGTAGGGCTGGAGGAGTGACGTCTGGCCAGGGGTTGCCTGGCAAGCTGGAAGGCTCTCTCGCTTGCTGCCTTCCTCCTCTTTGGAGATAGGTCACCTTTGCTGCCATGGGGGGCAGGTCTGTCCTTAAGGACTGGCCACATCGGCAGTGAGGCCAAAGAGCCAGGGAAGCTGGTCAGTGCAAGCTCGGGGGTTGATGGGGCTACCTTGGAGCAATCCCTTAGACTTATCCTTTGCAACTGTAGGTGTCATGTATATTGTTATAGAATTGTAAGTTTGTGGATACTTAATCTGTAAATATGTTTTGACTTGAAACTCTGGCTGGATCTTGGGTGTTGCTGTTGCCAAGACAGAATAGTGCGATGCTTAAAGAGTCATGGCTGTAAACCAGCTCTTACTGATTTTTTTTTTTTTGCTTGCATAGGAAATCAAGGTATGTTAATTAAAGCTGTTCAGACAAACCAGAAAACTTGCAGTCATGTATGGATACTCTCTTCCTTACTTCATTGTAATTCAGTGCTTCTCAGACCCATGTGTAGGTCTGTACTGAACATTGCCATGTGGGAGAAGTTTGAACAAGTTTTTCTGGTTGTTGGGAGCAGCCTGGGAACAGCATGCTGCCTGATTTATTCTGCTGCTCAACACTTGGGGTGCTGCCCGGGACGCACTCAGGCTGCGTTGGAGCTGCCTCAGGTACAGGTAGAATCATGGTGTATTGACATGGTATTAGGCAGTGTGGACATACCCTGAAAACACTTACATGAGGAGTGGGAGCGCTTGTTCTCACGTTTCCTGGAGAAAATGTGCGAAGACCTAGGATTTGAAACCCTAGAGTAACATAGGCTTAAAGTGAGGCACTGAAAGAGGCTGCCCAGAGAAGCTGTGGATGCCCCATCCCTGAAAGTGTTCAGGGCCAGGCTGGATGAAGCTCTGAGCAGCCTGGTCTACTGAAAGGTGTCCCTGTCCATAGATTTGGAACTAGGTGATCTTTCCAACTCAGGCCATTCTCTCTGATTCTTTGAAATTCTTCCTAGGCAATACCTCTGTTGAAAATACAGGGAACAATGAAACTTTATGGTATTTCAGTATAACGTGTGATCTTTCTATTAGGTGTTTATTGGTAGAGCAAGACAGGTTCTGGTACAGGAAGCAATATTCATGGAATGTTGGGAAAGATGCCACAGCATTAGTCAAGTAATACAAGCCAAATAGGATTTAACTAGTTATGAAGCTCACCAAATACCATGAAATACCTATCAACTAGCTGCATACCAGTAAAAGAACTAATCAGGGACGTTTCAGTGTCCTGACATGACTTGATGGCTTTTGCCAAGTGTGCACCTCTTGCCTCGCTGTGCCCTTCCTGGCTTTGTTTCTCTCTGCTGCAATAAACTGGATATCTACTCTTTCCCTACTGTGGACTTTTGTCTTCCTCTTGAAGCTGCTTTTGCCCAGTGTGTCTGGTTTAATGCTTGTCTTATCTCTTCCTCTGGCCTGCTCATGTCTGGTTGCCTAACACACAGATTTCTGGAGGGGCGGGCAGATGCAGAGTGAGGCAGAGGCACAAGCAGTGCATGGGATGGGCATGGGAGGCATGTGTGGGGTGAGGGAAGTGGGAGGACATCACCTCTGTGCCATTTTCTAGGGTAGGAGGTGGAAGGGAGCCAGGATCCCTTTCTGGATCTTCATTAGCTGCTTGTGAAATCATATTTGTTGTATTCTGGATCTAACTTGGCAGACTTCATGTGGCATCTCTCCCTGCCTGATGACTGCCTCAGCATGGCTGTCAGAGCCTGCTGCCCCGCAGTTTTCCTGGTCAAGGCTGCTGTGAGCTCCCTCATCTGCCCCAGCTGAAATAAGATGGTTTAGCTATCAGTTATAGGTTAAGACCAACTGCTTTGTTTTACCTGATGTGGATCAAGGACATCTTGTAAAATATGGATAGCAGAGCTACAGTATATAGGCAAATATAAATAGATGGGATATCGTCAACTTCAGTAGCATAGCATACTTTATACAAATAATGTTATAGCCCAACACTCATATTCACTTCAGGATGTCTGAAACTTTGAGCTGCTTCTCAAAGCCTGGGTAGCTGGAAAGGAAGAAATACTTGTTCCCCTCACTATTCCTCTGTTCCCGACTGCAGCTCTTCACTGTTCTGGTTTTCTTTCATGAAATCACAGTGTGTGGCATGCACAGGAGCATGTTTTTATCAGTTTCTCGTTGCCCAAGTACGTGTTCAATTCAAGAAATGGCAGGTTTGGTTATGTTTTTCTTTGCTGCACCTTATGGATTTAACTTCAAACAGCAGTTTTGGTAGACCTTTCTGAGTACTTGAGAGGAAGTTGGTCTGTGCTTGAAAGCTGCACCAAAAGCTGTGTGGTTATTCTGCATTTTTGTGCAGTGCTAGGGAGCAAGTCCCATGTGCTTGCCCAGGGACCTCAGTACCTGCATGTGAAGGAAAAATGCAGCTTAATGATGGAACAAAACCTTTTCCTCCTCAAAAATATAGGATTATTAGAGCAAATAGTTAATTTTATAGACCTGATTGTACTTTTTTTAAAACAGTTCCTTTTAAAGGGTACCTCTAAAGATAGAGGGTCACCCAGTAGTTTTAGTGCCTGTTGTCACATTTCCAACTTACCAAAAGTTTTGCAAAGTCACCAGTGACATAGCAGTTCAGATTTTATTTCTATGTATATGACACTTAGTTGAAATCCAAAAAGTAAAAATTTAAATACTCGGGTTTGCACTGATGAGAGACACCAGAATAACTCAGGTGTGTCTTACCTTTACTCGTCTTTGGTTTCAGTGTTTAATGGTGACCATTGACATGGAAATATTGAATAGTTGGTTGGTTTTGGTTTTTTGTTTGTTTGTTTGTTTTTTGGTAGAGTGTCAGTTTTTTTGTTAGTTTGTTTGGGTTTTTTCTGTTTTTACTGAATTTACAAAATAAAATGCTTTCAATTTGTCTGTCAATATGTCTTTTTCTTTTCTTCTGCATGTATTTTGTTATTTTTGTTCTGTCTGCTTATGATGGCTACACACAGCAATTTATCACTGAAGATGTTGACTAGAAAACACCTGTAAGTGGTTTGTAAATGGAGTAATGTGAGATGATTACACAGCTTAGAGAACCACAGATTTAAATGTCTTTAAGTGTTATCTTGATTCTTGATGAGAGTCTGAGGAATTGAATTTCAGTAGCATTTAATTTCAAAATCCTGAGATAGCACACAAATCTCTCAAAAACTACTTGTAAAGCCTATCCAGCCCAAAGCAAACTCTAGCTTCCATCTGCAGAGAGGCACAGATGTCATAAGGAAGACAAATACAGGTGTCAGTAAACTCTATGAATCACCTTATTTGCTAGGAGCAATGGTATTAAGATTGCCCCTTTTAACTGTGCCACGGTAAAAGCAGCAAACATCAACCCTTATCTCCACTCCACTTGTGATACCTACTTAGGCTGATGTTGTAGTTTCACCAACATTTCTATTATACCACATGCTTTTCTTTGCACGTGCTTTTTGTGTTACTTTTCTTTTGTGCTGAAGTATTTCTTGGCGAAAGCTGGAACTAAGAAGCACTAAGGAACTGGTCTGGGTTAAAAAATACCCTTTCTTTTTCTGTGAGGCTTGCTCTCTTGCCCTGGGTCTGTTTCCCAATCTATTTTATTATGCTGCCAGAAAAATGGTTGTTCCAGCAGAAGTCAAGGGTGACATAGGAGCAGGTATGAGTAATGGGGAGAGAAGTTGATTAAAATTACATTGCTACTATTAAAAGTGCTCTTATAATTGCAAACTTATCCTGTAAACAGCCAGACTTGCTCTGCTTGAGCAGGCTGTGCTCAAGAGAAGCTGCTTGTAGCAGCTTTATGAATTCCTACATGCTGCCTGCCTGTGTTTAATTGTATTGTGAATTCTTTGTAGTTTGGATTATGTTTTATATTGATATGGGCCTTGACATTGGGCTCTGTGCCTGGAGCCTCTATTCAAAGACTTTTTTTTTTTTTTTTTTAAAGCAATGCCTCACTGAATGCATGTGAATATGAGCGTAACTTTGTCTAGTGCACTGCAAAACCCTGTGCAAAGGAATAGGATATACTGTGCAAAAAGCTGCTAAGTTTCAACAGGCATCTCATGGACTGGAATTCAAGAGAATGCTCCTATCCCAGTGATAGTATTCAGGGTTTATGGCTATGCCTGAGATAAAAATATAGCTTACTCTATTCCTTTTATTCTTTGTTTTCTAACAAAAGAAGGGGACGACTCTTGCTGGAGTCTGACTCACAAAGATCAGTTTGTTGATTTGGAAATAATTTGCATTGTATCATCAGTCCTGAAATGACTTAAAGCAAAGTCACAAAAACCTGATTCAGTGGCTCTCTGTATGCTTTTAGAGTATGGGAATGGCTCATATTGGTACTGTGTTCTTTCTTTCAGGAAAGTTAGTTAGGGTGGCAAGTAGATATTTTTTTTTCTTTTTCTTTCACCTGAACTGTTAGGAAGTGAAGTGCAAATTTTTTTGTATTGTTCTTCATGGAACGATATTGGCTGAAGCCTTAAGATTATCAGGGTTGTTGGTCAGATGTGCTCATTTATTCTGATAAGTAAATACTACAGTATTTGTTTACCATGTGGCTTTTTGAATAGATGGGGATGGGCACGTGGAAATGCCTGTATTCATTTCGGAGAAGTAGCAGCTGACAATGTTTCCTTTTGTACAGGTGAAAATTACTTAGATTCAGGTATAATGAAGAGAATAGTGTGGTTTATAGTATTTGTATTCTTAACATCCACCACAATCCCTTTTGTATTTGGAAAAATCTAGATTAAATACATTCTTTGTAATTTTTTAGTTCTAGCTTGTTTGTTCAGTGCTGAAGAAAAAAAATTGCTTTTTAGTCTTTAACTGTACGTAAGAGGTATGACAAGCTTAATGAAATTTTTGTAATTCGCTTTGGAAGTGCCCTGTCCTCCTTTGTCTCTTGTGAACGAGAATTGTAGAATATACAGTCAACCAAAGCCAAGAGGATAATGAAGTAAACTCAAATGTTCTCTGTCAACTTTGAAATTAAAACTTTCATAAAACTACTTGTAAGGTACACTTCTCAAAAGCCTTGTTACAATTAATCTCATTATTTCTGCTGTGGTGACAGTATTGTTTCTGTAGTACCTGTTGTTCTGTAACAAGTCAGGTTGTAAAGGCATTTGCTTAAGTTTGTTTTTACATGAAAATGGAAAAAAACTCTAAGACAAGCCTGTAAATAGCCTCATGCCATAGCTCTGATGTTCAGGAAGTTCACTCGATTTAACTTCTAACTAGGAACATGGCAGATTTCAGAAAGAGAAGAGGGAATGTAAAATACAGGTGCTGCTACAGTACTCTGTCCCTCTCTTCAACTAGTCCTTTAATGACTGCTTGAAATTTTATGGGGTGAAGTATTCTCTATCTGAATTTCAGATTATCCTGAAACTGCTTTTCATAAACTGAAGTGATCCACTTGATCAGTTAGGGAAGCTTATCAGAAATTGTGTAGAAAATGTTCCTGAACATGGACTGGACCATTCTGACTTCTGATTTGCTCTGGAGTTTTTTCCTAGTTTTGAAATGAGGTTGCTACTTTATTCTAAAACTGAATGTCTCATATACCCCATTTGAACTACATATAAATGTATGGAATGGAAAATTGCCTCTGGAGGTGTGGAAATTGTGCAATCTGGTGTTCTTGCTTTTATCCTGTAGAGACTTTACGCATATTATTGTAAAGTGTGTTATTTCATCAGTTGCTTTCATCCAAACTGCTGAAGCATCAGACAAAACTTGATTGAATCTGGGAAGACTTTTGTGATAAGTGAGGGAGTCGCTTTTACAGACCGTGAAATTATATGACCTTGGCTCATTCTTTGAGCTGACTGCAGTGGGAAGAGATCCAGTCTTCCTTTCCAGTCAGTGGGATGGCATCACACTTTCTGGATATGGTCAGCTGGAGGAACCTGCACCTGAATAATGTATGTATAAAACAAAGAATGTGTGTGAAAGCAAGTTGTTTGGTTTAAATGTGAGCAATAGAGTCATCATGAAGTGAGATAGAAGAAGAATATAAGCAAACCACTGTGCTTGGAAACATTTCATGATGAGGGCCACGGTATTGCCTTAGCATCAGACAGGGGATGTGGCCTGCTACTTTTGCTTATTAACTGGAATATTGAATCAGCATACAACACTTTGGTTTTGCTTACAGCTCTGCTGTGTTAACTGGTAGAAGACATGCCCCTTTTTTCTCTGGGGACTGAGAACTCCGTACAAAGAGTGAACCAAATCCACTGACTGACCTCTTCTGCAAGGCATTGAAACCTGAATGTCAAAAATACTAAGACTTTTTTGATAACTTAAAAACATAGCTAATCTTATGTCTAATTTTCTTTTGAATTGGAGTCAGCCCAGTTTTCTTCTGTTTTACTGCGGTGGCATGCTGAGTAGACTATTAGACACTTGTCTGTTTCTTGTATACTGGTGTTTTAAAGGAACATTAGTATTAGGCTGAGTACTCTGCTGCTTGCCAAGTATCTTCGTTGGAAGTATTATTGTCTCCTGTATTGTTCTGATGTTGCACATTCATTGTCTAATGCACTTTGTTGATGGGATATCTTTTTCTTTTTTTTTTTTTTTTTTTAGCTATTTATATTTGGCAATCTTTCAGGATTGAAAAGAGAAAAAAAAAGTGCAGTTGATTTGGCCAGACATAGCTGGTACATCCCTACATGCTGTCTGGATTAACTGTTGTATTTTAAACTGCAAAGATGTCTTGTGGTCCTGGGTGGTCTTCACATGCTTGAAAAGATGGTAAAAAACTACGTTCTATTGTGGTAGTGGAAAGAATGGATAGAAGATGAAAAATCCTTCCAACATACTGTGATTAAACTTGTGCATGGATATGTTGTTTGATTCTGCTTCTCTGTGAAGTTACCATTTGGTCTTCTAAGCTGATTTATAAAGCTCTGCTGTTACAAACTCCTGGCCTGTATAGTCCTGCTTTTTATGCTGTTCTTGAGCTTCCAAAAGTGCAAAATAATGAAGACTTTTAGAAATCCCTATTAGAAAAGGAACTAAGGTCCAGATAACTAGATCTGGAGCAAAAGTATGCCTTCACAGCTGTATATGGTCATTAATGCATCTTTGCTCATAATATCAACCTCTGTTTTGCATTTTGTTCTGCAAACTCCTGCATATTGATTTCTTAGAATTTGAATGAAAAATTGATATATTTTTAAAGTTGGATTTTTATAACAAGATCTAGTTTAAAAAAATCTTGTTAGATACTTTTGCTGATCAAGCCAGTTAATGTTTTTAGGTGTTGGTTAGTTTTGCTTTCATCCAAGTTATTGAGGTTAGGCTGTCTTCTGAAAACTCTCCCTGCAAAATTGTGTTGCCCACGCAACCTTTTTCTTTAGTCTCCATAAGTCTTTGACTGCTCTGGGTCACCGTGTCTGGATGTTCCTTGCTCTAATGGTTATAGGCAACCATGAATATTCCTGTTCTATATTGTTTGTTGAGTTCTGACCTCCAAGTCTGTTGCAAGAGCCCTTTGAAAGTCCGGCACTTCCATAGTCTTAGAAGAGTAACTGCATAGCAAGTGGAAAAGAGTATTTCTGGAACTGCCGCTAGCACTGTGTGAAAGCAAAGATGCTCCTATTCTTGTGTTCACCCCATGTGCCCAAGCTGTCAAACTGGATCTGCCTCCAACCCGTGAGTCATCTCAAAATGAAAAGGTGCTGGGGAAAGTTATCAGACAAGTAGTGTAAGTAGTGTAAGCAACATGCAAGATGGCTTGAGTGGTACCCAAAAGCTTACTCAAATTTTGAACAGAATCAAATGGGGCTTTGTAATGTACCCATTTCCATGCATTTATCTCTGGATTCAACATATAAGCACGATGCAAGTGGCTGTCCCTAAACTTCAGATGTCTCTTTGCTGTCCTTCTCCATTCTCTACCCCCTTGTGATTCCTCCACTGAGTACAGAGTATAATAGAAACATCTGGGTCGATTATAATTGAACCCTTTTTTTTTTTTTTTTTTTTTAAGGTGGAGATCTTCTTTGGGATGCAGAACTAAAAAATGGAGTGTCAGAGAAATTTGCTTTACTACCCTATTTAGTTGTTCTGACTGAGAGGCTTGAGTCTCCAAACAATGGTATAATGTGCCTTCGTGGGTTGCCTGATGCTAATACTCTTGAGTGTGTTTCATAGCGATTAACCAAACCTTTCATCATGCTGAAGAATGTTAATTTAAACAACAACAACCTAAGTCCTGTATACCTCCCTGCAAATCCCTCAGTGATTTGAAACTTCCAGCTTGCAGCTGTATAAATTCCAGCTCTGGATTGGAAAGATTTGGGATGTGGCAGTGTAGTTGCTTCCTGGAGTGCTCCAAAAAGTACATGTGCCAGGACTGGACTTGGGAGCAGCAGCTTTTTTAATGATACTATCAGCATGCTTTCTTGGGAAGAAGGAGTATTCTGAGACTTTTGTTTGAAAAGCACGTAGCAGATTTCCTTCCAAGTGACTTTTGTCACCCTGAAGTTCTGCCATCACCTGTCTCTGTGGCACTGCTGCCCGGGTCACACTTCTCAAAGTTCCCATGGCGCTGCGCGGGTCACTGCCAAAGGTGCTAGCACAGCTGGTTCCAGCTCTCTTGGAATAGCCTCCCAGGGAGGGTGCAGTTGCTGATGTTTACAGTGCTCAGCAGCATGTCCACTGTGCTGCATGGTAGCTTAAAAAGAGGGGGGAGGGAAGGGAGGGTGTCAGTTCTAGGTCAGCTGCCTTTAAAATTTATGCCTGCCTACTGCAATGCAAGCAAAATAGGAGCAGAAGGAATGCATTATTTTGCTGCCTAGGATATCAGCCCAGGACCCAGAGGGTGGGTAGGTTGAGCAAGTGCAAGGCAGTGGGAAACAATGGTAAAACAAATTAGCACACGTCAGCATGGGAGAGTGGTGTGGGAGCAGTTCAACTGTTGTAAATTGCTGCGTTAGAGGGTGAACGAAATAGTATGTTGCAACTCTGCACGGGTGTTATCTGTGTTACTACTTACTAATATTCTGAACCCAGCAAGGTTAGGGCTGGTGCAATAAAAATTCCATAAAATGGCATTGATTTTGCAATGTTGTTTTGCCATGGCAACTACAGTGACAAGAGCTGAGAGTGTGCTATACACAAGATGTAACTGGAAAAACACCTCTTCCTTTGATAATTACGAATATTTTTACTTTACTTGCTTACCTCTTCTTTCTTAAGGTGAATATTGTTCATAAGGTAATTATTTACATTTTTTTTCCATCTCCTCTTCATGTAAAACACCTTTTGGCTGAATTTTCGTATTGCAAAGACAGCCCCATCTACCTGTCTTTGTTTACCGCAGGTGAAAATTATGGTCTAACTTTTTTTTTCCTACTGCTGAATAGCAACTGGTACATTGCCATTGATTACTTGGTTATGGCATGTCTTCGGAAATAATAAGGCTTGTCTGCTTTTTTTTTCCTGTTGACATTGGCTAGATGAGCAAGATGCTACCTATGTTACAAGACCTGTTCCCTTTTATTTTAAGGAGTCTTCTCTGGAAGCTGAAAACTAGCTCTGCTTTTCTGTTTGTATATAGCTTCCATGGAGTGACCCCCACTGTGACTACGTAATGACAATTTTTCTTGTTCTACTAAGAGGTGGGTAAACACAAACCAAGTCCTTGGTAGCAAACTGTTTCTACTGTGATTAATTCAATGTATGAGAGTCTCGTATTCAGTTAATTCATATGCATTAACTCTTGACTGTAAATTAGGATAGATGACATGGTGGAGCCAACTCAGTGACTCAGCTTGCTGCTAAAGGAAGGGGACAGTCTCAGACATCAGACATCTTTGATCCCTTTCATTCAAAGTATTTAGTTGGCACTTGTACTCCCTCTCTCTTTTTAGAGCTTACGTATAAACTGAGTTTTAAAAATAATGTGCTTCCTGGGCAGCTTAAAAAAAACCCAGTCTGTGTTATCTTTGCAGTGCAGGTAAATAGCAGTCTTACTTTACCCCTCTAGTTCAGTACAGAGCTCTATATTCTGTTTTGCTTGGTTACTAATGATGTGTGTACACTTTAGAAACACCACTGCTGTAAATAATTCTTATATATCCTTATCAGAACTGTCTCTACCATAGCTGTTTGTAGAGGAAAAACAAACAGAATGGGTAAAAGCTCTGTGTATTACGAAGATGTTGGCTTGTAGATGAATGAGCAGGAAGCATAAGGGGTATGACTGTGCATGTGATTACCATGATTGTTGCAGAATAGCTGAAAATACTAGATTCTGTTACAGCTTTCTAGCCCTTAGTTCTTGTTGTTCTGAACGTCAGTTTAAAGTGATCCAGAACTTAGTTGATCTAGTCTTTAAAGAAAATCTGAAATGCTGCAGAAAGTTTCCTAATTGCACAATAAGGTAAAGAGGAAAAAGGAGACTCTAAATCCTTTGGGGAAGAAGGATATTAACCTAGGTCAGATATGGCCCAATTACTAAATCAATGACTTACCAAAGGCCTGTGATAAAGGTAATGATATACCATTATCTAATTGAAGTGAGGTTGCATTAACAACCTTACTTTGACTTCTAAGTGAAAGTTCTCATGCTATGTGTGCCACAGGAATCACTGTGTATGCAGGTCTAGGTGAGCTGGTGTCACTGGGCTGGAAGGAAACCCAAAGGAGCCGAGTGTAAGTTGTGCACTAGGGCACCAGGAGAAGAGCTGCTGTTCTGAGCTGTGTGAGGAGCCACTCACTGCACAGAGTGGGTAGGTGAGACTAGTTGGCTGAAGGATGGCTGACATTTAAATGCTCAATAAGGAGCTTTTGTTAAAGGCAGGGGAGCACTGAAAAAAAAGTTTAAATCTTAGGAACTTTTCCCCTGCTAATGTTATTGTTTTTCTCTAAAACATTGGAAGTATGGGGAGAGAATATTGGTGATAATACACTGGTGCCCATGGTGCTCATGTCCTAAGTGAAACTGAGAACTTTTTCAGGGACATGCCTAGAGTGTCATACTTGATTTAAACTGATAACTGGATTCAGACTTGTAAAGAAACTTCCAGGCTATATTTGCAGGGACTATTTAGACTTGATAAGTCTTTCTATGTGATGTAGGAGATTAATCCCTAAGATCATTTCACATGCATCCTTGCAACCTCAGGTGATATATTTAAGATACTGGTGATGACAGATCTTTTCCTGCTTTACTGTAGCATAGTGTAATTTTTGTGGTTCACGTCTCATCTTTTAGAGAGTCCCTGGTGGTTTGTGGTGGACAGAGTGATGACTTGTTGAGGCGGAGCATGAAGTTCCTGACTAGGGATCTAGTACAGGATTGTCTGTGAATAGGCAGGACTGGATGATGATGTGGCCTACATGACTTCATTATCAGCTTAAAGAGATCTGTGACAGGGCTGTCATTCCCACTTTTCTCCCTTCCTGTGAGATTTCAGTTTTTGAGTTTTAATGTTTCCTTTGCACAAGCCAGTTCATCCTTTGAAGTCTGAGTTGATTGAGGAATTACAATTTTTTTTCTTTCTCAAAGCCTAAGCATTCATTTGGGTTGGTGAACTGCTGTGGCTTATCCTACAGCTGCCTGAAGCAGCCCTACTGGCAGTGATGCTGTGGGACTGGAGAGTACACGGGCTTTCCTCATTTAGACCCTGGTGGTTTGTTCAGAATTGTGATCCAGGAGAGGGCCTATGTAATTAATTCTGGCTGGGAGCTGGATACAAAGCAGGGCTGTACTCCTGAAATAGTTCCCATAAGAAGGGGATTTTCCATCCCTGTTGTTAGTGTTCAGATTTGCTGTGAAGTCTTTCAGTATCTGTTTTTTTATAATGATTTATAGAGAGGTGTGGAAACAAATACAAACTGGCCTTTATTTTACACAGGAGCAGAGTGGGAAATCCAGTAGACAGATAGAAAACCCATGTGAAGTGTGGTTGAAATGGAACCTGTTTTCACTCATTCTGCTACTTAGAGTACTTCAGTCGCAAAGGTGAATAAAGATTTGCTGCTAGTTTAAAAAGCAAAGGATTAAATAAAGAGGTGCTATGTAAAAAATTCAGTAAGGGTGACAAGACAAGCATTAGATCTCTTACTGAATAGTTCCAGTGAGGAATTTTATAAGTAGATGTTCTAATAGAGTTTCTAAGCCTCATTCATCTGTTTTTAGGATGTCCACTGTCATCTAGCAGGGGCAGGGTTTATAAGAAATAGGAAAAAAAGGAAAAAGCCATCTAATTCTAAGCAGGAGGTAGCAAACTTGCATGTGAGATGAATCTCTCAAAAACTAAGGGGGATGGTTGAGAGAAGGCATAAAGGATGGAAAAGGTGACAAACTTCTCTCAGCAGAATTCATAAAAACAGGTGACACCCAGCTAAAGTTTAAAACTTTGTTGCAGAATATGGGTGAGTAATCTGTGTAATATAATAGGCTGTTTGTAGTTGCTTGCCATGTGACATAAGGGAGTAATGTAGTTAAAATAACTGCAATTATGTAACACGCAGCCTTGGGAAATAGGAAGGGCAGAGCTGGTATTTCCCAGGTAAAGCTTAAGATACCATCTGTGAAACGTCCTAATTTAATTACCTCTGAACTTCAAGAGCAGAATTAACAACAGTATACAAAGTGATTCTGAAACATGAAAGTTTCATAATTGTGCCTGAATATGTAAGCCAGTATTACTGCCATTTCTTAAGCTGTAATTTTGAAATCAGACCTGCATGTCTCTCTGACTCTTCCAGTGGGGTCTGCAGGGGGGATGATCCACCAGTCATCACTGTCTTATCAGGCTGGGTGTGATACTCTGGAAGTTTTGGTTCTGGGACCCATCCCAGGTAGAAATTAGACCACGGAATTCTGCACTGTTGTTATAATCTCCAGACCTTTTCTAAAGAATCCCTGTAAAAGTATCTTGTCTGTCTTTTCAATAATTAGCTTTGTTCTTGAATATAAATTTTTAATGTTAAGTGTTCAAAGTTCACAATGAATTGAAAATTGTTTTTGGGGTAACAGAGCTTGCATTAGGTTGTTTCATTCTGTTTTTGTTTGGTTTGGTTTGGTTTGGTTTTGGGTGTTTTGGGTTTTTTTTGGGTGAAGTTCTTTTGTGTGCTTGTTTAGTAGTCATTAACATAATACAACTGTTGTAAAATTACAATTTAAGTAAATCTTGATATCTGTTTTATTATTTAAAAAAAACTATGTAGGGGGAATAAATGAGCATAAAGAATGGCAAATATCTTTCATGTGGGTTAAGCAAAGGAATGTGAGAAACTTCTTGTTCTCATTTAAAAATTAGGAATGTTTGAGGCATACCAGTAATTCCCATTACAAAAATCACTAATAGTTTTGTGAGTTAAGTGAACTTGAGCACTTCCAACAGCTTGTTTCCTTACCACTTCTCATCCTCAGACATTCTCATATGGTTTGCTGTAGTATTTGTGGCATTTTTGTTGTTGTAAACAATCTTATCTGCCCTTGGCTCTCCGGTAAAGGTAATGGTCCAACTTGGAACTGGTTCTGCCAAGCTGTATGCCTCAGCTCAGCTCTTCCAGGCAGGCAACCAGAGCACAGCAGATTACTTTGCTCTTTAACCAAACCTTTTCCTCCTTTGCCTCACTTACATCTCCTTTTTTTTGTAGTGGTGGAGACATTTGTTTAAAGATGTTTTCAGAAATTACACTGCTACATGGACTTGAACTTAGGTGCACAGTATTATTTCCACTGAAAACAGAGAAGTAGCACTTATTTCTTTTGAAGAGCTGACTATCTGTATGTTTTTTGAGGTGATTTTGACACTTCTTTTCCAAATGCATGTATTTAAGAGGACTGCCTCTGTTATTTAAAACTTTTTAAGCCAGGCAGACTACTTATATGACTGCATTTTTGAGTTTACGTAAATTGTTTGCAATATATAATTTAAAATAACCCTGTTTTGAAAATGAATCTAGTGTTACCTAATTTTGAGAGGGTTTGCTACAAACTGGACAATCTGTTGTGCATTTTTATGGTATTTTTAAATTTTAATATGAGCAGAAAGGGGAAGACTGGAAATAAAAGTGTTGATGTACTGATTCTGTAAGAACATTAGCAGGTAGGTAAACCGAATGTATGTTTTCCTGACTTAACTATGGTTATACAAATGCTTTGTAGGCAGATGAGTTTATACTATGAAGAACTAACACTGTGTATTTAAGAAAGGCCCTCTCTGGCCCCAAGTCTTTGACCCTTCAGGTTAACTCTTTCCAGTCTCACATTTAGAAGATAATTTCCGTAGCCTACAAAACTGCCAGACATTTTAGAAATTTGCAGTATGGGCAAAGCATTATCAGGTTACTTCTTAACAACAGAGTTGTACTATAAATAAAGAGTCTTTCAAAAATGGCTTTTTTTTTTTTTTTTAATGAGGCACAAGCTAGCTGTTTATCTCTTGTGTGTAGTTATGTGATTTCCTTTTCTTATCACTCCTCTATTAAAAAGAAAAGCAAGCCTTGTTCATATTATTTTCCAGTGTATATGAATATGTGTGTAAATGTAACAAGGCAAGACAAAATATTTTCCATGCTGCACTAACCCTCCTTTTGTAGGTGATTGACAAAAAAAATTACCCAGAGAACCCAACATTGTAGTAAACTATTGTTAACAGAAATAGATTTATGAAGGAAATAAAAGGGTAGCCAATTAAGAAAACAGGTAGAATTGTAAAGCATAATGGAAGAAAAATAGTAATATATAAAAATTAGTTTTAAATAAACCTTTTAACTGTAGGAAAGTCCTGTCTTTCTTGCAGACATTATTACTTAAAGTAATTAGGTTTAACTTACTCTGTTTTGCTTACCTTTAGATTCAGATTAATTGATCAGTCCCTATTGAGTGGTAAGGCTGGGGCTGCTTTTTGTGTAAATCCTTCTCTCAAGTTACTGAACTCCAGAGTTACTGAGCTCCAGAAACTTTCAGAAGAAGTTTGATAACTGAGTAGTGTCTTGCTTGACTATGAACAGAAAAATCTTGAAGGCTGAGGGCCTCTGCTGTCTAAATTGTTTTAAAGGAAGAGGAGCTGTGAGTGCTGGGGTTAGAAGAGATGGGACAAATCCCTCACCATTAGTATGGCAAGGGCTATTTTCATCATCTGCCTTTCTTCTACAAGCAGAAGAAATATATTGGAAATAGTCTGATTCCAAATAAAAGTCTTGCATTTGGCCTCAGATTCTAGCAGGTATAAGAGCTGCTATTTAAATGCTGACAGCATGTTTGTCTGACTTCTGATGCAAATATTAAACTGAAGTTGAGAAGTCATGGGTTAAGATAAGGATTAAGATGGGTTAAGATCACTCACCAAATACCATCTCAGGCAGAACAGACTCGAATGAGAAGTAATAATTGAATTTATTACTAACTAAATCAGAGCACAATAGTGAGAAGTAAAATGAGACCTTAAAACAGCTTCCCCGCACTTCCCTCCTTTCTAGCTCTGCCTCTTCCACTCACAGTGGTGCAGGAACACAGGGAGTGGCAGCTGTGGCCAGTTCATCTCATGTCCCTGCTGCTGCTCAGAGGAGTCCTCTCCTATGGGATACAGCTTTCCATGAACTTTCAATGTGAATCCATCCCATAAGCAATAGTTCTGCTGCAATGTGGGTCACTCTTCCATGGGGTGCGGTCCTTCAGCCACAGCCTGCTACTGTGTGAGCTTCTCTCTCCACAGGGTCACATCCTTAACTCAGGCATCCACCTGCTCCAGTGTGGGTCTGCAGGTGGATTTCTGAACCCCCATGGATCTCCAGGGGCTGCAGTGGCACAGCTGCCTCCCCATGGGCTGCACCACGGGCTGCAGGAGAACCTCAGCCCTGGCCCTGGAGCACCTCCTGTCCCTCCTTTTGCAACTGACCAGGGTGTTTGCAGGGCTGTTCCTCTCACATGTTCTCACTCAGCTCTTCGCTGGTGGCAACTACAACTGAACAAATTTTGGGTGTTTTTCTTCTTCTTAAATGTTATCACAGAGGCATTACCACTATTTCTTATTGGCCCAGCCTTACCCAGTGGCACATCCATCTTTAGAGCCACCAGAGACTGGCTCTGCTGGACACTGAGGAAGCTTCTTACAGGAGCCACCCTGAGCCACCCCACCACCAAAGCTTGGCTATGCAAACCATACATGGATATTAAATGACAACTAATTTAGTGCCAGAATCTATGCTGAATTTTCTGAATTTTTTGAAGCACGTTTTGAAGCAGATTTCTTGTTAACTTTAGTCTTGGTCAGCATGTTGAGCTAGCCAGTCTGAGTTCCAGTAATGCGAGGGTGGTAAAACTGAGTGGCAGTGAAATCAGTAAGCTACTTTTCTTAGCAAAGAACTAGTTAAATATAATGGCATTATTTGTACTCAGTGAATGTATTTGCTGAAAAAATGAGCCATACTTTGCACAATGTTGCTGTGGGCTTTGGCAGAATTCTGTTATAATCACTGCATGAAGTACTTTCAGTTTGCCATGCCTTTTCTCTTGACAGACTGTTCTCTTGTGTCTGAAAGGGAAAGAATACTGGATTAAAAGAATAATTTATTGTAATCAGTCTAACAATTTAATACAATAGTTATTTATAAAGTAAACATTTTTAATGGTTCCTCCCCAGTGCTAGTTATGGCTGAATTGCTTGGCTGTCACAGTTGAGCACTCTGAAGTACCTGGTGTTCAGGACAGGGTTGGATTTACGTGTGTTTGATATCATCCATAGTTGGCTTATGGAGTAAGGTAACAACAATATTTATGATTTGCCTCTAACCGTAAAATCCTTTCTCTCATGTGATTGCTAGTGTCAAATGCAAGCGTGCTCCTCAGGTTTCCATTAGTAAAGAAAGAGGATGCCCCCTACTTCTTGTGTTGTCAGCACCTTTATCAGCATAGAGTGCTGAAGCAAACATTGTAATATGAATACAGGACACATGAAAATGGTCAGCGTGAAGGCAGTGACATTGAATTGGGAAATGCTGATGCTGGAGGATGATACTTCTAGAAAATGTGAACTTAAAAGAGACTTGCAGAGGGAATATCTTCCAAACATTAAATTAGTGGTGGTTTCAGATATTCAGAGACATAGGACAGAAGTGCAACCAAGAAAACAAGTGGGTAGCAAAATGAGAATGGAGATGAGGTAGATCAGATGAACTCTAGTGAAGGCAAGCTTCTCTGTGTTGGATCTTGCAGTGAAGGCTGAGCGTAGTGGCCAAAACCTCCTGTGATACGGCAATGAACAGGATGTATTTATAGAATTGGACTGGGAAGGAGGGAAAAACTGGCATTCTAAACCTGCAGCTGGCTTAGCCTGGAGGAGATGCTGCCAGAGGAAGGGAGCTGGTTATCAAGGTGTGCTGCTGCCTAAAATAATAAATAAATACTACTAATAAAGGCGAATACAGTCTGAAGATAGCACAGGGGTATTGAGAGAATTCATATGGTAAAATGAGACACTGAGTGAGTAGGGAAAAACACCATCAAGTGTGCTGGGATTTTTAAAAGGTATTTTCTAGGGGGAATGAGGCAAGGGAGGGCTAATGAGTGCTTGATTGTGGAGCAAAAATCAGTATTCATATAAACATACTTCTCTGAAAAGTTTTACATAAGTAGGAGGTACTGCATGCAAAGTGGATGTGCTAGATAATTTTTGTGGGTTAATGGAATTACCATTGGTACTATGACATTCCATGATCCTGGTGTGGAAAGAAACAGTTGATTCATCAGAGTGGGATTTGCATACTAATTATAACATGGCTAATTATTGTATTTAAAAGGAGTATGCTGACATATTGGTACATTTTTCTCCTTCCCACATGCCTTAGAAATATTTCTTATTTACAATTTTTTTTTTCAATAATACATGTTGCAAAGCTGAACTTCTTCACATATCAGCAGCTTGGGCTTAAAGTGGAGATGGTGATAAAAAATAATTTAAGCATCTGTCACTTATTCATATTTACCTCTTAACTGTAATGGTTAACCACAGCACAGTTTCTTGAGATAACACTTTATGGCATGGAAGCACCTGGTTTGTATGTAGAGATTGCGAAATCATATTGTTGCGCATAACAGCTCAGCTATAAATTAGACCCAAGGATAGTGGGATGTGGCCAGCTAATGCTTCCTGATCTGTATTTCACATATGGTGCTCTGTTAGGCTTTTCACTTTTTTTACCACTCTGTTTCCTGAATATATTTCTCAAAAAACTTTATTATTCTTTCTTCACTGACAAAAATCCATATTTCTGTTTTGGTTTGTTTTCTGCAGGCAGCATCATAAAAAATCAAGTGAAAATGGCCTTTAGCAATCTGACATCAAAGGCTATACTACTGTATGATGAATGGATTAAAGATGCTGGTGAGTCATTTAAATCTAAAACTTACTAACTCCCAATAATTTTGAATAGCAATGTGTAGCTGTGCTAGGTGTGCTGTTTATCAACTTAGAAGTAGCTTTGTCATGTTGTGAGTATTTGTAAGATTTGCCAGGTTACCCATTAACATGGTAGTCTAGTTTCTGCATTTTGAAATAGGAAGTAAACAAAACTCAGGTAGTTTATGGATATAAACTCAAATAAAGTGCCTGTCATTGTCTCTGGCTGCGTGAATATATAGTTTGAGTTTTTCCTATGGTACTGAATGTATAGTTTTTAACTCTTTTTCATTACCAAACAGTTGCATTTTATCAGGCACATGGTGTTACTGCATTTTGGTTTTGCAAAATAAAAAAAAAAACAACCCAAGCCCTGGTAAGTTTCAATGTTTTCAAATTAGTCCTCAGAGTAATTAACTCTGTCACAGCAGTACTTTGAAAAGGGAGGTTAGTCGCTTGTTGCAGTTAGTAAGGGATATTAATCACACTTTGCTTTTATGTTGCCTCTGTTATTCTGTATGCTTACCAAAAGCTGATATGGGAGACCTTAATTTTTGAAGTTAAGTCCCATCAGTCTCAGTGTTTCTCACTGTGGTAGACAGATAGTGACATGGATTAGCTAATTCCTGGGAAAAAAAAAATTGAGGTTAAGGTTTGATGGATAAGATTGCTGATTTGTTTTTTCCAGCACTGAAAACTGAGCTCTGCTTTTCTTCTGTCGAAGCACAGCCTGCCAGTGAGCAGGGAATTTAATCAGTTTGAGTCATGGGGTGAAGTGGATTGGGATGGAGTGAGCAATCCTTCTGCAGTGTCCATGACTCCAGAACCTGAGTTGTCTCCATGCCCAGCAGTGCTTCTCTTTGGCATTTTGTATCATAGTGTTAGTGATGGAGCATGGTTTTCTCAGCATCAGGCTGGGAAGAACAGCAGGAAAGGTTTGGTAGGAACAGGGCAAGGGTGGATGCAACAAAAACAGTCAGTTGTGAAGAGATGGTGGTTCTCCTGCAGTTAACACAAGCAGATTCCTCATGCTGTGGGTCATAGTCCTCTTTGGTCTGTGGGCAGCAGCACTGGCACATTACAAGCTGTGAGCAGCATTGTAATGTGCTCTCCTTCTCAATCTGTTTTTTACACTTCCAGTGGCTGTTAACCATATCAGAGGGTCTTAGGGGCGAAAGGTTGCTTGAATGCCGTGGGTTGAAAATTTGCTGACTTGAAACATTCAGCTATGAATTAAACATTTGACAAAAATAACAGTAGCAAATATAAATACAGCATCAAACGTGAAAGCAACAGTTTACTGAGTTAGTAGTTAAGTTTGGGATCATTCTGAACCAAATCTGCCAAAAGTGAGTATAAAAAAAATTAAAGAAAATAAAAATTCCATGTGGTTTGTATCAGTTCACCTGCTTATGGAGAAATGTGCCAGTCCTTGCTGAGCTGGGACTCTGTGATCAACCACAGAAGGGTGCAATGGAATCACAGTGATGCCCAGATGGAATAGCTGCCAGCCACATCTGCAGGGAGAGGGAGTGGAGTTGCTTAGGAAGAGGTACCTCTGCAATACAGCTCTCTGCAATAACTGTGGAGTAACTTGCAACATTTGCTTGTTGTAATACAACTTTCTTGTCGTATTAAAGTGTGTGCTTTGTCATGCTCTAAAGACAGAAAATCATGTCATTTGTGATTCTGTATCTCCTTTTCATTATATGTGAAGAATTGGTGCAGAAAGAAGCACTGAGTCCTGCATGGGTTAAATCTTGTTATCCAGTCAGTATGGATTTGAGGTGAATGGACTCTCAAACATGATCGGTGACAGAAAAACCTAGACCATCAAGAACTAAATACTTTTCTGTAGCTATTTTATTAAGTACTGTAGATATCTGATTTATTTTTTTTCTCCCCCACCCCTTCTAGATCCAAGATTGGAAGGCTGGCCACTCATGTCTTCACCTTTTCCAACAACTTTTATCATTGGAACCTACGTTTATTTTGTCACTTCCTTGGGACCCAAACTCATGGAAAATAAAAAACCCTTTGAACTGAGGCAGATCATGACGTTCTATAATTTTAGTGTGGTAGCCCTCTCTTTATATATGACTTACGAAGTAAGTACAGTGTTTATAAAGTATTTATATATTTTATAACTAACTTTTAATAAATTTATTAATATAATTCCCACACTACAATTGTATAAAAAATTATCATCATGGCAGTAATTATGTTCCTCCAAGCTATATGCTAAACTCGAAATTCTTGGAAAAAGGGAATAAGTCATACCTAGAAAGAGAGAACATGAAATATTTTGTGTCATTATGTATAATTAAAACAGTTTAAAGGGTTCATTATTTAAATTCTTTGTACAGCAGCAGGTAAAGCAGACAATGTGCTTTTCTTAGTATTTTATAATGTTTCTGTTCTAGTAGGCGATAGTGTGACAAGCCACCGTTAAGGGGAAGGAGTAACTGGTGTTTCAAACACTGTATAGTGTAGGTCTATTTTGAAATAATCTTCAGTTAGATCTGCCTTTTAAATGACAGAAATCAATGACAGAGGCAAACAAAATGTTTTTCAAGGCATTTTTGTCCTCCAAACAAACAAACAAAAACTCTCTAAACAAAAATCCTCCAACCTTTGCCTGCTGTTTCCCCCCCCAATCCCAAATAATGAATATCTTTAACACTGATTTTCCCCACAACCCCAAAATAGCAAATTCTTTTTTTTTTTTTTTCTCTCAAAAGCAATGTTGAGATTTTGGTGCTGTTGGTCTTTACTTGTTTGCTGGGATTTGGTGGGGTTTTTGGAAGTGTAGCTATTTGTTGATGTTTGCTCGGTGAAGCATCACTGTGCTAGTACTGAGCCTGTGTGTGACTCTCAGGCTATGTGGCAAACTAGTAATAAAAATTTGTCAGATTATTATGCCAAACTGACAGAATATGTTCCTGTTAGCTTAATTTACATGAATCATACACTGAGTTACAGTGAGCTACCTGACATTTCTTCTGACCTCTCCAAAGGCATTGTAGCAGTGGCTACTTAGTGTCATGACTGTTGTGTGGAAAGTAGTGGGCAAGATTAATCCTTTTGCTATTTAGACTTTTTTTTTTTAATTGCCAAACTTCCTTTTGGAATTTGTTTCCAAATTTGGTTTTGCTTATAAACCTCAGACACAAACACACAAAAACCCACCAAAAACCCACAAAGAAACAATAAAAGACAAAAATTAAACTTCTGTTAGTATCTGACACTACCACGGTATTCAGTAAGTCAGCTGTCAAGACGTCCATGTTACAGTTGCATGAAAGAGTGCACGGACAGAGTGTAACTGATTGAATTTCTACTATTGTCTGGTGGTCAACAAGAAGCTGATTCTTTCCCTTTTTGGAACAAAGTCATTTAGTGGGTATTTTAGTACTGTGCTGCCTTGCTGGAGCTCCAAAAAAATGTGGTTTTCTTAAGCAATCAGTTCTTTTAGGAAGTTAAAAGGATTAAAGCCTGCTTGGTTAGGAGAGATGAAGCTCCTACCATGCATGAGTGGATGGTGATAATGAGAAGCATCATAAAGATATAAAATAGAGATGTCATTGTGGCTGGCAACAGAATAAGCCAAGTATAATACTAATACTGTTATTCTTGTCCAAACTTTAATATATTCCAAGAGAAAATATTAAATTATATTTGGTACATGTGGTCCTTTGATCATGTGAGTGCTCTCAGTTGTAGCTTCTCATCACTCGTGTGAGTGGAAAACTAATTGAACTATGCAGTTTAACTAAGCTGAATTTTAGAAACTATGATATTAAATATATATCATGCATATTGATTTGTTCCTCGTCTTTAATGATAATTAGCAATGGCTAATGCTGGTTTTGTTAGAGTATTAAGATGCTGTGCTATATTTTTTTAATATTAAGATAGTTAGCTGTGATAGCAATTTTTAAAAGAATTATATTTGGTTTTGCGGTCGTATTTACAAAGTAGATTATTTTTTTAACACTGGTTTTGAGATGCATCTCTTTCTTCTCTTCAGTTACTAATGCTGAAATAATGGGTGTAGGAAGAAAACTCTTGTCTATGGGTGTGGTCCTGGAATTAAAAAGTCATTAATCTGCAACAGCAAAGGATTTTTGTGGTAGCTATCCCACACAGAGGTAGATGATTGACAAAATTGCTGATTTAAGGTGTTTTTAATATTGTTTTTCCCCTCCTGCTTAGTGATTGCAAAAGTAATCCAAAATTAATGAATTTTTCTAAAGATGTAAAGTTAATCTTTGCCCTTTCCTTTTTCTTTCCTCCAGTTTCTTATGTCAGGCTGGGCCACAGGATACTCATTCCGGTGTGATATTGTTGACTACTCGAGGTCACCAACAGCTCTAAGAGTAAGTTGCCAAAAGAAAGGTGAATTGTCATCATAGAACAATAGAATGATTTGGGTTGGAAGTGACCTAAGAGATCATCTAGTTTCAACACTCCTGATATGAGCAACGGTACCTTCCACTAAACCAGATTTTTCAAAGTAGTGTATTATACATTTCCTTCATTTTTAGAAATGCTTTTTGAATAGCCTGTTGTAGAGTGGAATGCACCAAATAGAAATGCCTTCTTGCATAATGTATAGCACATGAATTAACTGGAGGGATGGGTTGGTTAGGAGAAAGAAAGAGGCAAGGAATTAATTGGCTTCTTCTTGTTGGTATTAAAATTCCTTCCAGTGTAAAAATTATTTTGTGTTTTTAAAGAAAAAACAATCCAACTATCCATTTAAATATTTCTGTTGACCTTGGAACATTACTTGACTCAGTACTTTCCTTTTTCACTTCACAAATAGGTACTTATTTGTCCTGCTCAGTTTTGCTTGTGACTTTCATGGTTTGACAGTTTGATTTTTTACTCTTGCAGATGGTGCGAACTTGTTGGCTTTACTTCTTTTCCAAGTTCATTGAATTATTAGACACCGTAAGTATTTGTAACCTAGTAAAAGAAGTGGCTCTGTTTCCTTTTCACAGTAGACCTGGTGCTGTTCAGGGCTGAGGATATAAGTTCCTTTTTATTTAGTCCTCCAGTCTTCATTATTAGAATACCATCATGATGTTTACCCCATTATCTTTTTGTATCTTATTGTCTTGTTACACTGTTCTTCCTTCATTATCAGGAAAAAATGTTAATGAGGGAACACATCTTTAAATATTTAGGAAGTCGGGATAACTTGTCTGTTTAACAGCTGAATACGCTAATCTGTTATCCTGTGGCAATGCTTTTCTCAACACTGCAGATAGAAAACAGTTGATCATTCTGGATATATTTTTTCACATTGTTGTCAGATTTCATCTTCCCCATTCATATCATCAGCAGCTCTGAATGCAGGACAGAATTGCCATACTTACTTGCTCTAAATTCCTGAGATGGTCTTGAGTGTCATTACTGCGGAGATGTTTGATGTCAGGCTGGCACTCTAATGTGTTTCAAGGAAAGTCTGAGCAGCAATGCATTGAAGCAGAATGCAGACCTTGCTCACCCCCAGCAACCATCTACCTTTCTCTCTTTCCAATACTGGCACCAGACAGGACGACTGAGATATTTTCAAACCAGCTTCTGAGTGTTGGAATCAGCTGTAGTTCCATTTACCCTATTGTTTGGGGCAGAATAGTGGTGGTTCAGGAGCTGACTCATGAGCAGTGAGGATGTTCTACATCCTCTAACAAAGCTGGCCATCTGACTTCTGTCTGCAAATGTTCATGATTCAACACTGGAAGATCTTACTGACTAAACCAAATGGAATGGTAATGGAAGTGTCAGGAATGCTAAAACTGGAAAATCCTGACAAGTTTATTCCTCTACTTGTCTTTATTCCCCCCAGGTTATAATGCTCCTTTTTAATTAGTCCCAAGACTGATTTTTTTTGAATTTGTTTTGTTTGAATACAGACAATTAGGTACCTGTTTCTCATCAGCCTGTTTGTTTTATTGCAAAAGTAGCTCCTTAGCTGTATTTAAATCAGCTGATTCCAAATGTTTTCTGTGGCACACCAGACTTCTTTTCTTCTGTGTTTGTTTGCTTGCCATCTAATACTACCCTTTCCATGACCTGACTTCCTACAGTTTTTTTTGCTGTCTTCCCTTAACACGTCCCTTGATGCCTGTCAATATCAATTAAGAATATCTAGACAATTTTGATGTTTTCCAATGGGAGCTAAGTCAGAGGTCATAATAAAGTGCTGTTTCTCTAATATAGTATTTTCTAGTGTTAGTCTTTCAGTTAATTTTCTCAGATGGTCTCTCATTAATAGTACAGGGGACTTAAAATCTGATGCTTGTAGAGACTTCTTAATTGAAGCAAGTCCATCTTATATGGTTTGTTGCACATGTAAGTGATGCCTCAACTTTTGACATTTGGTTTCAAAGCTGGCCTTGGCTTTTGAGATTTCACAGGTGGATTTTACATATTGGTTTTAATTTTTTTTGAAAACTAGTTTGCAATGCCAGAAACTCACTCAGCTTTCCTTCTTCTCCCAACGCTGTAACTGTGAAGAACTTTTAAATGTAAAGTAGTGAGCAATCAGCACAGATGGGTACATTTTTCTTTAAATATGTTGGCCTTGATTATCTTCTGTAACTTTCTGTTCATTAAAAATCTGTTTCAGATATTTTTTGTGCTGCGTAAGAAAAACAACCAAGTTACATTCCTGCATGTCTTTCATCATTCCATCATGCCGTGGACCTGGTGGTTTGGAGTCAAATTTGCTGCAGGTAGTGGACAGAGAGGAATTTAAGTTGAATGTATCTTCTGGTAGTGAAAGTTACCTATGGTAGATAAAAAGGAAAAAAAAACCCCAGAATTCAACACCTTGAAAACATCAGTGTTTTACAATTTAGATTTCAGCAGTATTTTATGGAACAACTGAGACCACCATAATTATTTAAATGGGTGGGGATTACTAATTTTTTTCTATTTGACAGCATTTTGTTCAGTGTTGATTTCTTATGGGGAAAAGAGGTGCAGAGAAAAGAGTTGAATAGAAGCAAAAAAACATTTTTAGATGAAAAAGAGAAATAATTGAAAAGTCATAAATGCTAGGGGAGATACATGAAGCAAATAACTTTGTTGAAACTACTTCATAACCATTTCACCCCCTGCAATGTTAGACCTGAGTCAGAGAGGAGGACTGCGTTCATGTTTTTTTTTTCCTGTTTGAAAAATTATTCAGCCTTTGTTGTAGTTACTTTTACTGGCTTTAGGTAGCTTGTGTGGGATTTATTTACACCTGATACTTCAACTTTCACAAAACTACAGAAATATTTTTCTGGACCTTCTTTATTAAAGAAACATATTTGAATTGTTTTGAATTTAAATTCTTTGACCACTATCAGCTAACCTTCACTTTCTCCTTTCCTGCTTCATGTGTTTTTACATGCATTTTCCTATGCTGTCAGTGTGCACCACTAATAAATACAACTTGTGTTGAGAATAGTCTGAAAAGCACAGAGTGGAGAAATGCACAGTCATTTATTAATCCATTTCTGGGACATCTTAGTCTTTTTTAGGAGTTTCTACTGAAAAATAGTGGGGTTTCCTACATGTTTACCTGGAATCATGTTTTGTATTTTTTCTTTTTTTGTCACAGAAAATTGGTTATGCATTGATGAAGCAGTAGTTCCATTGCTTTTCAGTCGCACGTTAGTGTCTATTTTATGTGTCTCTTTTTTTCTGGAGTGCTCCAGAAAGCACTCCAGAAAATTTGTAGATCATTTGAACCTTTCCAGTGTGTAGCTTTTCCTTGTATATAAATGGATATACTTCTGTTATATTTGTTGAGTTTCTATTATTAGGAAAGTGGTGGATTGATTATGTATTTCTCAAATCTTGCTAAGTAACTGGTATTAAGTTAATAATAAATCTGTGAATGGTTCTCTCAGCACACACCCGAGTGTGTTTATTGGTCTGTAAAAGGAAACCTGCAGCAAATAACAGTCCCTCCTCTTCAACCTTGAAAATTTTCCACTTATAGGTGATTAACTCTCTCCTTTTTATCTGGATGTTGGATCAGTATACCAGCTACAGGCTTCTGATTTTGCATCAGATTCAAATTTCCCATGTGATAATTTGACAAATACTTTCAGCAAAGTATGCATGAATTGTTTTGTCCTCTGCGAGTAATAGTCTGTCATATTTATGCAGAGCTGTGTTTATTCCAAAAACTCTATTGCTTATCTTTACACTTATCTTTCCAAATACTGTTGTTTGATAAATTTTTTTCCAAGAATTTCATTCCTGCTGATGTTTACCTTGTATTCAGTTTCATCAGTGCTTGTCCTTCTAAATAGCAGCATCAAGTTTTCAACCTGTTTGTAAAAAAAACCAATAGGTTTGGATGAAGATGCAGGTTTTTCTCTGATCTGAAACAAATAGAGAATTATAAAATGGTGCTTAGTATAGTGTTGCTTTTTGGAGCATATTTTTGTACTGTTGTGCAGGTTCCTTTTTTCCTCTGCTTTAGCTATTTATTTTTTCTTCTGAATATTCACTTCACAAGCCAAAAAAAGTATGTATATTTGAACTGTAAGAACATTCAAATTATTTTAAAAAATACAAATAGCTAAGTTTCAAAGAAAGTTTGCAATCACAGCTGGAGGAGTTATGCCTTCTCAAGCTGGAAGATTAGTGTGAGCTACTAAAAACACAAAATATGTTTTATTTTTAATTGGAATGATTCTAAATGGGAAAATGGCACTCTTTTTCTCACTAAATGCCTCCTTTTCTGTCCTGTTGTTTTCTTTTTGACAATCATTGTTTTCATGTTCATGTTTCTTTTAAAAATACTTTGCTGTCTGCTGCTTCTTGGATTACTTTTACCTCTAATTTCTTGCATTCAGTAAAATAAAGCTACTTTGAGCAGGATCATGTTGCCCCATGGTTAATCCTTACTTGTTTTTTGAAATGTTTTTGAGTTACCAGTTTCAGTCATAAATTTATCCAAAAATGGATCCTACTTAAGTTTCCTTTCACTGTAAGTACATTTTGAGATTGACAATGGATTTGTGAGACTCTTGTTCATGATTATGAAAACTTACTGTCTGAAACTTAGCATTCCCTGTGAATCTGGAAATCTGTATTTAGAAGAGAGTTGTTACTTACCCTCTACAACTTTTTGAAGCTCACCATGATGTCTAGAAAGGAAGCAAAAACCAGGTGGAATGCTTTCTACTAAATTTTCCGTGTCTATCAAATAAGTTTTAATAAAAAATAACAAATTAACCCAAAGAACAAAAAATTCCACGGAAAAGGAGATTTGGAATGATACACAGATAATTAGATCAGCTGGGTTTTACTGCTATTTTGGAAATGCTTAGATAAACCTTTTCTGAGACAAGAAACTGGTATGATCCATCAGAACTGGTATCAACCCAATTCAGGTAAAATACTTTGAGGGTTAGTCAAAGTCTAGGTTTTGTGGTACATGTTTTTCATATACTGGCTCAAAACAATCTCCAGGGAACTCAGTGGCTTTTTAAATACCTGCTGTAATACAACTACTCTGTTTTGTTTTTGTACAGGTGGTTTAGGAACATTTCACGCTTTGCTGAACTGTATTGTGCATGTTGTCATGTACACTTACTATGGAATCTGTTCTTTGGGACCAGCCTATCATAAATATTTGTGGTGGAAAAAGTACATGACAACTATACAACTTGTGAGTAACTGTTTTTGACATGTGCACCTCTCAAAATTCTGATTGTAGCTAACATAAAATTAATGCAATAAATTTGTCCTTTTAGTTATGCCCGTGTGTGAAGCTCACAGTTGGTGTAAGATTTACTCACGTTTTATTAAGGATAACAAAAGGTGTGAGCTCTCCACAGTTACATACTTAAATCTGCTGATTTTAGCATTCACTGTAATCACAGATTTAGACAAATAAGCTTTTCAGTTATGCAGTACTTGGTAAATATATTTACAAAACTCATTGCTTTTATAAAAATTATTGAAATATAAATTTACACCAAGAAAATACAATTAATGTACAGAATACACATGTAACTAGTAACTACATGTAACATGTAGTAAGGAAAGGGAAAAAGGATTTCTTTGGAATTTGATGTTCTTTCATAGAAAATGTTTGTGTTTAGAAAATTTACCTCTCTCCAACTCAGAGCATTAAAACCCACTCTTGCAGTAATTATAGTAAGTGTTTTATCAGCTTTAGGTCACATGCAAAAGGTTACTCTTCTGGGTGCTTTTTCATGCCCACCTCTTTTAATAGATGGATTTTCAAAATTCAGCTTCTGGCTAAACAATTGGCTTATCATGAGCAAGGATGCTGATGGAGGAGGGAAAGGAGCACCCTGTCAGCTTGCACTAGGGCTGGTTTTAGTAGAATAGTTCATGTAACCACATGCAACTCCAACAATGTAGCCTGAATATAACTTGGTCTTTTTGACATGGAGGCACCACCACGGGACTATTGGAGTTCTTGTGGAGTGTCTTTTTGTCACATGCTAGTGTGCAGTGAAGGTGGGAATTCTCGTTTCCCTATCCTGTAATGGTTGCTTGCTTTTCTATTTTTTTTTTCCCCTGGCTTATTTTTCTAAAGGAGCCTCCCATTTGTCACTGCACAAACATTCTCAGTCTCCTTCCATTTTATCTAAACTGGCCAGCATATGATCCCATTCTCTTGCTATGAGTTTCTTAGTTTGTCCCAGAACTTCTCCTCCTTTATTACTTAAACCTGTGTTTCAGTGGAGTAATATTTTGGAAAGATGGGCTATAAAGGTGCATCTGGTCATATTAAGAAGTTGTATTGGTGTCCCTGTTGCTCCCTGCTTTCCCCCCACTTCACCCCTACTATCTGTTTTTCAGCATACGAGCTTTGAAATTTTTTTGAACATATGTAATAAAGTTGTATTTATTTTAAAAGTACTTATTTTCTTCACCTTTTTCCTCCAGGTCCAATTTATTATGATTACAGTCCATATAGGACAAATCTACATCATGGATGATTGTCCGTACCAGTATCCAATTTTCATGTTTATTATTTGGCTTTATGGCTCTATGTTTTTAGTCTTGTTTCTCCACTTCTGGTACCACGCTTACACGAAGGGACAAAGACTGCCAAAAATGGCAAGAAATGGCATCAGCAAAGATCAGTGAGACAAATTCTTGTAACTAAAACCAAAAAAGTGTATATGTCAAAGGGGAAACTTGCACTACTTGACAATCAAGATGTTTAGGTGCGCACACTACATGGTGTATATTTTGTATGTTTTCTTCCAAAACAGAATTTGTATTTTTACCGTAAGTTATTTGGGATTCAGAATGTGGGAGTGGGGAAGAACTGTGGATCTCTGATTAAAAAAAAAAGATAGATGAATAGATGATCTCTATCTAGAAAATTGGAAAAACTAAAATGTGTATGACAAGTACTGAGTACTTCGAACACTGAGGGGGATAAAAATTACTTCACTTTAAATGTTGTAAGTTGCTAAGACTGTCAGCTGCATTTTATTATAAGAATGAATCTGTTTATAGAATCTAAGGCATATTAATATAGTTAATACATAAACATTGTTACATCTGTTTATAAACTCTATTGCTTTAAAGGAAGGATTGTATGTTAATTTGTCAAGACATAGAGTTTCATTTGAAGATCACAGATTTTTGGATATACTGTCTTTTACTAGGAGAACTGAATTCATTTCATGTTCTACTCAGTTGAACATTATCGTAAATGTTGGAAAGCTACTAATATGGGGATTATCTGAATTGTCTTGTAGCATAGTGATCAAAACATCTTACTGATTTGTTCACTGTAGTAGCCAAATATACTTATTCAATGTGTCTATGGATATACTTTGTATTGGTAGCCTGTGTTGTTTGTGAAGGGATAGGAGGATTATGGAATCTTTTAATTTAATAGCCAAAATCTTAGTACTCAAATAAAGTGTAAAAAAAATAATTTTGATTTAAGCTTAAATGCTGCCTACCATGATTGTACTGTGCTCTACTTTCTTTAATTTCTATTTTCTGTTGAAATACATGTCTAGAAAGAGTTTGTGTCATCTTGGGTTTTTTTTAATTTTATGGCTTTTTTATCAGTTCAGGGTTAAAGTTACTCTGGGTACCTTGTATGGAACCGGGCAAAAAAATTTGTGACATTCTCTGAGCTTCTAAAGTGGGGCAGCAGTGGTGACTGGGCATGGCTCCAGTCTGTGTAGAATTACTCAGTATGCTCTTTTCCAAGGTTAGGCAGACTATTAGGGTCACATTCGTGTAGAAATCAAAGGAAGGAACTTGCTATTTGTAAGTTGTATTTGTATTGCACGAGTTTATTAAAGAATTGGTGCAAGCAAGAGTCCTAGAAATGAGGAATTAAGTGTGTTTAGATTAATGTTACCATTAAAGGTACTGTTCTACAAGACCAAAAAAAAGAAACATGCAATATTTGCTTTTTACTTTATCTGATTTGTGGTACTTTAAAAAACTCAAAGCTTTGAGGCATTTTTTAATAGCCTCACTGTTGCACAAGAGAGTAAGCTTGTTACCTGAACACTTTGGTTTACTGACATTTATGGTGCATTGTAAACGCTAAAGGAATGTAAACTTCAGGTTGGACATGAGTTGCAAATGTTTTCTTTTGAGATTACATCAAGTTTTTTAAAGCAAATAAAATATAATTTTTATTTTATCTATTCACTGTTTAATCCCTGTAACTGTCAGCTCTGATGGCAGCTTGAAAGTAGATCTCAGAAAGCATTGGGATGACTTGAGATCTAAACTGCAACCCTGGAATTTTAGATGCTTGATCCTAGAATGATCAGAGTTCAGTTCCCAGCTCCCTGGAGAGGTGCTTTATCACAAGATCCTAAACAGCTGCGATGCTGAGGGGACGACAGCTCTTTTGGGTAGGAAATGCATTCTCAAGTCCAACCAGCCGCTGGCCTGTGTGTGTGCCCTTGGCCTCCAGTGCTAGGGGGCTTTCCTTAAGGACAGAGACCTATTGCAGTTTTTTCAATTAGTAGGAAAGGATTTGCCAGTTTGGTGGGTTTTTTTAATGTTTTGTTTGTTTGTGTTTTTTTTTAATATGTGTGTGTGTGTGTGTGTGTGTGTATAATTATTTGTTACACAAGTACTGATGAAGGAAGTGGGACAATTTGGTTCTTCTAGGCCTTCTTGAGCCTGCATATTCAATTGTGTTTGGGAAATACAGGCCTTTTGAGGGAAAGGCTGTAATAGCTAGTCTGTAGTTAAAACTGGATAATTGTACCCTCTGCTTCTTGTGCAAGGAAGCAGGCATTTCTCTGGAGCCTTACAGATGGTTTCTGTGCTGGTAGTGGAACTCCTAGTTCTGGTCTCTGATTTTGCAATCATACCTCTTTCCCTGCCCCATAAATATGGATGGAGGAACGCATCCTGCATCTGGGTGAGAAGGGACAGGGAGCTGTTTGTAGGTTTTAGAGCTGGATCTGCAATTGATTTTTCAAATTCACTTGGGCTTAGGTAGGAGCTAAGACTATACACAATCAGAGCGCTACATGTGGACAGGTGCTGAACAGAAAGGAGCCAGGAAATCTTCCAATTTGGCAGTTGTACACTAGCCAAAGGCTGCCGGAGTCAGTTGTTTGAGATACAGAACTAATAAGCAGGAGCAGAAACTGGAGATGCTAATCATTCTGTGGGCTGTCAGCAAGTGCTATGTCAGATTCCCGCTGCATAATTTCTTGCACTGTGGGATACGAAGTTATTTGGAGAAAGAGAAAGTAGTGTTTCAGTGAGTTGTATGGATGACATAAAGCTCAAAACAAATCCTGACGTCCTACACACTATGTGAGAATCACACAATCTTTATCTGAACCTAAAAACTGCATCTCACATACTTCAGTGTATCCTTCTGAGTCAGGCTAGAAAGGAAAGTCAAACAAAAAGCTAAGTCATCCATGTTATGGTGAATGTTGACTGACAGTGAGGGGAATGGGGCTAAAATTTTGTTTTCCTTATGGAAATGAAACCCTGGTGTTACCAGCCACCCCTCTCCTGTGACAGTCCTAAAAATTGTCAGAGGTAGCTCATCTAGAATAGGGATCACAGGAGTTTCACTTAATCCCTGGCCTTGCAGGATAGCTCACCTGGTATCAAAATCTCCTGCCTTAAAATGGAGGTTTCCTGTGTACTTTCCAAGTTACCCTTTCTTTAAAATACTCATAAAAAGCTAATACACAACTCAACGAGTTCTGTGGCACCAGCATCAACCCTTGTCTTCTGTAGAAATAACAGAAAATGTAATTGCAAGTAATTATCATCCCACGCACTACCTCAATTCGAAACAAA
This sequence comes from Petroica traversi, assembly GCA_025920805.1. NCBI lineage: Eukaryota > Metazoa > Chordata > Aves > Passeriformes > Petroicidae > Petroica > Petroica traversi. Next base: position 3,796,671 of record JAHLSL010013733.1, read on the forward strand.
ATTCTTGAACAAAGTACTTGATTGGAAACAATTTAAAAACATTGAAAAGGAAGCTTTGGAGAGGCTTTTTTAGCTTCTTTTTTTGTTATGTTTGTTTAATTAATGCCAAGGCTGTGTTCTCTTTATCGCCAGCAGCAATTCACCGGCCAGTGTTTTCCCGACACTTGTTGCCACACAGAGAATCGCC
>JAHLSL010013733.1:3797257-3890276 GCA_025920805.1 Petroica traversi
GGAGCGGCGCGTTCAGCCTTTTGTCCCCGTAAAACCTGAGGGAGGCTAAAGCCGTGTCCCTAGATCCGCGGGTACTATGGGGCTCTAAATATTTCAAACTCCTAAACCCGGTGTTTGTTCTTGGGTCTGGGCAGTTTTAATTCTGGGCTTAGGTTTCGATGTTGTTGTGAACGCGGATGGTCAGAAAAATGTGTAGTTCTGCTTGCAGAGCTGGCCGGTCACGTTGCCGAAGGAAAACCTGGGAGAAGAGCTCCATAACGATTTGCTTTGTTCTGCTTCCCCAGTGGAACGAGATAATCGAGCTCTTCCGTGCTGGGATGCCCTTACGGAAGCATCGCTGTCGTTTCAAGAGCTACGAGCGTTGCTTCAAAGCCTCGGAGGCTGTGGATTGTTTGCATGAACTTCTTGGCTCTAACCAAAACTTTGGCCCAGAAGTGACTCGCGATCAAACCGTTAAGCTGTTGAAAAAATTCCTGAAAAATCACGTTATCGAAGATATTAAAGGAAGGTGGGGCAAAGAGGACTTTGAAGACGATGGCCATTTGTATCGGTAAGCCTGTATACGGTGATAGAAAAATTTTGGAGCTTTTTGGAAACAGGTTATAACTCTTGTTCCTGTCTTAGAAGTGTTTTTTGTAGAATGCCTCTGAAAAGGTGTTAACTTTTCAGAGGCATTCTTTTAAAGACTTTTAATTTTCTTAGTAACGTAACAGCCGTGATTTAATATTTTATTTCAGTTTTCTTGTCTGTTTTGAAATATCTTTGAAGGCCACTTCTCTTCAGTGACATTCTTTGAATATCAATAAAAGCTTTTGCATCTGTCACATGGTATTCATCCTGATTGCTGATAGCAGACATCTGGTTTGTTGGTGCTGGAAGAGTGCATATGAAGACATCTAAGTGGAAGTGAGAATGCCATTGTTCATCCAGCTCCAATTGTCCTCCTTTACCCCAGCCTCCTGAACAGTTTTAGTTGCTGTCTCCAATTCTGAGAGAAGAGAAAGGTCTTCTAAATCTAAGACATTTATGATGTAGCCTATTTTAATGCTCCTTGGTTTGTAGATGGACGAGGAACAAAGCTTTATTTGCTTATCCTCTAGGCTTGCTTATCCCTGCTGAGCATCTTAGCTGGTGGCTACTTAACAGAGAAGAAATTTCTTTGTAATAAAAGCTTGGCATTACCGAACTGGATTCTTTGACCTCTTGTGACCTCAATTAAGGGTTGAGTGGACAGAAGTTGCAGGTTCTGAATCTGTACCATCTTCTAGTATCCTGTTTGGTGCAGATGTATTAATAAAGATGACCATTACTTCAAGTACAGATTTGTAACTTTTATCATGTTGAGCCTGATTTTGAGGCGATGAGAGTTCTCGTCATGCAAAACATTAGGAAAAAAAGGTTAGCAATAAGTTGATGCATCTTCTTATTATAGCTATTATTACATACTCAAATTTTAGATATTAATTTTAGGTAATAATTTAATAATATTCTCTTTGGGAAAACAGATAATACTAAATTAATACCTGATACGTATTAAGTCTATTTTTCATTTTGCTCTGTTGATCTTTTGTTTTTATTTCTGGGCATTAATTCTTGTTAAAAGATTTAGTACGGGTTTTGATAACTGCTGGTGTTATGCTATATTTCTTTGGTTTTATTTTGCCGTACTTGTATAGCTGTGAGGTTTTTTGTTTATTTTACATTAGCATGAGTACATATTAAAATTATTTTGTTCTTTTATTTTTTTGTATTTTCAGTCATGACTTTACAGAGCTGTAGGCTGTGGAAGTTGGCTGGGTGAAATATTTCTGTTCTTTTAATTTTCTGTGTGCTCTGCCTAATGATCTGCTATTGGACAAGAGAACTCTTTTGTTATATATTTTGTGTGATGTTGTATCCCTTCCATTGAAAAAAATAGCTAAGTTACTAATTGAACTTTTTTTTTTTCAATTAAAACTACATACCTTTCATACATCTTGAACTTGACCCAGCTTTTTCCTCACTGGGCTTGGTGCCTAAATAAGATATATACATTACTCACAGCTTTAAGCATTAAAATATGCTTCTCTCCTATTTAAGCAGCTAAACACTGGTTTTCCAGCCTATTTTATTGACGCATTCAGTGTCCTGGCAGCTCCCTCTGGTGGATTTTCCTAATGCAACGTGTAAAATACGGGGTTTTTTCTCCTCACAGAGCTGACTGAGGTAGTGGTACGAGTCAATTCTACTGACAGTACTGACTTTGGAAGTACTTAAATGCTTAATACCTTCTGTATAAATTTATGTGTTAACATACTGTAACTGCACACTGTAAATGACACAGTTGTGTCATTCACTAACTTCACATGCAAGTGTAGCTGTCTGCTCTTGTTCATCCACAGAGTATGCAAAAGAAATATTGCCAAAAGTTGATTTGCATGAGGATATTTGTCAAGTATTAAATGTGAAGATGAGATCTAATGTGACTTCCAAAACTAGTAAAGACTTATCTGTGTCCTGACTTACTGGCTCGGTTGAGTCTGCAATAATGAACGAGATGATACACTTTTGGAAGCAGTTGGGCTTTACACTTTTTTATTTTTTTTTAATCTAAGTCCTTTTATTGAAAGTGGAAGGGTTAGTACTGTTGTGTTGATAGAGTCTTTTGGGAATTCAGCAGTAATACTTGTTATACCATGGACATCGATGTTAGTTGACCTTGTTCTCTATCCTTTGTTCTGGACACAAACAGGTATCTCTAGTTCCTCTTTTCATAAACTCCCCAAACTAGTGTTGCTGGCTATAACCAATTTTGGTCTTGATGTGTCAGCCCTGAAGTACTCCTCAGTCCTTTGGTTTGAGTGATGTTAATCTGTCTCCATCTAGATCTTATTGTAATGCTACCTGAGAAATGGGAATGCATCTTCTTTTTCTGCCTGTAAGAACTTATACTTTTACTGGTTGGTTGAAATCAGGGCAGCAAGTGACATAAAGCTAAAAATTGTGAAGAACTGGAGAAGAAACAGGAAGCTACTGAGAATAGTGTAAGGCAAAGGAAAAATGTTGTAGATATGTGGGTATGTTTTGTTTTAACATTAAACTCTTAAGAAATAATGAATGTCTGAAAAACGTTTCAGAACACTCAACAGCTGAACATTTGTTATCGAATCTGAGATACCATTAAAAAACAGAGGAAATCTTGCAGGATTAGTGTGAGGTGCTTGCTGCTGGTTCTGAGGGTTTTTTGTCTGACAGAAATGATATCTCTGGGTTGCAGGTGTGCTGTTGAACAGAACTGTGGAATGTGCTTGGTATGTGTGGTCAAAACAAGCTGTGTGCTCAAGCCATTCAGTGTGACAGTACAGGACCAACCAAACTGCAGTATAAATTTAAATTAAAAACTTATTAGGTGTTTGAAGAGCCTTTAGAGGATGGGGTGGCATTTTGGAGAAACTTTCTCAAGCCTATCTTTCTGGTAGGATGTGTATCCGTGCTATCCAGCAGCGTACAAGCTCTTGTTGCGAAATCATGGTCATGTCAGTATTTTACATTCTGATTTAAAAGAGTGAGTGAGGCTTAAGCAGTTTTGGTGCATCAGGAATCTTGGCATCTAAAACCTGGGAGTGAAAGTAGACAAGATCTGAGCCAGTCCGAAGAGTTGTTGCCATCTAACTGATTTGTCTTTCTGATACGCTGTCATTAATTCCTTCGTACATGCTCTGACCTAGGCTTAGCAGTAATTTGACACTGGTCAAGCTGGATAGTTTTTTTTTTTCCTTCTTTTCTACAAGGGCTGGTTTAGGGCTTATTTCTGCTAATTTCTTCAAGGCACTTCTTGAAATGCCTTAAGAAGTCAAATAGTTACCTGCAAAACCAGCTGGAAAAAGACTTCAGAAAAGAACTGCAGGATATGATCTTCGCACAGAAAGCATGTAAACACAGAAGAACCTGGTAATGTGGACAAAACTTTGTGTGGACACTTGCATGCACTCTAACTAAATCCAAGTGTTAGTCATGCGGCTTAGCTATGTAGCTTTGCTTTAGGAAATGCATGCTAACAATGCACTTGACATGGGGGAAAACATACCCACAACTTTTCCAGCAGAATCAACATCTTGTGAAGACCTGTGTCATTGTCTATACAAAGACAGCTGGTGCTGTATGAGATGCACTGGGGCATCAGACATTCACCCAAGGCTCAGCCATGTCATGGGAGGTACAAAGCAACTGAACTGTTCTGGAGGAGCAGCTGGAGGCCAAACAAGACACTTCATGATGTTTTACATATCATGTAACACCAGTCTACAGGGAATTAAGTTAAGCTGTGAATGTCCAAAGCATTTGTTGTATTTTTGCATGTAAAGGCTGACTGCAGTTTTGCATTGGTAAATAGGGATTAGGTTGGCATTCAGAGACTTTAAAAATGTTCTCTAATTGTAGATTTCCTCCTTCCTCACCACTGAAGTCATATCCAAAGAAACCTTCATGTGGAAAGGAAGTAATTAAATTTCCAGACTGGAATGAACCGAAGGCTGGCACTTCTCAAGAATACATCTCAGTGAAATCTGTCGCAATGGTAAGGCACCCAGATTTATTTCCCCAGACAAAAACATTTTGAAAGCAAAACGGAACTATTGACCTCTACGACATGTCACAAAATACTTGCTTATAAAATTAAATGCAAAGTACTTTTATTTCAGACTTTAGTGAAGTAAAGTTTTTCTTACAATTTGCTGGAGAGGTAGGCTTTTAATGGTCTTTCTGCTACACATTGTAATGTCCTGAGCAATTTGAGCTCAGCATGGGTGTATTTTCCCATATTTCATTCCAGTTTGCTTAAATTCCAATAGGGCATTTATTATATTACAAGACAAAATAGTCACACTGTAACTTTTATTTGGACACTTCATGTATTAGAGTATATACAGTATTATACCCTTCCTAGCTGCTATAAGTCTGTTACTGACTGAATTTCTTTTTTTAATAAGGAATGTGTTTTGGCTAAAGAGAAGGGGTTCTGATTTTTCAGTTATCCTTCATAAGCTTGGAAAATCATCCTGTCTCGTACTTATTGATCCAGCCTTTGTAAGGTTGTTGAAAAAACTTGCTTTTATTAGTAAACCAAAATTGTATCAACACTGTTCACCCAGTCTTGCTAAAAGATTAGACTTTTGGAGTTATGTATATTCTAAGTCCTTCCTTCACTGTATCTTACATGTTTTTCTCATAATTTGTAAACTTGCGACTTCTTTCATGATTTTTGCCTTTCAATATTACTGCCCTTCAAAGCAGGACACTGGCCTTGGATTCTTGATAAACAAAAGACTCTTTGGAAGAGTAGCTCCTACCATTTTGCTGGACATCTAAATGTTCTTAATGAATGATTATTCCATATTTGCAATCCAACTGTGTGCAAATCAAGGGCACTCATCATGTACAACAAGCTTCTGGAGAGGAAAATCATAGTCCTTGGAACTTCAGTAATAGGTAGAAGATTAAGATAGAAGAAAAGAGGATGCCAAAGACAAGAAAAGAGAATAGAGTATTTTAGTTAATGAGCAAGTATTTGTTGAAGGTGTAATATGTTACAGCCTCCTGTGCTCTAAATTTCCATCCAGGCATCCTGTCCTGATAAGAATTAGCAGTAGTCTGCCTCTGCATCTGACTCAGATGAAACTGCATAGGGTTTGGCACAGCTCAAAATCTCTTCCATTGGCAGTTTGGATTAATACAGTGGACCGTAAATGGAAGAAATTGAGGCAAAGGTATAAGCTCCTTTCTGCTGCCTCTTTTATAGCTTCCACTGGAATGCTGGAGTAGACAGCTGATTGCTTAGCATCAGTCTGAGCACTTAGTGGCTATGTGTGGATTGATGAGCATGGGTCTGTGTCATGAAATTCTGATGTGGAAGACCAGACTCTTAATTTCAGAGGGTGCTATTTGCTTCCAACTAGCTCTAGTCTAGTCTGCCATGGAATGACAGACGATTAGTGCTTAGAGTATTTACATGCATTCCTGGAGTGCATTTTGTGGTTTGGTTGTGATCACAAGGAATACTTTTAATGTGCTTTACCACTGCTCTGTAGTGTACATCAAAGAACTGGAATGATTAGGAGTTTTGCTTTGAAAAGAATGCTGCTGATACAAGCTGCAGTGCATGACCACCCACTGATACCTTGATGACAGCCTTCAAGCAACAAGCTTGGATGTAAAGGTTGCATAAAGGATAGTGGTCTTCTGCATTCTCAGCTTAACTTTACACTGTTATAATGGTGGACTAGATCTGATGGGTGCCTTCAGATGTAGTGATCTGCTTTTACTTTATTTATGTATAGAACCTGTTATTGAACTTAATGTTCAGTTATTTTCAGCATATGCTGAACAAGGATGAATTATTTCTAGTTCTTTAGTATCTCATCTTGTAGTTCTCCAATAACTTTTCCATAAACAGATGTTTAATCTTAAAATGGTAGATGAGCTGGTTTTAATCATGGATAGGACCTGAACATAGGATTAAAGGCCATTGATACTTGAACATTAATGGCTATTTTGACACACATAATTTGGACAAGTTATGGAACTGAGAAAAGATGTGTGTGTCAGATTGAGAAGTGTTTCATTTCTCTGAAACACAAACACTTACTTGCATCCTGAAGACTTCACTGTGATTTAGGAGCACTTGCCAATCTGCACTATTAATGTTTTATACTGTTTAACTCTTGAAAAGTCACCAGTTAATGAGGAGAGTTTTTTCTGATTTCAGAACTGTGACATGTGGTACAAGCGACACAGCATAGCTATCGGGGAAGTACCAGCATGCAAACTTGTGTTCCGCAGAGAGCTAACACAAACAAATATAGAAGAGATATGGAAATCCATGACTTTGTCACGGCGAGTATACTTATGAGTCATTTGCTGTTATAGTAAAACTCTGTAGTAGGTAATAGTCTTGTCTGTCTTCTCTGGTAACACTTGTAATTTCACCCACTCACTTTTCATCGCTACCTTCAAACCATAGTGTCTAGACTAACTTTACCATTTGCTATTTGGCTAACAAATTCAGCAAATAAATTCTGCAAAAAAACTTTACTGTGCTTAGTGCCTTTTGACTTTTGCATGTTGTGTTATACAAGTCTTTGTTGTGTGTGCTTTGTCTTGTTTAATCACTTTTTTTCTCTGTCGCTTTTTCTTGTTGCTAGGAAATAGAAGCACTTATGTAGAAGTGCTATGAAACCTTTCAATGGCAAGTACAATCAGATAAGTGGAGTAGCTAATTGAGTACTGAAGCTTCAAGATTCAGATATTCTTAACTATAATAAAAAGGAATATCCTATGCAAAGTTAAAGTGATTGCTTTGGACTGTTTCTGTAGAGGAAAAAAAATTATTTACATTTACAGCTGATATTACAGCATACTTGAGGTCTTACTAATAATGATCGCTTTAAACCTAGCACATTATCTGCATGTAATGCACTCAGTGCTGAGGCAAGCAGTTTTGGTGACAGCATGATGATCAGCAGAGGGCCTTAGTGCATGTGTGTTCCTGGGCTTCCTGAACAAAGGAAACCTCAGGGGAGTGGAGAGACCCTCTGATAGCTTGGAGCTCACATGGTAGCAGCTGACAGGACCTGAGCAGTGGGACCAGGGGCAGTGGTGGCCAAGCCCCTCATTTACATAACCAGAAGACCCAGGGCATGCAAACAGGATTGGCACAAACAGGATTGCTGAAACTCTGCCAATTTGATCAGGGAGCAGTGGTATTCACCTGGCAGAAAGCCCTGGCCTCATTGATAATTGACACTGAGACTCCCAGAGCTCTGTGTTGGAAGAGTATGACTGTGGGAATGGGGAGACTCACAGCTGACCCTGAATCTGTTTGAAACTTTCTGCTCCAGCTGGATGCGCTTAAATCTATGAAGCCCAATGGTATTCATCCCAGGGTACTGAAAGAACTGGATGATGTTATTGCAGGATCTCTCTCCATTTTTTTTTCATTTATCTTTAGAGTCTGGAGAGGCCCCTGTTGTCTGGAAGCTGGCAAATATTTTCTCAATTTTAAGAAAGCAAAGAACAAAAACCCTAGTAATAATAGGCCTGCCTGACTCACTTCCGTGACTATAAAATTATGGAAAAGGTTGTTCTGGGAGTTTCTAAAAAATATTTGAGAGACACACAGTCATGGGTGATATTCAGCACAGTTTCAGAAGGGGAAACACTGCTTAATCAATTCAATTTTCTTTTATGACAATGTCACCTATCTAGTTTACCAGGAAAAGCCAGTTGATGTTTTGGATTTAAGCAAAGCTTTTGGTACTGTTTCTCATAGTATCCTTCTATGTAAATTGTCCAGCATCCAGCTAGATGAGTCCATAATATTGTGGGGTGACCAACTGGCCCATGGGTCAGGTGCAAAGGATTGTAGTAAATATCTCTGGTAAGCAGTCATCAGTGGGGTTCTGCTGGGCTCCGTTCTATGGCCAGTAGTCTTTTATGTTGTTAAAAATGATCTTGGTGCAGGAATACAATAATCATTATGGTGCTCCTGATGCTAGGATAGAAGGAACTTTGGACACCTTCAAGGGTAGATAGGGCTTTGTGAGTGCAGTGAGATCTGGATAGAGCAAAGAGCTGTACAGCCACCAAAAGCTTTGAGAAAGCTGAGGGATGACCTCACTGCAGCCTACAACCTCCAGAGAAGCAGTTTAAGATCTCTGATGGCCAGCAATAGGACACAAGGAGATGAACTCAAGCAGTCTCTGGGGAAGTTCAGTCTCCACATTAGGAAAAGGTTCTTCACTCAGAGGGTGGCTGGGCACTAGAACCACCTCCCCAGGGAAGTGGTCATAGCACCAAGCCTGACAGAGTTGAAGGAGAATGTTAGCAGCGCTTTTAGGTAGAGTCTTAGGTATTAAAATTACTAAACCTTTTAAAGGTACTAAACCAAAACTTTTTTAGGGCTATGAAGATCATGAAAGGTCTAGAGGGGAAGACACAAGGAGCGAGTGGTTGAGGTCTCCTGGCTTCTTTAAACTGGAGAAGAGAGGCCGAGGGAACATTGCAGTGCAATCTGTGATAGGAAGTGGAGGAGAATACACTGGTCTCTTCTCTGTGATGACCAGTGACACGACAGCCTGAAATTGTGTCGGGGAGGTTTAGTTTAGTTTTTAGGAAAAGATTCCTTATCCAGAGGGTGTTTGGGCACTGGAGCAGGCTCCCCGGTGAAGTGGTCGCAGCACCTCAGCCTGATAGAGTTCAAGAAGTGTTTGGGCAATGCTCTCAGGCATGTGGTATAATTTTTAGGTTTGTGCTGTTTGGGGCCAGGAGCTGATCTTTGTGGGTCCTTTCCTGTTTAGGATACTCCAGGCAGTTCTGAGAGGAGCAGGAGTTGCACTGAATGATCCTTGTGACTGTCATCCAGTTGGATATATTCTCTATGAAATGGAGGTCTCTTTTTTTTCCAAACTGTATCCTAATTCTTCAGGTTTTTCTTTTCCAGATTAGATGGTGCATGAACTGTGTGTTTATGTATTTTTGCAGATTACAAAAGGTCTTGGGTTTGGATTCCCTGGATGAAGTGTTAGACACAAAACTTGTGAATTCAAAACATATAGTTCAGAATGTATATAATGTCAATAAGCAAGGCATTGTCACTTTAGAAGATAAATCAAGTGAGTATTTTTGACATTTTCATTTAATTTTTCTGTATTGTAATCTACTGGGATTAGTAGTTTAATTAGTAGTTCTTCTCTACACTAACCTGTTGCACCTTTATACTTGTATGACCATGTCTATAAAAACTAGAGTTTTTACAAAGTAAAATGCTATTGTTCTCTGACATCCCAACGGCAAGAGTCAGGTTTTATTCCATATTTACTCTCTTAAACATATTCTGGCTTTAGTAGGGTTGAAAAACGAATATGAAACAGCAGCAACCTTTTGCCATTTATAAATAAAGGGATATTATTCACTTCAAGGTAACTTTCTCAGTCCTACCCTTTTAACTACCTGAACTGGAGTGTTTCCATGAAGAAAAATGTATTAAAACTTGTGAGTGAGTCAAAATGTACACTGAGAGAGTTTTGAGTTTTCAGTCAATGTATTTTGAAGACAGTACCATGTTTAAAAGTGTTTTGCACATCAGGGACAAAATAAAGCATCTTTGCTGCACTGATATGTCACAGTATTATTGCCACCATGTTTTTTATAAGATTTGTAGAGAAATTAAGTATGATATTGAAACTTGGTTTGGTTGTGAATAAAACTCCCTTCAAAGTATATCTGTTAATTTCGAAGAAAGTTGGACCATCTCAAAATACTAACTTCCTCCTTGCAGAAATGACAAAACGAATATATGAGTGCTTTTCATCCTGTGATACAAAGTAAACACTTCAGTGTATAGCACTGGTGAAGGCTGTATCTAGAACTAGTGTAGTCTGACTTTTTTTTTCAGAGAAAATTAAAGATTTGTGATATGACCTGTTTTGCTGATTGAGCTGCAAGGGCAGAATGTCTAACTGTTTGATAGTAGTGGAGGTACTGAAGTGTAGGTGTCATTCAGCTTAGATCCTACATTTTGCTTGCCTCTGGAGTCACTTGATTTACTCAGAGGAACATGTTAAAGTGTTTTCAGCTTTGCTTTTGTCTGACAGTTGAATATTTTTCTATTTTTTTTTCTCCTTTTAATTTCTGTTTCTTCCCTGTGCAGAGGAACTACCTCATTGGATATTATCTGCAATGAAATGTCTGGCAAATTGTAAGTAAATTCAGAAGGGGAGAAAAGATCCCACAAACAACTTGCCCCCCAAAAAATAAATTGAACTCTGTCTTCACCACTTTATTAAATCCTGTTTATATTCACCTTCAGTCTTTTTTAGGATGATTTTCTAAAACAAAGTTGCAAAAGACCTGTCAGCATGTATTCTCCTTCCAGTGCAGCTTATTTAAATGAAATACATAAAGACTTAACTGTTCTATTAATGTTTTTCCTCTACTGTGTATCTTCACTGGACCGACTGGGAAAAGTAGTAGATCAATAAAATTTCACTTATTTTTAAGAATTAATCTTTTAAAAATTTTTTTTTTCTCTCATGATCCATTTTAAAGGGCTGGAATAGAAAATACTGATCTGCTTGGTGGCTGAAAATCAGTGTTCTCTTTTTTGCTCTGTTTTGTTTTGTTTGTTTTTTTCTTTGTAGGGCCCAGCAGCTCAGATGTGAAGCAGCCTACATACTCAGGCTTTGAAAGAGATGTCTTCAAAACCATAGTGGACTACTTTGGCCAGATGAAAGAACCTCTTCTAACATTTCATTTTTTTGACATTTTTGTTAGTGTGTTAGGTAAGTAGTTGGGGATGTAAGGAAAAAAAAATTCTGCAGAGTTAATTTCCTGGAGTTATTTTACCTCCCTTAAATACTATCACAGATGAATTCTTTAGGAACCATCCTTTCCATTCTACACAGAGAACAGTTTAATATTTAAATTTATTTCATATCACACAGCGATATGATCACATTAGTTCGAAAGTCTTTCACCGTTTGTCTTTATAGTATTAAAGGCCTCTGTTCATTCCTCAGCATACAACAGATGGATTTAAACAGATTTTTCTTGTTTTAGAAATGCTTAAATGTCTTAAAAACTCTCATAAGCTTTTAGAAATTGCTTGACTGACGTCTAGATTAGAAAGGATTAGAACTTTAAGCACTGTTTTTAACCCTGGAAATATGACATTTGAAGGGAATTGAAATACTTCATTGCTTAAATTTAGAAATTACATTAACTAATGTAGTGCTTTAAAGATCAAATGTTTTCGTTATTAATTAGAAGTTTTCAGAGTCTCACACTATATTAAAATTGACAATTCTGATCCTATAGATGGCTTACTGAAAGACAGTAAATAGGAAAATATTTGATTACATTTTATATAATCAAATTCCAGAAAGTACAATTAAGTTGAAAAGTAAGCCTGCTTTGTAGCATGTTAGTATTTTGAGCTTCTTTCTGTGTGAAAAACTGTTTTTAGTAAACTATTGAGATGAGAATCTAGAATAACAATTCTGTTTCTGGAATTTAGTGTTTTTATGATTTGTGAGTTGTCAATCTTGCTTCATACTGAATATAGTTTCATTTCTGACTTATTTTTCTTTAATAAGTCATCTTGCTATTGTTGATATCTTTAAAACTTACTCCTCTGCTTTCATACACTATTTCTGTTTGCTTTTCCATTGCTTTTCAGTCTTTCAGGTTTTATTAGTTTTATTTCACAGTATTTAGTAAACATAAACGTAGAATAAAGATTTCATGCCAGTGTGTACGTGGAAATCAATGACAGTTGTGCAGTGTTTCAAAAAATCAAACATTCATTTTGTGGTATCTTTAAAAAAAGAACTGTTGATATGGAATAATTCCTTACTGTTCTGCCAAATCTTCCTTTGAAATTAGAAAAAGCTTTACTATGAAAATTCGTTTCAGCTCTTTATCCCTCTCCTTAGTATGCCTTACCTACCCCACACTTCTTTTTCAATAAGAAACAGTTTCCATATTTTCACCATGAAGTTGACCAAAATGCTGGATGAGGGGATACAGTGGATACTGTTTATGTTGGGAATAGCAAAGCTTTCAATTGTCTTTCACTGCATCCTTATAGGTGGCCTGAGGAAGAACAGGTTGGATAGGTAAACTCAGAAATCAGTGCAATTGCTGGGCTCAGAGGATTGTGATCAGTGGCACAAAGTCTGTCTTGATGTCAGTGGGGAGCATCCCAGGGGTGGAACTGTGGCCAGAATGGTGAACACTTCATTAATGACCAGGATGGTGGCACATTCTTGTTGGAGTGGCTGAGTCCACCTCAGGAGCTATCAAGGAGCCAAGAGTCCCAAAACAGCAGGGGCACACTGGTGGGACTGCTCTGAGGTTTGAAATATCCCTAAGAATTAAATGGTTTCTCCCTGAGCTATCTCACCTTGATATGTTAATGCTCCTGTGTTCATTGGCCTTGACCTGTTCCCTCACCCCACCCCTCCCCTCTCCCCATTAGTGGGCACTGCATCTCCCTGCCCTCTCTCCACCCTGTGCCCCCTGACCATTGGCTGAGAGTCCCTGTAACAAGGGGCACTCAAGGCCATTTGGCCTCTTTCACCTATGGAACCCTTCAGAGTAAATGTTTCTGGAGCTCCATGTGTCTGAGCCCTCTGTACTCTGAATCCCTGGTAATGCACAAGCTCTCCTAGCTATGGGTGAGTGTGTGCACTGCCAGCCACCAGCAGGAATAGGAAAGGTCTGCCTGCACAGAGCCCTGCAGTTCTGGCCAGAGTGATCTCTCAGAGCCACAGAGACACTTCTGGTAAATGCAGAGACCTCATCCACCCTACACAATGCATGACATTACATTCTGTCCTAAATATGGGCACAGTGTCCTAAAGAAGCATGCAGGTAATTCAAAATGGGGAAGAATAGCTTATGCAGCAGAGGGCTGTAGTGCCATGCTGAGTGACCTTGACTGATTGCAGAAATGGGTAAACAGGAATCTTATAAAATTCAGAAAAAAGGAAATGTCAAGTCCTCTCCTGGGGAGGAATAATCCCATGCACCAGTAAATGCTGGAGGTGACTGATTGAAAGCAGCTTTGCTGATAAGGACTTGAAAGTCCTGGTGGGCACTAATGTGACTAGAGGCCAGCAGTGTGTCCTTGAGGCAAAGAATATCAGCAGCATCCATAACTGCACAAAGCACATGGCTGGTGGGTTGAGAGGATGTTTCCTTAGCACTAGTCAGCAAGTCTAGTGAAACAAATCAAAAATTATTAAAGTCTTGGAACATGTGTCATATGGGAAGAAAATGTGAATAGGGACTATTTGGTCTGGAGAGGAGAAGGCTCAGGGAGAATCTAGTCTGTATAAAAGATTGATATGGGAGAAGTAAAGAAGAAGGAGCCAGACTTCTATCTATACCCAATGACAAGACAAGAGTTAATGGGCAGGAGCAGAAGTACAGGAGGTCTCATTTTTATAAAGAATAGCATTTTAATTGGAAGGTGATCAAACAGTGGAAGGAGTTCACCAGAGAGGCTGTGGAATGTCTATCTGTGGAGTTATCCAAAACCTGAGAGGACACAGTCCTGGGCACCTTCCTGTAGATGAGCCTGTTTTGAGCATGTGAAGAGGTTTATAATCTCCAGAGATCTCTTTCAACTTCTATAGTCCTGTGGAAAATAAAAAAAGTCTATTTTTTCTTTTGTTCCTTTTCTAACAGAAACCTTTCTATAGGTGCCTAAACTGTGCCCATCCAGCCTTCAAGTATCTCTACCCTGCTTGCTGGAGAGTGTTTTCTCAGGATTCTGTAAGCAGAGTTAGACATAGATTTAATATCAATAGATAGGTGGTATACGTTGATATTGTCATAGTTCTCACTGATGCATAAGAATATTTTCTTTCCCTTTGATTGTTCCTACTGATGTCACATTTTGCTTAATGTGGTTGCTATATCTGGGCATACCATTCAGTTGTTTTTAGCTCTGAGGTAATAAAAGAGCAAAGGATGAAACAAAACATTGTAATTTTTCATGTGTTCTAATACCTAGAGTTGTTGGTTATGCCTATCAATGTCTTCCAGTGCATCAGAAGAAAATCTTCTAAAAACCTTAAAAAGTCCTACCAATTCTAGTGATATCTTTCTAGTCTCCTTGGGGATTTGACTTGTAAGGCAATCTTGAATGAGTAAGAAAGGAATTTTGGGAGTTAGATTTAGAAATGTTATGTTAAGTGTTGTGGAAATATATAACTGAGAAATGTTCCCCAACCTTGTGATCTCATATAAACCAGGACTGCTGCAAAAACACATCAAGGCTGTTGAAGCTCTTCAGATATCTTGTCTCCTGCTGCCACCAGAAAATAGGAAAAGACTACAGCTGTTGGTGAGAATGATGGCAAGAATTAGTCTAAACCAGGATTTGCCACCTCTTTCTGAAGCAGTGAGGACCAGAACTTTGGTATGTGTAAGGTAAAAGGTCTGGGCAAGCTTTTGGAACAGTACAGCTTTCTTACTGGGCAGTATGAACAAAATCCAGTTTGCTTGTTTAAGGAACTGGTCTGTCTATCCCAGCTATGTAGAAAGCTGATCTGAATTTGAAAAAGTGGAATTTTATAGTAATTTGTGAGCACACAAAGAGCTTGCTCAGAATTTAAAGAGGTTTCCTTACCTTTCAAAATTAAATCACCATTGATTTCACTACTGAGTAGAAAAAAAAAGCACAAACAAGCAACCCCCAAAAACAAACAGGCAAAATCAACAGCAACATAAAAGCAAATGGGGGTCTCTGGTGTTCTTTATCATGGCAGACAGTGTGAATGAAAAAGACTGCCTGTTTCAGTCATACCAAGAACTACGGAGCTGAATCTTCTGATTGACCTGTTTTCAGCCATTCAAAAGAATTAAAATCCCAACTACTTATTTCAGTAGTTTAGGTTTTTTTTTCACCACACTGGGAAGTCTCTAAAGGTAAGCTCCAGTTTTGGCTAATGCTTCTTTTTTAGGACCATATGTAGAGATATCACTGATGTTTGCAACAACACCTTGTTACAAAGTTATTAGGCAGAACAATTCTATATCACCAAAACCATGTATTTATTTTGGTTAATTTTAAAGTCTTTGAAAATTAAGTGCAAAGGAAAATTAAGCTGAAGAGCCATTTTTTAAAAATCACAAATATGAATTTTCTTCACAGCAATTACATTTTTACTTAACTCTGAATAGCATTTTATTAAAATAGTTAAATTTTTTCCTGCCAAGGTTATAATTTAATTAACTCTTAAGTGGTCTTTCATTAAAATAAGTGTTGTAATTGAAATGTTGTTTTTAGAAGTGAATCCTTACAGTCTGAGCATTTTGTTCTAAGTTTTAATTCAGCGATGTAGTCTATGGTACATGACCGAAATCTTTATTGCTTTCTGTGCTTTTAATGTTACAAATGACTGGGGCACAAACAGAAACTCCTGTAACTGAGTGCTTGAGCACAAGACTACATGAAGTTAACTGGACCTGAAATTTGATTTGTTGATTTCAGAATAATGGTATTAAATTTTCCTGTTGGTGTTTACTTTTTATTAAATTTCTGTGTTATTTTAAAATATCTCTAAATACATATCCTCTTTAAGTAGTCATGTGAAGTGGCTATTTGACAAAGTCTTGAAAATGAAATAGAATTCTCGCATTCTATATCTAAAGTCAGGATTGGATTATCTGTATGAGGCAGGAACAATCTTCAGTACACTCACATAGTGTTGCTGTATATAATATATTTTTTTAAATTACTGATACGTTTGAAGTACAGTTAAGTGTTATGATGTTAAAATATTTGTTCTAAGAGATCACTTTTTAAGTGCAGCCTCATTCTCTACTCCTCACTCCCAGACAGAAAAAGACATGATAATGATGTGGTGTTTCTTTTTCTCAGGTGGTTCAGGCATTTTCCCGTTGTATACTCTGCTCAAAGGATGAAATAGACTTGGATGAACTTCTTGCTACTAAACTAGTATCTTTTCTCATGGATAATTATCAAGAGATCTTAAGTGTTCCTTCTGCTTTAAAGTCTTCCATAGAGGATCATGTTGTACATCTCCAGAGAGTCCAAGTAAGTATCTACTGAAAAAACCTCTTACGTGTCTCTGTTTCTAGATTGAATATATCCTTTGCTGTCTGAAGATTAACAGTTCTCAAAATACTTTGTTCTGACTCTATTAGCTTTTGAAGAGCTAAATAATTTTGACTACTGATATTTAACCATAACTATGTGTTTAAATGAAACAAAACAAACCTTGAATTTGTTTAGAGACAAGGACTCTCAAATACGTTTTCCTGTTCATCAGCACTGTCTTTCCATGAAACAGGCAAGCTATGTTTGTGGTAGTGAAAAAACCTGAATGATTATAAAGTGTTTCCATTAGTGTTCTGACCTTTTTTTCTTTGGAGCCATCCTTGGTCAGTATCTGTTTCCTGATACCATATTTTGTTTTTGTTCAAAGGTGATTTTAGTTCTCTTGTCTATTTTCTACTGCAAGAGTTACTTTAAACATATTTCAAGAGCTGAACAGGCTTCCTCTGTGTCATGTTTTTTGGCTTACTGGAACTCACTCATTTTGGGCTGGAGATAGAAAGTACAATTTAGGGTCTCTATTCAGTATTTCCTCTACTTAATGTCTTGAGGTTGTCAGTTAAGTCATTTTATGCAAGTTCTTTGCAGAAAACATAGCTTTTTTTTTTTACTGTATCTTCAGATAAAATATGCCGGAGCTGATAGTGATGCAACACTTCCTCCTCCATCATTTTGTCACCAAATCAGTACAGATGAATTTGAATACCAAAGGGCAACTGGCTTTCAAGAACCACTGGCAGCTCTATTGGAAGAAATTGTAACGAATAAAGAAATATCTATGAAAGACAAAAAGAAGAAGCTCAAGCAAGTAAATAAAATTTTCTCCACAGTTTCCAATTTCAGCTTAAAATTATTTATCAAGTTTTCTTCTAGGGAAATAGTGAATCTGAAAAAGTGATGACACTTGGGGATTTCAAGGTTTATAGTAATTTAGAATAAGTATGCTATGATGAATCAACCCGCCTTAGAAATATTGCCTAGTTTTCTATAGAGAGGTGTAGAAAGTCTAATAGAGAAAAAATTTCCCTGCTCCAGAAATGAAAGGTTTACTTGAGCAGTTTATTGCACATGTTTGAACAAATTCTTAATTTGAATAATGTACTTTTCTAGTTTCAGAAATCTTACCCTGAAGTGTATAGAGTACGATTTCCTACGCCTGAAACCGAAGCAATGCTGTTTCCTGAAAAAAAACAGAAACCACCAATGCTGATGTGGGCCTTAAAAAAGCCTTTTCAACCATTTCACAGAACCAGAAGCTTTCGGATGTAAATGGTTTGAAATATATCAGCAAATGAAGAGAGACAGTGTATTGTCAACGGATCTCATGCAAAAGGAGCCTGAGCAGCACATGGTTACTCAAAAAAACTACTGGGGATACTGCTAAGATGATGTTAAAAAAAGAAGAGAGTATTGAGGTTGTAGAAATGTGAATCATTATCAGTATTTTTTGTAAAGCATTATTTTTTTAAATGTCTGTTACTTTAAAACTAGCAACAAAAAATGGTAACAAGAAACCAAACCCAGCACCCGCTCAAAGGGGATTATTCTATATATGGATGATAATGTACACTTGCTGTGGTTTGGTTTGACTATCATTTTAAGGTCTAAATGTATTTGTAATATATTCTTTGTAACTAGTCAGTTTTTTATTTTCCTCCCTGATAAGTGTCTTGCAAAAACTAGACTGTATTTGTCCACATGTAGTGTGAGAAATTAACTTACTGTACATGCTTGAGTAAGTCTGTAACACTGGATTTTGCTTTGCTTTTTGTGAGAGACTGTAATATTAAAAGTTAATGATGCAACCAATCAGCTGTTTGCAAAAGTGGCAGGTGCTTTGTTGAGGTCAGGTTTGCGCCCTACAACAACAGGGGAAGGGGAGTGGTTTTGGGTGTGTGGTTATGAAATGTCTAACCTGCATAAGAACAGCCCAGGTGCAGAGGGGCTTAGCACCCATCACCAAAGGATGACCATGACAAACCCACCTTTCTGTAGCAGCAAACTGAGGTTTAAGACAGATAAAACACTTCTAAGAAGTAGATTCTGCAATGTGGGGTACTGCTTTTTATCATGCCAATTTCCTCCCTTACACAACTGGCTCAGGTAGAAAATTCTCCCCCATCCTGAGAGATGCAGGGACATTCACATAGGCCCTGAGGGTGTTCATCCCTTCTGTTAAGGCAGAACTGGCTCAACTACACTGGCATGAAAAACAGGGGTCATATCTTTGCCCCCAGATTCATTTCTAGGACTGTGCATGATCCACAGTGTTACAAGAGACAGTGTAAAACTTCTCCCTGAGAAGTACCTGGGCATTCCTACCTGAAAATATTGAACCCGTTGAACTTTGGGTTTCAGGGACTTCACCTACCCCAAGGGATCAAAACTGTAACCACTGGGCCTCTAAATTGTAACAATCAGTTACAAAATCATAGGATGATGTCTTTCCTCTTCACTATCGGCTCTTATTCTTTCTTTTTATTTTCCTTGTATGATTTTCTCAAGTGCAATCACTATACTTTTATATTGCTATATTTCTATAGATAATAACCATGTCCTTTTCATTTTGACCAAATTATTCCAGAATCAACTATTATCTATCTATCTTTTCTATATCTAATCTGTCTATCTACCTCAAAATCCCCTACCATGCATTCAGTGTTGTGTCACTAGCTGCCCTGAGGAATCTATTAACAAGAACCTCAGTTATCCTGCCTCAGGGCCAGGTTGTAACATTGCTGACCCTAACACAGCAGATTTATTTTTGAAAACTGATTTTCAATTTTCTGATTCATATCATTACAGCTTGAGTGAACTTCTGTTGAAATGCCATTAACTTAATGTAATGCTGACCTATTCTGAGAGCCAGCACAGCCTTTTTCCCCTATGTTCTTACTGCGTATTGTTGACAAAGCTGGGTGCTTGACAATAGAATATACTTTATCAGAAAATGAACCTAGAGCTTCCTTTGAAAGTGTAATTCAAATATTGAAGTGACATTGTAGTATACATGCATTTATTGATTTGATTAGTTTTGCATTTTGAAATGTAGTGTACCTATAACCAGACTGTATTATATAGCTGACTCTGAGAGCACTTTTCTGTCTATTAAAGCATTGCCCTTTTCCTGTATATACCTAGAGTCGTGATTTCATGCTACCCATTAGAGATTTGAAGAACAGCATTTCATATCATATTGAATGTCAGCGTAGTCTACGCCAGAGAGAAGACAGCTGCCATCTCAACAAATTTCTGACATTTCAGTAGAAAATGTAATCCAATATTGACAGCATTTTTACCTTGTGAACTCCTTAACCAGTCTTTAAGTTTCTTGATGAACTTACTAGGTGGTTACTTTAATAAATTGGATTGTTTCTTAGGCAGTGTGATATTGAGGAGTACATGTTTTCGTGCTATGTTCTCTCAGAGATACTTGGTCTTCATATCGATAATCTTTTTCTCAAGCAAATTTGATACACAAAGGCACACTTTTCAAATATTAAGAAAATATAAAAATTACTTTTAAAAATAGTCTGAGGTCATTCCTAACCTTCTGTGCTAGGTCTTCAAGGGTAAGAAAATCTTAGATGTGCCACAGCATTCTGTGTATGTTTACATGTTGTCAAACTGACTATAACTAGACTACTCATATATTTTGTTACTTCACTAATCTGATGAAGTGACAGGCTTGTTGAAAGCAAATCTTGCCTAAAAGTGGAAGCCCATCCTAAGTGATCTCTGCCATCACTTCCTAAATTGCAGAGAAGTTGAAGCCAATCTATCTGCCCTTTGAAATAATCTTACTGCCTGCCAATAGGCCTCCTACTGTCCCGTTGAACTTTTCCCTATGGTTACTTAAAAAAATGTGTAGTCTTTCTGAGTCTATTTCAAACAGCAATTAAAGTTTACTAATTAGTTGTAATGATGAGAAGTTAAAGATAAGCCACATGTTTCTATGAATCTATCATTCTTTTGTTTCAAAAATCTAGTTCCAGATCTAGATCTAGTTCTAGATTAGACGGTGGTAAAAAAAACCCAAAACAGTTCATTTGCCCACAATTTCCAAGGCTGTGAAAAATATAAAGTATCTTTGAAGAGCTTGAAGGGATTGTAGGGAGGGAATTTTGTTTGAGATCATAATCCCACAGCCTGAATTTTAACTGTGCTCCTGTCCTGGGAGACACTTTAGAAAAGTTTATGTATGACTCCTTCTTACAGCTGAACCAAGTGCAAATATGCAAGATGGCTAGAGTAGGAACACAAAAGTATGGTGTTAGCTAGGTAAATTTGCCTATTCCTTTCAGAGTGCAGGTTAAAAATGTAAGCTTGAAAGCTGGTTCAGAGAAGACTGTAAGTGTGATTAAAAAAATCAGAAAAAAACTGATTCTCTAACCCTAAACTGTAGGAAATAGAAATTTCAATTTTGATACTAACTTTCTCAGGAATTTAACATTTACTTCTGTGTTAAAGCCCTGTGGTATCTTGATATTGTCAAGACT
This sequence comes from Petroica traversi, assembly GCA_025920805.1. Classification (NCBI taxonomy): domain Eukaryota; kingdom Metazoa; phylum Chordata; class Aves; order Passeriformes; family Petroicidae; genus Petroica; species Petroica traversi. The sequence continues at coordinate 3,818,381 of JAHLSL010013733.1, forward strand.
GAACATCATGGCCTCCCCTGGGTTTATTTCCCTCGAACCATGAGGCCCACAGGCCAAGCTTTATTTTGCTTATCCTAGTGACTGTTATGAAGAGCATCACTAAATGGAGGACTAGCTGACATGCTTTTGAAGCACATCAGAAAGTAGACTCAATAGAGGCAGAAGATGTTGCTGCTGTTTTGGTCTTGTTAAACCTATGTTTGTCATATTAGTGGAGCACATGATGTAATCCTGCATGTAAGCAGGAGCTAGTTGATGAATTTGGGTAATATTTAACTTAGTAGTACTGAAACTCCTAGTGTAACACCATTAGTTGTCAAGGTAGTGTTAGACTTTTTAAGCAAGATCTTTGAACACAAACATTGTGTGTGTGTGGGGGGGGGGGTTGTGTGTGGTTTGTTTTTGTTTTTGTTTGTTTGGGGGGGGTTTTGTTGGGGTTTTTTTTTTGTTTGTTTGTTTTGTTGGTTTATGGGGAGTTTTTTTGTTTGTTTTGGCTTGGGTTTTTTTCTTGCTGTGTTCTTTGCCCCCAGCAGAGCAATCTATTTTCCCTCACCCTCTCCTCCACCTTGAGCATAACGTCTCTCCTGACCTACTGGTTATTAGCAACACATCTGTGACAGTTTTACTCCAGCATTTCCTCAAAGAGGAAATAATGGTATTTAACTTCGTTTCTTGAGAGGGGAGCTGAGTTTTTTACTTAACATTTCTCTTTTTCCTTATACAAACACAGCTTATTCCAGCTCCTAAATTAACAATCAACCATCTGCAAAACCCTTTGGTCTAGTCCTGTACTGTTAATTGAATAATAGCTGCCATTCTTATTTGTTAATACGTAAGGATTATTTAATTACTTATATTTTGTGAGAGGTCTCTTTAACTCCTGATTGATTTGCCAGGATTGTGATATCAGCTGCTTACACTTGTGACTACAGAGAATGATTGATGACTAATGTCATCAATCTGTGTGATCTTGCCTTCATATTGTACTAAATAGAAACAGGAACTAAGGTGAAGAAGACAGTGTGTTAATACTCCACACTTTTAAATTTATTATGATGATATGCCATAGCTTTTTTTGCTCTCTTTTCAAAGAAGATGTTTTGTAAGAGCATCTCCTTCTTTCACAGAGACTGTGCTAACTCAATGAGCTTTATTTCTTGATCACAATTTTTAGAGTTCCCTATTGCCTGAGAGCCTCTAGATAACTTCATATGTCTTAGATTTAAAATCCATAAGCTCACAGATACAACTCTGTAGGTATTTTTTACTTTGGAACTTCTGGTATACTTTATAATAGCTGTCATTAATTAACATTACTATTTTCATAAACTCATTAGTCTTGAAGCAGAAGTGTAGGAAAAGATTTTCAGAAAAAAAAAGCCTATAAAATGGGTTTTACTGCAAATCCATTTCCAAAGATTTGCAGTATGGTATTTTTAAATCAACATCTCCTCCTGTATTTGATGTCAGTTTTGTGGGTTTTTGGGTTTTTTTTCCTGCAGAATCTCAGATTATAGTTGTGCATCTAAGATATCTTCTCTTTCTATATAAATCATGTTTTAGAAGTGAGAATTGCATTGTATTGACTAAAAGGAATTGACTAATTTACTAAGTATAATTACATAAAATTATGTGACATAAGTTCATTTTCATGAGTTTTTATTTGTGTGTTTAACTCACATTTAATATTGCCAAGATAATGAAATAACAATGAGAAGATTTAGTGGGTTTTTTAAAAAGAAGGACGCTGATACATGTTTGTGAAGTCCTTTAAAAATTCCTTTAAAAAAGAGGCAGGGTACTTAAAGTTTTTGGTTCCAGACAATATTTTTCAATTTCATTGCTTTTTTTAAACTTCTGGGATCTAAAGCTGAAAAAACTCTCTTGTTTGTTCTGAAAAAGGCAGAATAATAGCAGAACAGTGTCAAATTTTTCAAGAGGATAATTGAGAATCATCCAAATAGCCAATAGTAAATGAAATGCAAAGCTGTGTAAAATGGGAAAAACTGATTCAGAATTTTAGTGGGAAAACCTAAAGCACAACAGTAAAGCTAAAGTCTATTAAAATAATTGTTTTAATTCTTCATAGAGAACATACTCTTGCATGTCAAACTTGCTTACCTTAGTGATGGAGCTTACACATTTATTTTATAAGCTTTTTTGGGTTTTGGTGAAAGTTTAATGAAGGTGGGTTATTTATACAGAAGATTTAAGTAAACTAACAATAGACTTAGCTCTTATCTGTTTTTTATGGACTCCTTGGAAAAATTGATGAAGCCAAAGACATATCCAAATATTGTGGATACAATAAGCTTGTTATAGCATTTCATTTGGTAGCATCTGATAAAATTATTCTTGGGTAATTTTGTTAAGTGTTAAATGATTAAGAACTGCGTAAATATATAGAGGGTCATGTTGGACAGATGCTCTATGGGTTTTTATATCAAATCAATATATTTTTCTATCAGTTAGTTCTCTTTGAAGATGTGAAAATAAAAATCTGTTGGCACCATTGACGGAGTTAATCTTATCTGTGTTTTCAGACTGTTCAGCAACAACAGAGGCATTAATATGGAACAGTGCACGTTGAAAATGAATTCAAACATGGTTGCTTCTAACTTAAATGTCTGACAAAAAGATACGTAGGTCATGTAAGAAGGAAAAAAAAAAGGAAGGGAAGACTGTGTTCTCGAAAATCACAGGTCTATAAAAACTTTTTTTTATAGAAGGCTTCCTGACATAATGCTTAGGCAAAGGGGCTAATGTGGTTCTTGACAGCCTAAATTGGAACAGTTACATGAAATCAGATGACTCATGTGACCTCTACACTCAATACTGTCTGACATAGAGAATTGCATTTTTCACAGTTTCTATAAAACTGTAGATTATGCAAGGTGAGTATTTGGAATTCTTTCCTTTAACTGAGAATTTGCATTACATCTGTCTTTCCCATTTATCAGAAAAAAGAACAGAATCACAGAACAACTCTGTCAAGCTGGTTCAGGAGTTCAGTTAATTATCTTGTGGGGTACATTAAACAAAGAAGTGCTTGATAAGCAGCAGATTTGAGTTGAGAAGGGAGTATAATACTCTTTAGATAGAAGATGGAGCTGCAGAAGATGGATGTGTTTTGGGTATGTTTTTATCTTCGGGCTACTGATTGATGGAATATGGTGGATATGGAATTTTGGTGGGTATTTGCTGAAACCCAAGTCACTGAGCTCAAGGCATAGTGAGAAAAGGGTAAGTGTAATGACTCATCATCTATAGAAGACTGGACAAAATCTCACAGCTCTTCAGTCTGCATGCTATGGATTTTCACATGTGAGTCACACATCTATTTAAGTTCATTAGCTTCAGTCAGTGGCTTGATATTTAGGGGGTGATGGGAAACAGTTGATTTTTCCTTCCTCTCTTGATTTTTGAGGCAACTAAAGAAAACAACATTAGTTATGTTTTTTTCTTCAGTCAAATTCCAGTGCTTGTGTCAAATAGGGGTCACATTATTGAGTTACATGGCATGACTGCTTCTGGGGATGATGGAAATCATCTCTGCTCTGCCTAGTCTGGTCAAGGAGGGTGAAGTATCTCTCTGGTATGCTGCAGTTGCTTTGTCTGGGGTTGATGCAGAGATTGAGATGCATAATAGTGTGATTCTGGTGGCTGGTATGAATTGCAGTAACACAGATGTTAATTTAAGGCTGTCTAAGGCTGTGTGTATTGCTGCTTCTTTATGTGAATTTTTTACACTTTATTATTGTGATTTGAAATCACTTCAAGGTTCTCTGAAGCTTTAGTGGCAACTGAGAGAGAAGTTTCTGGCAATCATTCATGAGCTTTCCTGCTGAATAGAGGAAGAACTGACCATGATAATTCTAGGCAGACTCCAAAGCTGAATAAAAGGCACAATGTAAGGCATTTATATGTCTGCTAGTCTTTTTTTTTTCCTTTTTTTTTTTTACCTGAGCACTAATTCATTTGAGGACTGGCCTTGTGAATGACTAAGTCTTGAGTAATTTCAAAGGATATTTGCAGTGCTAACTTTTAAACTTAATTTCATAAAGAGCAGTAGTTCTGAGTGCTTTAGCTGACCTTATATTCAAATACTGGTGAGTGAATAAGTAGTGGGATGCTAGTTTCTTGTTTATTATAATGATTTGCAGCATATTAACTTCCTGTGGGAGACTGTGAAGAATAGTATGTCCTTTTTATGTTGAGTTCTATGAAAAATATTTCAGGATACTAAAAAAATCCTGCTTTTTCTCATGCTCAATAAATTTTTATATTTGTGTGCCACTCCAGATGTTTGATAATTTATGACCCAGCAGAGGTCAGCCTTGTGGCATTTTTCAAACCATATGCTCAAAGGAAACAAGTAGAACCAAAGTTCTTATTATAATAAGTCTTTGGAATTTTGTTTTTTAAAATACATTCCTGCAAATTAGAGTTGATATGATATTCCTGCATTGTAGCTAGATGTATGAGTTAAATATCCCAGTGAGACTTTTATTTATGTAACAGTGACATTAATAGTTTTATAAAATTGTTACAAATAGCTTTGAATATTTGCCTTTTTGGTCTGAAATACCTACAAATACAGCATTTTTTCTTTTGTGATGCTTAAAAAATGGAAAGTTAAAGAGTTGAGGGAAAACAGTGTTCATAACCCTACATCAGCTCAAAAGCACCAATGATTTGTTTACACTGTAAAATGCTATTCCCATTTTGTATCTCAGTGATCAGTAGTGGTTTCTTTGATACTAATAAGGGTCTAATTTTTTATTAACTTGGTGACCCAGATCATAATCCTCTTCAAGAACAGTGGCTGTCCAGCAAACCTTAAATTGGTTTACTGGTTTGTAAATTCAGTTTCAATTGACAATCTCAGGAGTGCCTGATATAATTGCTCTTTGCTCTGCTTGAGCAAAATCTCTGTGCCTTGAACTGGCACAAAAGTAGTTTTATCCAGGTAGACAGTAGAACTGAATATGCAGTAACACCATTGTCAAGGCTGCAGCTGAGTATTCTGCAACAGAAGATGATTAAAAAGCTTGAGCATGACATTGAACTGGGAAAACATGTTGTTTCCTTTTGTTTAGCCAGTTCACTTTCTGGACTGCTCAAAGGTGCTTTACTACTTTATTGTTACTACATTTTTTTGTGTACTCTGAAGATAGTTTTCAGACATCAAAAACACCATGATGAGGACAATATTGTGAGGCTTTGGAGTGGCTGATAACATATCCTGTGTCTGCTGCAGCAGCTAGTCAGCAAGTGAAAAATTAGTCTCAGGAATAAACACACTGCTTTTTAATGCTCTCTTTTCTTTAAAAAAGGTCTTTAAAAATCTCTTCCACTGTTCTCTGGGTTTGGGGATTTTTTTCTTTTTTTTTTTTAAAATTTGCCAACAGGTAGTCAAGGTCAGTTGGAGCAAGCGCAGCTATTGTGTTTGCCTTCTGCAAAAGCTGGTTACAAACCACCCAAAAACTGTCAGTTGAAGAATTATTTTACAAAAATCTTATTCAATTACAGAGAAAAAGTAAGAATTTTTGTATGAAAGACTTTATTAATCTACTGTGATCAGAATACTGGAATATATTCTTTTTGAATATGCTATTTGCTGGAGATTAGGAAAACCAAAGTATTAAGACAAAGAATTCTATTTAATGTGAATCAGTACCAGTAATGTTGTTCTTGTGCCTGCCACTCTATTGAAATGAAAATGGTGTTGAATACTTTGAGCAGTCTGTGCATTTAACAGTATATGCCTTTGTAATTAAGCCCTGTCCTAACAGGTACATAAAAGAAAGGATATTGTGAAATAATTTTGCATGAATAACTATCATTTTATGTGTTTCCTAGCTTTCGGCCCTAGTACCTTAATATGTTAACTGTCATAGCACAATGACAGTTTCCCTGTACTTTTGTTGTTATATATAATCCTCAGGTTTGTGAGAAACTCTTCAATTTAATGAGCATTTCTTTGCAAAAACAAATGGAAGTAGGTGCAGGAGCAGATGCTCAGATGAACTAAGATTAACACAACTGAACTTGGACTGTCTAAGCAGAAAAGCCCTGACACATTTGCACCATGCTGTCCTCCACACCTTTGCAGAACACAATGCAGAAGTGCCTGGTGTGTTTTGGAGTGAGAGGCCTCTTCTCAAGGTGTCACACCAGGTGTGTAGGCCTCAGCTGGCAACCTCTTCAATCTGCATCCAGAAAGGCTGTGCAAACTTACCTCATCCACACACTTACTTCAAACATGGAATTTGTGTGAATGGAAATACACAGTTATTCTTATGTTCTTTTGGGATGCTGTCAACCAAGTACATCCTAAGTCTTCAAAAGATCTAAATTTTCTTTAGAAAAGGTCTGGTTTTCACCCAGTTTCCAAATTTCCATGCATAGATTTAAACAGAGAAAGCAACCCATTTCTGTTCCTAGCAAGACAGCACAGCAGATTGTGAGGCAGACAAACAAAATGGCTATTTTTCTGGCAAAATCAAATTTCTTTTTTCCCACTTTGGGACAAGGAGAGCGTGTGCTTGGTTGACCCTGCCTGGTCACCAGGTGGCCTCCACAGCTGCTCTGTCTCTCAGACTTCTCTACTGGGCAGGGCAGAGAACAAATAACAAAAGATTCATGGATTAAGGTAAGGCTGGGATCAGAAAACTCACAAATTACTGTCATGGGCAAAACTGTCTTGACTCATGAAAATTAATTTATTTTATTATCAATCAAATCAAAGTAGAATAATGAGAAAAATAAAATCCAAATCTTAAAACACTTTGCCCCCATCCCTCCCTTTTCCCAGACTCTACTCCTTTATTTTCCTCTATCCCAGTGGTGCAAGGGGATGGGCAGTGGGGGTTGCACTCAGTTCATCCTGTTACCTCTAGCACTTCTTCCTCTTCTCACCTTCCCCTGCTCCATCATGGGCTCCCACCCACAGGAAACAGTCCTCCATGAACTTCTCCAGTGTGGATTTCTCCTGTGGGGATACTCCACGAACTGTTCTGCTGTGTGTCCCTCCTGCAGGGCCCAGTTCTGCAGGAACAAGTCCTGCCAGCAGACCGGGCTCCTCCCTCCAAGGGGCCACAGCTCCTGCCGGGAGTCCTCTCCAGGGTGGGATTTCCCTTCACACCCTCCTTCAGGCATCCACCAGGAGCTGCTGGGTTGTGTTTTTCTGTAGCCTCCCAATTAGTGATGATGTGCAGCTGCTTCCCATGGAAGTGCTCACACTTTCTTACAGTTGGGGGTCAAGGTTTGAGCCAGGCGTCCTGTTTTACTGCCTGATTTCCCAAACTATTCTGCATACCTGCTTGGTGTTGTGTTTGATTATACTCATAATGTTTGCAAAATACTTACTCATACAAAATAGCTAATGATTTATTCTAGACTACCTGTATGCTTGTTTTACAGGTATTTAAGACCATAAATAAAATTTTTGTCAAAAATTTGATTTTAGCTCCTTCCATGCCAGAAATTTGAACCAAAGGAAAAAAGACTTAATTCATTTCAATGACAAATGTATAAAGAAAGAAAAAAACCAGATTTGGCTTATAACAGCAGAAGTTTTCTTTTGATAAAGTTTTATTTAATGAAATTCAAATTTATTCCAATTTTGTTTTGAAAATCACTGCAATATTGAAAGCCTACTGTTACCTGGCATTTTTATAAAAATATCTTTGTTTAGACACTTGATTCCATGCTGGAATAAAATAGTCTTGTATATAATATCAGTTTTGTAATATTGCTGTAAAATAGTATTTTTTCCCCTTGTTACCTTTAAATTCAATTGGAAGTCAAGCTTGCACTCTCAGGGCAAAGTATTGCAGTCCTCTTTTGTACTTTTCACCTGACTTTATTAATTTTTTTCAGATTCCTGTTAATGGGAAAACTATTGTCTGAAACCATTAAAATGAAATGTATGGATTGGAATTATTGGGAAAGCTTGGCAGGCCAATTATTCTTATTGAAGCTGGGAATCACTATATGCACGTGTGGGACTGTCTCCTCATCATAAGTATATGAAATATGCATTTAGGATAAAGGAAATTTCAGAGGACTGAATTCAAATCTAAGTTTGCAGATTATTGTCTTCGATCTAATTTAAATTAGCTTACTTGGTTATTTAAGTTGCAAAAAAATTAGTAAAATTACATGTAAATACCTATTTAAGTAAAAGAAGTGGTAATGGTATATGACTTATAAGATAAATAAAGATTCTGCAATCTCTGAAAGAGTATCATTATGAGTTGCAAACTTAGAAATATACCGAGGGAAAGTGAAAGATCTGAAAATAAATTTTGTATTCTGAAATTCTCTCTGATTCTCAATATTTATCTATGCAAGGAGTGCAGTGGCATATGTGCAGGATACTATTTTTTTCCAGTTAGGGAAAAATCTACCTGACCCAGAAATGATAAAAGGGGTACCCAGCCATTAAATAACTGAAGTGAAGTTAAAAAAACACCAAAACCCAAACAAACTTCAGATAAATATTTATATAAAAACTCAAGCTCTTTAAGTAAAAGATATGGAGGAGGGTAGGAGAGACATTGGGCTCAAAAGTTTTGACTGATTTCTGACATGCAGCAGAATTTTTTTTCCCCTTTTTTTTTATTTCTGTCAAACTGAAGGTCAGAACAGAGATAAGGGTAATTACCCTGAGTGGACTGTGACATAGCAAAAATTTAATTTTTTTTCCCTGTGAGAATATGAAACAATAAGAAAATGAGAACTACAAAGATAGTGGTTCCAAGTATGCAGTTAAATTTTTTTCCCTGAAACCTTGTCTCTTGAAGTACTTTACTGACATGTGAGAGCAGCTGAAAGTAGTGTGATGCTACTTGAAGGGACTCCAGTGTTCACATAGAAGGACAGGTTTGTGATGTCATTGGTTCCTAAACACAGAGAACATGTGGATTTCCCTGTTTTGCACTGTCTCTGTTGTGTTACTTGTCAGATTTCACAATTCTTTATTTTTATTTTTATTTTTATTTTTATTTTTATTTTTATTTTTATTTTTATTTTTATTTTTATTTTTATTTTTATTTTTATTTTTATTTTTATTTTTATTTTGAAAGCAAAGAAGGATGTTGTTTGCTGCCATCCAGTCCTGACAGAGGAATTAACCTAACACTTGTCTTGAAAGTGGTACTGCAGTTTGCTGTGGATGTCTCGGGGTACAGTGGCCTCCACCTTGGGGCTGGTGGGTTGTCTCAGTGGCCAGACAAAAGTGGGTTTAACCAACCCTACTGATGACAGTCTAAAGGCTTACACAGAGCAGAAGCTGACTTGAGAGTAGTGCTGAGCAAAGGACACTGAAGGCATCCCTTGCTCCAGATAGAGGACAAAGAGACAAACTAAATCATCATTTTTATGAACTTTAGGAAGAGCTTTGGATGATTTTTTTAGAGCATACATACATACATACATACATACATACATATATATATATCTATATATACACTTTCCCCTTTTGGTGGGAAAGGTTTTTCGACGTATGTAACTGCTTTGTTTGGGGAACAAAGTCAATGTAACCACAAACTTCTGCCAAAATCTTCTGTCACTGCAAGCTTTAAGAAACTGGAAATTGCCTAACCAGTTTAATTGCATAGCATCCATATTTTTTTCTGATGCTAATATATTGAACATTTAGACATGCTCTGTTACCAGAATAAGGACCAGACTCTGTGTATGACCTCTATAATTCCAGCTCCTAACTTGTATCTCATGAATCAAGCTCTCCAGTTATAATTCTGTCTGTGGTTGCATTTGATTGCCTACAAGAGTAGCAAGACCTTGTGAGTGTTAGCTCAAAACATTGCACAAGACCATGGGTCAACAGAGCTGGAGAAGGGCCTAGAGTGGGACTTGTGAGGAGCAGCTGAGGGATGTGGGGGTGTTTATTCCAGAGAAAAGGAGGCTCAGGGGAGATCTTATCACTCTCTACAGCTGCCTGAAAGGAGATTGTGGCCAGGTGAAGGTCTGCCACTTTTCCCAGGCAGCACCTGCCAGAATAGGGCACAGCCTCAAGCTGCACCAGGAGATGTTTAGACTGGACATAAGGAAGAGCTTCTTCCTTGGAAGGATGGTCAAACATTGGAATAGTCTGCCCAGGGAGGTGATGGAGTCCCCATCCCTGAAAGCATTCAAGAAATGACTGGACACGGGACTTTGTGCTGTGTTCTAGTTGAAAATATGGTGTTTGGAAAAAGTTAGCACTCAATGGTTTTGGAGATCTTTTCATCATTAATAATTCTGTGTTTGTGCAAGTTTCGAATAATAAGTGAAATTCCTGTGGTTAATCAAAGAGGGGATGGGAGAAAAACAGGTGCATGTAGAAAGATGAGGCATAAGAGTAGATATTGTTTCAGCCAAATCAGTGGAGTAATATCAAATAGAAGGAGCTGAGCCTTTTCTAGCTGTCAAGATGTCATAGTTATGTGGGAATTCTCTGGCGCTGTCAGTATTTAATATGGTTTCTTTCAGCTTTATACATGAACATATGAACAACAGAAATTAAAATAATACACAAGAGGGTAATCAAAAAGATTCAATAATGAGACTAGCTGAGTTTGATATTCTCTTAATGAATATTAAACTAAGAGAAAACCTGCAAAACAGAGATGTATACCTGTGGGTAGCTAGGGATTTATCAGAGAAGAGGAAAGCCCATTATCTTTTAGTTCTTTTCACAGGTCTCTTTGAAGGCCAGCAGTTGGCTGGGTTGTTTTCTACTGGGAACATGTTTCTGTCTTTGCCAAAATGAAATATAAAACTGTGGGAGGGAAAAGGTGTCCAACAGTTCTTTGTGAAGAGCTATTGAAAGGTAACATGTGCTCAGGAGGCATCTCTCATGCAACTTTTTAAAGGATTGTTAATTTGCAATAAACAATAATAGAACCATGAGGTGTTCTGTTACCAGAAAAGCCTTTGCAAGCTTACTTGAAGAGAGAAATAGAAAAACTTCTAAGCATTTTCAGGAACAAAGCTGAAGTTATGAAGCTGTGTTACCTGTTAGGATTAGAGGCATGTCTCTACCCTTTCAATCTTTCCAGTATCACATACATTTCCATATCTAAATAATATGAGGGAAGGTGAAACAATATGCCATCGTGAGTGCTTTTAGTCTTGTAAATATTTGACTTTCTATATATTGCAGAAAATATTTTCTGTAAGCATGCTTGCTGTGCAATACTGTGCTGTAATTTAAATTTTGTTTAACTGGTGTGGGTTTCAAGAAAGAGATTGATGAGTAGTCTGCAATGCCTCCACGAGCAGAGATACCTTGGTATTTTGGATCCCATTTTAGAGCTCTACATAGCAGTGTGATTATTTCCTCAGTTTGCATTAAAATCTTAGAAGGTAAACCTAATTGTTATCTTGTTTCTCTGGAACCATTTTCAGGAGACAAAAACTGGTGGGTTAAATGAGGAACTTTTTCACCAGTTTTTTTTCATAGTCGTCTGTGGGGAACATTTTGCTGTTACTCTATAGCTGCCACAAAAATGGATGGAGAATAGGTGTTATGTAGGTAATACATAGCAGGTTTTGTGTCTGGAGCCTTGATCTTTGTTCAAAAGGTCTAAGGATTATGACACTCATAATTGTATCTGATGATTACAAATTCTTGTAAAAAACCAAAAATCAGCTCAGGCTCTAACTGCCACTCTTTTGCAGGGAATGTATGAGAATGATATTTTATTGCAGGTAGAAGTTCAAACTATATGACAATAACATCAATTTTTGTTTCATTTCTTATGAAAGAAGTATCACTAGGATGATCTGTATATGAATAATAAACTGCACAGGATTTGTTCATCTGTTTTATTTCTTTGAAATATACTCTATTATTACTATGGCTCATGCAATCTGTTAGTATTGTGGATTTTCTTTTCCTTTTTATGCATGCTATTCCACATTCTTTCTCTCTCAGACCTCAATGATGTTTCTTTCAATAAGCCTGTGTCATTGCCTGCACTCTGGGAGGGTCTTAGAAAGCTTCTGATATTTTATGCAATTCTAGTCTTTTCAATGCTGCTGAAACAACTTATGTTTGGAATTCTGTTCCATTTAATCTTCTTTTTTCAGGACCCTCTTCTAGAGAGTCACTGTATCTTTGGGGGCCTGGCAATGGCACTACATTGCTGGAAAAACACTCATTTTGCTGCAGGCTGTCCTGATTTTGCAGGAAGTTCTGAGACATTGCCCTAGATGGTAAAGAAGCAAAATGTTTTGGGTTTTTAAAAATCTTACACACACACACTGCTAGTAGCTCTTGAAATGCCTCACATTAATCATCCTTCGGGTTTTTACTGAGACATGGGTTTTCCTTTGCTTGGAGCAGTTGTCAGATCTCACTGATTTGGCACCATGCAATTGCCTTTGCAGGGCTGCCAGCCCTCCAGGATTTGCCAAGCTTGTGCCACGCCTTTGAAAAGCACAAGAACGTATTTCCAAGTTCTGTTTCCAAATGCATTTCTTTCAGTTAACAGGTAAGTTTTTATCCAGAGTCTCACTCCAGTGTGATTCTCTAGGCTAACGTCCAAGCATCAAAACTTACATCAGCTACAGCCGTTCAGCACTAACCCCAAAATGCTACATCTCTCTCCTTGCAACAAGTCCTTTGATAGTTCCCTGCCACCCCACAGATTCTTTGCCTCCCCTGTTCTAAAAACCCAAACTGACTTTACTTCTCTGACTACAGCCTCTTGAATTATTTCACTCTTCCTCTTTCTTGCGAACACTTCTGTCTTTAGTAACCGTATTTCTTTAGAACTGTTTCTTAATTGTTGCCTTGGTTAACTCCTTTCTTGGCAAGCAAATTTAGGAAACCTAACAAACTGTCCTGGGTAAGGGCTGTCATGTTTATGCAGTAACAAATTCTTTGACTTCAATCTGGGTAGCTTGTCCAAAAGATTTAATTATGTGTTCTTTGAGCTGAAGTTCCAAAAAAAGGCTTATCTTCTGTACTGTATAAAAGTTGAGAGTTTTCATCTAGTACGCCTAAATGTCATTATTTCCTTCTGGATGTATCCTTTTAATTTGTTGTATAGTTTGTAATGATGTTCCTAACAAAAGATTTGCATAACATTCAGAGTATTTCAAGAGACAACTGCATCATTATGAAGAGAGAAATTTTAGTAACAGAATCTCATTGTCTAAGAGATGAAGCATAGCAAACTAAATCAATTAGAAATCCAACACAGACAAATCTGGATTAGAGTTTAGGAGCCAATTATTTTTTATACCAGTGGAAAAAGATAACTACTAAAAATGTTTACAAAGGTGTTGTAGTGGACTTTTCAGTCAGAATTTTAAAATCAGTATGAAACAGTACTTAAAAACTTTATAACGTTTTAGTCTTTTTTACCAGAAGCTCAACTTTTTCCTGTTCTGAGTCAGTCAGACATTATCCTTAATTAAAAGAAGAATTTTTTTTAGGTGTTGCCTTATACTGGACTACCTAGGTTCCTTACTTCAATGAAACATAAGTCTTTCTCCTCTCCTATTGCATGCTCATTAGTAAGATTCAATTTCAAATTTCTTTCTCATTGGATAAATCCTTCAGCAATTAATGTATTGACAAATACACTCACTAAAGGCATTTAAAAGTTTGTCCCTAAATTTTGTAGATAATTTTCATAGAACAATTTCTTTATTTATGGATAAAATTAAGTTCGAATAAGTATCTTTTTATTTAGACTTCCTACAAACCCAGTCTCAACTGCGTGCTTACATGGGCTTATCAGGACAAGACAAGTTCCAGCTGTTAAGTTCTTTTGAGGAAAAAGACAGTAGACTCAAAAAAAAAAAAGTATCTTTAGTTCATTGTTAGCCTGGGAGAATGAAGCACCCCTTTGTGCTGATGTTTGCTGGCATTAAGCTGAGACACAGGAAACTCAGTAAATGCAAAGCTATGGTTTGGCCATTGACAAAGGCTACTTTGTAAGGTTGTGGTTTTGTTTTTTGTTTGGTTGGTTTTTTGTTTATTGGTTTTCTTTTTTTGTCTTTAATAGCTCCTGAACTACATCATACGTATTATGGAAACAGGAATTATGCAAGAATGTGTCTAATGCCAAATCCATACATATTGAAAAGTGCCTGATAGTCAAGTAAATACTCTCTAAAGGTCATTTGGCTAGAATACACAGTCTAATATTTTTATTGCCAAGTAACTTGAACAATATTTTTTTTAAGACTAAAAGATAGAGTGCTCTTCCACTGTGACACCTAAAAAGGTTATAGTATAAATTACATATAAATATCTAGACACATTTCAACACTGATGATTTTGCCTTGTTTTTAAAGAACAAGTAATACCAATGAAAAAAGCTTGTATTCTGTACCAGAACTGAAAGATATTTCTAAAGGGACTCATAATCCTATTCATTACATTGTGGTTTATTTGTAAAAAAAAATCTTTTCCTGCCTGGTGTATTTCTTGAAGAGCCATTTTCTTCAATTTGAAAAATGGAAAGTTATTTAAACTTTTACCATGGACATAGAATAGCTTTATTGATATTGATACATCTTTAAGTATGTTTGGATCGGGGACTAAGAAGCTGGAAAGAAGAGCTGTGGAAAGGGACCTGGGAGTTAAAACTGAGTCATCAGTGCCCTGGCAGTCAGGAGGGCCAACCCTGTCCTGGGAGCATCAGGGACAGCCAGGCAAGGGAGGGGATTGTCCCCTCTGCTCTGCACTGGGGCGGCCTCACCTCGAGTGCTGGGGGCTGTTCTGGGTATCACAGAATGAGAAAGCCATTAAACCCTTAGGGAGCACCCAAAGAGGGGCAAGCACTGATCTCTTATCTCTGGTGAGCAGTGACAGGACCCAAGGGAGTGGCCTGAAGCTGCGTTGGGAGGTTTAGGAGGGGTATCAGGTCACCCGAGGGTGGCTGGGCGCTGGAAGAGGCTGCCCAGGGGAGGGGTCATAGCACGGAGTCTGACAGAGCTCAAGAGGTGTTTGGACAATGCTCTGAGGCACAGGGTGTGACTCCTGGGTGTCTTGTGCAGGCCCAGGATTTGGACTTGATGATCCTCTGTGTCCCTTCCAAATCCCAATGAGTCCCTACCAACTTCTATAATTCTAAGCACTTTGAACATGTAATGACAAACCACAAACCAGCTTTATGAGTTTGTTTCTTTTTAATTTTAGTACGTGTCCACTGGTTCTGGAGTGTATTTTTTTGGGGAAAATATGTTTTCATTTATCCAAAGGGAGGTTAAATCATGGTTTTCCTCAGTCACTTTTTATATATAGGGTTCTCAACACCTCTAAACTCTGTGGTCGCCCTCTCCTATTTCCCATTTATGGTGTATCTTCTTGATTACTGAGTGACCAGAACTGAAGGGATAATAAAGTGGCACTGTAACTCTCAGTTCTCACTGTTCTTTCCAAAAAGCAATTTCACATTCTTTCTGACATTTGGCAGCTTGCACATTTTGTGCCAATTGTTTCATTATGTTGTCACATTGCTAGCTTTTTAGGATACCCTGACGTGACCACAAACTGATTTTGACTCTTGACTGGCTGAGCCCATAGAATGCAGCTGGCAGAACATACTGGTCTGCAGTTGAATAAGATGATTTGCTTACTTTCATTGCTGGATGAAGATGCAAAAAGGTTGTGGGTGCTTTGCAAGCCCTTTCTTATTGCTATATACTTTGTGATCTCCAGTGAACCATCAACCACTTTGAACTCTAACACTAAATTCATCATTGTTATCAACTTGTATATTTTTCTCAAATTACCATAAAACTTAATCTGGTACAATAGTATTTATCAGAGTTTGTTCTGAAAATATAGCTTTCTTAGAAACATAAGACAGTGAATTAAATGTCTTTTTTATGATATCTGTATATTTCAAAAGTCACCATATTATTTTGGTTTTTAAAATGATGGCTTTTTTCCTGTTGGCTCAGAGGATGGACAATGGCTGCCCACAACTCTCCACTTGTCACTTCTTGCCTTGTTAGACAAATCTGTGCGAATCTGTTTAAAAATCAAGGCAATACAGTTTTTTTCTGTGTGATTTCTATAGCTTTCTTTTCTATAGATTTCTGGGTTTGTGCGCAGGGTTTTTTGGGGGTTGTTTTATTTTTATTTTATTTTTTATGGTTTTGTTTTTGCGGGGGTTTTTTAATTTATTTTTAATATCCCGACCCTTCCTCCTGACCCTGGGTATTGTAGCTTAGGTGCTTAAGGCACAGCCTAAATGTTTCTGGATGCGCTGCTTTGCTGTGACAGATTTTATTAGTGAAGGACTACAGGGGTGGCTTCCATGAGAAGATGCCAGAAACTTTGCCTATGTCCCAGAAATCCAATGCCCACCACCTCCAAGACAGAGCTGCTGCTGCCCAAGGCTGAGTACATGAGCAATGGTGGCAGCACCTCTGGGATAAAGTAATTAAGAAGGGGGAAAAAATCTGCACAACAGCACCTGGGAGAGAGGAGCAAGGTATGGAGGAGAAAGATCCCTGTGGATGTGAAGGTCCATGGAGAAGGAGGGGGAGGAGGTGCTCCAGGTGCCACAGCAGGGATTCCCCCACAACCCATGGAGATCCATGGTGGAGCTGAAATCCACCCTGCAGCCCTTGGAGGCTCCACACCAGAACAGGGGAATGCCCAAAGGAGGCAGTGACTCCATGGAATGCCTGTTCTGGAACACGGCCCTGGCAGCACCTGTGACCCTGCTGGGAGAGGAGCCCACACTGCAGCAGACTGGCTGGAAGGTCTTGTGGCTCTGAAGGAAACCACTCTGGAGCAGGCTGTTAATGATGGACTGCACCCAGCTGGAGGAACACCTGCTGGAACAGTTCATGGAGAACTGCAGCCCCACAGGAGGGATGCACTTTGAAGCAAGGGGGAAAATGAGAGGATGAAGGAGCTGCAGAGCTTCTGACCATAATTCCTATTAAGTCCTAATAGGAATTACCCATTCTTGGTGCATCACTGTGAGGAGGAGGTAGAGAATTCTGGAGTGAAGTCAAACCCAGGAAGAAGGGAGGAGTGGAGGGAAAGTATTTTAAAGTTTGTTTTTGTTTCTCATTACTCTAGTTTGGTAGTAAATTAAATTAATTTCCTTGAGTCTGGTCTCTTTTGTCTGTGAGGATAATTGCTGAGTTATCTCTCCCTGATCTTATCTCAAACCATGAAACTTTAGTTATATTTCCTCTCCCTCATGCTGTTGAGGAGGGGTATGACAGAGAGGCTTTGATGGGCACCTGGCATCCAACCAGGGTAAACCCAGTACACTGGAGAACTATAGGAAGCAACAGAAAGTAACTTTTTCTGAAGAATATACACATAAAATGAGCAGAAGCCATATGGTCTTGATTGGATCCTTATCTTTCCTCCTAAGAGAGGAAACATTTTACTACATGCACACAGACACATATAAGATACTGTAGTTTCTAGTCAATATGAGGAGAAATTTTCATACTATTCCATGAATGCTAATTATCTTGTACTATAAAACACCAATCCCTGTAATCACTAAAAATTTCAACCATCTCTCTCTGGACTGTATTTTATAGTAGCAAAGGAAAACAGAAGGCTGTTGCTATAGACTCCTTAAAAATAAATTGATACAGTATGCAGAACGCTACTCAATTACCCTTAGGCTGCAGGGTGGATTTCAGCTCCACCAGGGATATCCATGGGTTGTGGGGGAATCCCTGCTGTGGCACCTGGAGCACCTCCTCCCCCTCCTTCTCCATGGACCTTCACATCCACAGGGATCTTTCTCCCCCATACCTTGCTCCTCTCTCCCAGGTGCTGTTGTGCAGATTTTTTCCCCCTTCTTAATTACTTTATCCCAGAGGTGCTGCCACCATTGCTCATGTACTCAGCCTTGGGCAGCAGCAGCTCTGTCTTGGAGGTGGTGGGCATTGGATTTCTGGGACATAGGCAAAGTTTCTGGCATCTTCTCATGGAAGCCACCCCTGTAGTCCTTCACTAATAAAATCTGTCACAGCAAAGCAGCGCATCCAGAAATTTTTGATCACATGAAAGATTACTTTAAATCCTTGCCGTGTTTGCAACTTTACACAGGGTTTAATTTGTAATCTTTTGTTCTTCCCTGTTCACTGACTAAATATCTGTATGTGAATGACAGCTGCAGGACATTGATAAACTACTTTTAAATATTGGGCACCCCATTTGGCCCTGAAATACATTTTAGCCTGAAAATCAACTGATTTTGCTTTGCAAACACAAAAATTATCAGTTACATTGTTCTCAAACCTTTAGGTGTGTAGCATGTTGAGAATGGAAAATTTAAAAAAAGGTTCAGAATACGATTGGTATTGTGATAACTTATGAAAATTGAGATTTTTTCCTAATCTCTAGCTCCAAGTAACCATACTACAGGGAAATATTCAATTGGAATATACACTTTTTCTTCCAGGATGTTTGATCTTTGCTTTAGAGATGTGGCAGAACAAAATGAGCAACTGTTTCATGGGAATTTTTCTTAAGCACTTTTATCACATGAAGATAAAAGGTGTACAAAAGTAAAAGGTTTCTATTCCAATTGTGTCATTATTGTTTTCAGGAAGAGAAATTATTTTTATATATTTACCAAGGAGAGAGAACTTGCAATGGAGAGATACCATCTTAAACAAGTCAGCCAGATATATGGTCTTAAAGGCCAAATAACTATTTTAAGTGGTAGTTGATTCTTAGAAAGCAGCCTAGAATTTTTTGATTAATTTGTATGAAGTTATGTTCTTAAATTGAATTGAATGACTTGTGTTAGTTATGTGGAATTGAAAGGGTTTTCATCACATCTCTCAACTTGTTTCCTCTCCTACTTCAAATAACAGTCTGAACTAGTAATTCTTGCACTCATACAACTCTGTAAAGGTCAGATTGGTGCCTGCACTTTCAGTGTCTACTGTCAAATAGCTTACCTTGCTTTTGGATGTGAAGCAGGGTTAAAGGTTTAGTAACAGACTTAAACAATGGTTTCCCTTACTGCTAAAGCTTCAAATTTCATTTAGAGGCTGATTACACAGATGCCCTGAAGACTAATTTCTCCCACTCAACCTGTGCTCAAATGCAAAGGTCAAGTTTTCTTTGTATGTGACAATAAAACAAAACTAGTCATTATTCTGTCTCTCAAGTGGGATGAACAGATTTCAGTTCCTCCAGTGACAGAGAGAATTTTAGAGAAAATAACAAATTTTCAAGACTTTAGCTAGCACACTGTCTCTAAATATGAACAACACTGAATCTAGGAACTTAATAACCTTTGATGAATTTAATAATGTCTAAAAAAAGAAGTTTATCACAAGGATGGTTGAGAATCTGATAGCACAAGGAAGATAACTATTAAGACTGCTGCCTTTCCTGCCAAAGCAACTTACACTAATAGGAGAAAATAATAAAAGTGCTGAAAAAGATCTACCAAAAAGAGCAGACTCAACAATACTAACAGTAATGATGTAGCTTTTAAACTACTTATTCCAAGCTTGAAAAGAGAAATACATGGAATTTCTGAAAGCAACCTTCAGTTAGAAATAAAAGTCCTTCTATCTGTGATTAAAATTGCTGGTCCTTTAAAGTAAATAAAAAATTGTGACAGATACAGTGCAGCAAGAGGCTTTTCTGTTATTTATTACTGTAGAAGGTTTTTTCTGGTTTTGGCCATCCCACTCTGACATAACAGGGAAGAGAATAAGGATGAATGAGAACCTCTTTCAGTGCTACAAAGAGTACAAATAGACAATTGTTTGATGGATAAGACATTTTTTTCTTCAGTATAGGATATATAGCAATTTACTATGAGAAGAAAATTGTTATGCCAATATAAAAGTTGGCAGTGTAGCCATATAGAGAATATTGGGAGGGCTTACACATGAGAAATCAATAAAGAGACCAGCAAACATCAGAAGCATAGGTGGTGGAGGAGTAGAATTGATGTCTGTGATATAATGAGAGAGAATAAGAATAAGGAATAATTATTTGTTTCATCTTCAAGTAAAAAAACTGGGAATCATCAACTGACTTTGGTTGAAGTATTGCATTTGTAACTAAAAGATGTGGGTTTTAACAGGCTCTAGTTAAGCTGTGTGCTTCTTTCTAGCTAGTTCCTGTAATGCAGAAGGCTTATGTAGATTTAAAAGGTGACAATAGCATAAAGGAAGAAAATAATTAATTGGGGGTTATTATAATCCATAATGCTTTGTCTCAATGCATTGCTGATCCACCACTTGCTGAATTACTCAAATGCATTCTGGAGAGTTGTTTTTCACCCTTTTACTATTGGCTTTTTCTATTTGCCCATGTGAGAGAGGATCCCAAATTCTTTGAAATTTACATTTGACATGTGTGGCTGTTGTTACCACATAGCTGCCCACTGCTATGGAAACTAATAAAGTTTCAATCTAATGCAATTTCAAAGCCTTAACCTTCTATAGTGATGCCAGAATGATTTTTGTCTTTTCTTTTATATCCCTTTTACACAGTTCTGTGTATCCACAAATATTAGCAGCATACATACTTGTAACCCTTTACTTAGTGTTTTGTAAGTGTTCTGAAGGCTCTAAGACTAAATACCCCAGAACTGCAGAGCCGGGGAGATCAAACATTCCCACTATCTCAGGAACCCAAGGTCTCCTAGCAGGACAGATTCTGGAAACTAGAGCTTAGCCCACCCCAGCCCCTATTGGGCTCCCTTGTTAGATATGCCAATGTGTAAAGTCTATAACTGGTGTGTGTGATTGACAGGGGGTGTGCATTTGCCACGCGTCACCTGGGTGAAGCAGATGCATCAAACAGGATCCTGATTAAAATACCGAGGTAAAGATCCCAAAACCCTCTAACCGTGTCTAGCTTCATTTTCCTAACACCAGGAAAAAAGGCATCAATAGAATATAATAGACCAGAATGTTTCAGTTGGAAGGAACATACATCTCTAGTGTGACTAGTGGTGTCCCCTAGGGCTTAGTGTTGTGCCCAGTCCTGTTCAATATCTTTATTGATGATCTGGATGGGGAAAGTTTTGAGTAAATTAGTAACTTCAGGGACAGCAACAAGTACGGTGGGAGTGTTGATCTTCTGAAGCCTAGGAAAGCTCAGCAAAAGGGGGCTGGAGAACTGAGACAGACAGGGCAAGGTGTACAGTGTGAGGGTCAACAAGATCAAGTGATAAGTTTGGCCACAACAATGCCAGGCAGCACTACAGGCAGGGGGAAGAGTGGCAGGAAAGCTGCCCAGCTGAAAATGAACCAGAGGTCCTCACTGACAGTGGCTGAACATGATCCACTGTGAGCCCAATGGCCAAGAATGCCAGTGGCATCCTGGCCAGGATCAGCAACAGTTTGGCCAGCAGACTAGAGGAGAAATTTTTCTGCTGTACTTGACACTGGTCAAGCTACATTCTGAGCCCATTTCTGGGCCCCTCAATTCAGGAGGGATAATGAGATGCTGGAGTGAGTCCAGAGAAGGTCAACAGAGCTGCAGAAGGGTCTGTGAGGGGTGCTGAGGGAGATGGGGGTGTTTATCCTGGAGAAAAGGAGGCTCAGTGGGGACCTTGTCTCTTTACAACTGCATGAAAGGAGGCTGTAGCCAGGTGGGGATTGGCCTCTTCTCCCAGGCAGCCGGAGACAGGAAGAGAGGACATAGCCTTAAGCTGTGCCAGGAGATGTTCAGGTTGGACATGAGGAAGAATTTCTTCACAGAAAGGACGATTAGCCATTGGAATAGACTGCTCTGGTAGGTGGTGGAGACACCGTCCCTGGAGATGTGTAAAGGAAGACTGGATGTGGCATGGTCTTGTTGACATGTGGTGGTGTTCAGTGGGACTTGATGATTGCAGAGGTCTTTTTCAATATAAATGATTCTGTCATTCTGTGAACAATCATCCAGTCCCACTGCCTGACCATTACAGGGTTGAACATAAGCTGCAACATTTCCAAATGCCTCTTAAACATTGACAGGCATCAACTAACTCTCAAAGAAACCTATTCCAGGATTTGACCTGACCAATCTCTTGCTAATGAAATGCTTGCTAATGTACAGTCTAAACCTGCCCTGGCTCAACTTTGAAGCATTCTCACACATCACAATATCGCAGCATTGGTAAGTTTCAAAGGAAATCAACTAGTACACCTTTCCTTCTCAATCAGGGTCCCCTAGAGCACACTACTCAGGACTGTATTCAGATGTTTTTGAATATGTCCTAAGAGGGAGACTCCACAGCCTTTCTGGACACGAGGGAGAAGAGATCAGGTGTCTCAGGTTCTTCTTCTCAGGAAGAGTAGACAGCAATGAGGCCATTCCTCAACATCCTTGTCTCTAAAGGAGACAAGCCCAAAGTCCTCAGCTCCTTCTTGTAGGACATTCTTTCCAGCCCTCTCACAGTCTTCTTGCTCTCCTCTGGACACCTTTGAGTACGTTATGGTCCTTAAACTGTGGGACTCAGAACCACATACTGTGCTCAAGGTGATGATATTTAAAAATCTATTGAACCTTAGGAAGATAGAGAGACATTACCTCTCTTTGAGATGAGGGTAAGAGGACATAGGGTGTTCAATTGTTCTTTCAAACTTTTCAACTCTATATGAGTTGAGAACCTCTGACCAGAAGAGGCTGTGTATGATCTGTGTCTAGACAGGGAATATACTGTGATGACTTTAAAGAAGGGTGAATTGGGCAGAATGTGCTTTAAAACATAACTCAGCTTGCAGGCTATTGCTTTTTATGAGCAGAGCAAGAGAGAAGGAAGGTTGAAAGGAAGAGCCAGCATTGTGTTGCCTGTCACAGGCTTATACAATTTGGTTGTGGTTTAAAGATGACACTGGTAGTCCTTAAAAACTATTTCATGCTCTTAAGACAATTATTTTCAGTTAGTGTTTTGCAACCAGTGGTGTGACCTGCTCTGGTTACAACTTGATTGCCTAATATTTCCCACCAGAGAAAAAACTCTTCCTCATAAATCTCTTACATCCTTGTTCACAACATTTATTTTAGAAAAAGAATACCAGGACTGAGAGAACTGTTTTGTTTAGGTCTCTTTTTTTCTCTACTCACTCAAATCTTATCCAGATCTAGCTGAGCTATCCAAAGTATTTAATTGCCAGGGTTTGTTTTTTTTTTTTTCTTTTGAGAAGAAAGAAAAAGGCAATGTGCTAAAATAACTGCTCATGTGAACTCAGTGAGCTGGGTTCACACTCTGCTGCCAGCGTGACAGCTGCTGCTTCATTGAGAATATCTGAGACTGCCAGAGGGGGGCAAGAAGGAAGACTGGGGCAAGAGTCCAGCCCCTTATAAATTTGTTGCTGCCATTGAACTTGTGGGGCTCCCCAAAAAGGTAAAGTGCAGACTGTTTTTTATTCGCCTCCTCCCTTAATTTGTAATTTCACTTTCTTCTTGACAGCCTCACACTCCTCTCTTTTCTCTCTCAGAGGATTTGTGGGGGTCTCAGAAAGTACTTTTATTTTTCTCTGCTGCTAATATCACACTGCATGGATCTCCTGACTCATGCCACCTCGGGGAATTGCACTAGGCAGAAAACATGCTGGTTTAATCTTCCCCACTCTTTTGTACCTGGTCCTATTTATAGGAGGGCAACATAAACAAGAAGTTTGAATATTTTTCTTTTCCCTACTGAAAGCATTGAAATAAAGTCTGATATTCTCAGCTTAAGATAGGGAGAGAGATAATAGCAGGGCTCATTCTTCAGTATTCATTTGCACTCCTTGAGCACCAGTGCTTGGCCTCATGATCCATCCATGCCAACAGGCTACCAAGTTCCTGGGCTTGTCAATGATATATTTAAATGGTCACTGTGCTTCTTTGCTTACTCTGTTGTGTAGGCCAGCAACTATCAGTTCTCCCTAACTCTAATGGATGTTTTAGAGATGTAATGCACAGTGTTTTTTTCTGAGTATAAACTTAAGAAGTTACATACAAATTACTTTCCTCCTGCCAAGAAAAATGTCCACTGAAAATCCTGTATAAAATACTACAGATTCTGAAATTTAGTCTCAGAAGCTGGAAAGGCCAGGTTTTAAAGTTCTATAGGTAGTTTCTAACACCGTTGCAATCCATTTTCAAAGGACTCCAAACTTCCTTCCTGGAATATTTGAATGGACTTGAATGCATCAATTTTGTGCCTAGCTGTACACACAGCTGTCATTTTTAAACTTCCTAGTCCTAGATTGATTCTCAATGCAAACAAGTTCTAGTACAATCAGATTTTTCTGGGAATAAGAAAATAGAAGCTTTATAGGGTTTTCCCAGCTGGATATTTACAAGGTTTGTCAACAGGCTGGCAAACAAATTGGGTCTGCTAGGTTCTGAACTTCAGTTAGCTGCTTTCTTAGCTTATCTGGCATATGTCTGAGCATAAGGTTTATCATTCTTTTAAAGACATGCTCTCTTAGTCTCTTGGAGACAGTTTCTTCATTCCAGACCAGATGTTACTAGTTACTATGGAGAAAATTCTCTGGATTATGGAGTTTCTCTTCCATCTCTTTATTTCTTACCTTTGAGGGAGAAAGAATGTATCTAAGTGAAAACATCTTTTTAAAATACATATCTGTCTTCTGTGAGCCTGTCCCTTGAATCAAGCTTCCTGTGTATCTGTACGAGTCTGTACTTCTCTAGCTAGTGGGACTTCTAATGTTGTCCCCATACCTTCTGCTCTTTCTGGAATAATTTTATTACTTTTCTTCCTTCATGTACCTGTCTTTGCGGGTGAACTGATTTCCCTTGCCTCCAGCCTTTCATTAGTCTAAATATGACTGCTTTCCAGCAGAAGAATGAGATTTAGCAGTTTTCATCCTTGCTTCTCTGGGATGTAGGTACTACAACTTTGAAAGCACAAAGCTGATCCTACAATGCAGGATGCTCAATCCTACAGAAGCAGTTTATACAACCTCATGACCTCATAGGTAGTTTATAAGTAACCTGTAACTCGCTGCAGTACAGAGTAGTGGAGATGAGTATCTTGTGGCTTAAATTCTGGAGTAAGAGTCAGAAGATGGAATTCAATTCCAGAGGCAGTGATCACGGGAAAAGTTGCTTAATATTATATTTCCCTCAACATATGTTAAACTGAGAGGAATTCTATGCTCATATATTTCTTAATCAGTGTGTTATAGAGTGTGTGTGTTTCCATTCTTTGTATGTGAAATTAGTTCTATATCTAGGCTTTATTAAAAGGAAAAGGATGCTTACAATAAAACCTTTATTCTTTCTTTTTTATTCTGTTTTTTTCTATTTTTTTTCTGTTTCTCGGCAATGGTGGGCATGTCTTCCACTAAGTGCCCCATATAGCTCACTTTCAAATCTGGGACACTGGGCTGAATTAGTCAGTCTGACTTATTGCAACTGTTCTATTAACAAAATCAGTTATAACTTGCTGGACAAGCTAATGAAATAAGAATATTTACTAAGTATCAAGTTGGTTTAGAAGTTTTTTTGGGTCTTAAAGAATCTCCATTCTGAGCAAAATACAACCATGTGCATGTAATACAGCATATTTTATGCAGTCTTAAGGTGTGCTAGCTAAACTGTACTGTTCTCCCTTTATGCAGAACTCAAAATTGCTCATATTGTTTTCATATTGAATTTTCCAGTTAACTGTGCATCTAGTAGCAACTGTAACACTGTCTGAGCTTTTTCATGTGCATGTGAACCAGCAGGACAGATGAATACCTGAGTTCCTAAATGAACTTATGTGTATTTTCGTTATTTATTTGTTTATTCCCCAAAATATTTGCCATGTGTGCAGCGTTTCTTCAGCTTGTTTTTTGTAGACACATAAAGTAACCTGAACTAAAGGTTATTCTTGTTTACTGTAAGCAAAAGTTTCACATTCTTTTATATAGTGTGTTACTAAATCTTTATAGAGTTACATGCTGGATGAAATCCTTCTGCTTCTGACGTAGGATGTGTATTCATAGATCATATGTTCCATTCCTTGCATATTTTCCATGTTTCTTTGCAGTTCAAATGATTTCCTTCACAAAACTACCATAAAGAGTACAAAATTATTTTATGATCTGGTGTTTGTTGGCATTGCAGCTGTATCAAATAAGATCAGCATCTGGAGACCTGAACAACTTGTTTATTAAACTACTGTATGCCTGCTTATACCTGAACTTACTCAAAATGCAGTGTTTTTCCTAAACAGTATCAGAGCAACCTTATGCTTCATTTGATGTTCACTAGCATTTCACCTGCTGATTAATCAGATGAATAAACTGTCACGATTTCTCTCATAGCCTGCCTGTAGATCTCTACTCCCATTGTTCATATCTGCAATTATTAATATGCCCCAGCATACAGAATTTTGCTGCTGTTTTTAGAGCAGGGTGTGATAGCAATATGCCTGTCTGTCCATATATTTTATGTGTGCATTGCAAGGGGTGATTTTGTAGCATATACAGTTAGCTCACCAAGAGAAACTGGTAACAATTAGTTCTGTATGAAGTTCATAGATAGCAGGAAAGCCAAGCACAAATGCATTTTGTGAGAGCAAGTAAATCTGCAGATGTTTAGTCTTGCAAATACCTTGTCATCAACAAGACCCTTTTGGAACAGCAGAATTGAAGGAGTGTGAAACCTAAGTGATGAGCAGCAAAATCTGCAATGGCTTTGAAAGTTGGTTGAAAAAACGCATATATATTGGAATGTAAATATTATGATTCAACAGGAGCTGGCAACTAAGCTTGGTCACTCGCCCCCACCAGGATGAGAGACAGAATCAGAAGAGCAAAAGTGAGAAAACTTGTGGATGAACATAAAGGCAGAGAAAGTCACTTCCCAAGGGCAGGCAGGCATTCAGCCACCTCCAGAAGAGTGAGGGCCCATCATGTGCAATAGAGATTTGGGAAGACAAAAACCATCACGCTGATCATCCTCCCTTTCCTCCTTGTTCCCCCAGTTTTATACGCTGAGCACAATGCCATATGGAATGGGATATCTTATGAGCCAGTGGAGGTCAGCCTTTCCAGCCGTGACTCTACTGCAGCTCCTTGAGCCCCCATCCTCCAGGCTGGTGAGGTGGGTGAGCAGCAGAAACAGCTCTGGTGCTGTGTGAGCCCTGCCCAGTAGTAGCTGATGTCTGTCTGTGCTACCAACGCTGTTTCCAGCAAATACAAGCACCTATAAGCACATGCCAGTTATTGTGGAGAAAATTAAACCCAGTCAAAACCAGAATGTTAACTTAATCATGCGTTCTTCTTTTGGACAACCTAATTGACACTGATCAAAGTAGCCCTTTTCTCACAGGTCCCAAGCTGGCTGAGGAGAAGTGAGGAATGAAGTGCCTCCCACTTTACATAAAGACAGTTTTACATAAAGACAGCTGTAGTTACCAACCTGCATCACTCATGTCTAAGCTGTGCTTACCTCTTCTAGCCATTTCAGTCTACTATGCTCAGATACTTTAATGTATGAAAATGGGATTCCCCTTCAGTTTGCCAGAAAGATTAACCTCCAGGCAGATAAGTACTGAAGTTCCTGCTTGATGTTTTCCTTTTAAGCTGTATGCTATAGCATTTAAAAAAGTTTCCAGCTAACAAACGATTTCAAACATTAGCAAAGAAAAACCATTTGTGGATGAACCATTTAAAAAACCCCTGTAACTGGCAGAGGAATATATTACTTTTAAGGGTGCTGACTTTATTAGTTGATGTGAAGTTGATAGCAGTGTGGCAGCCTCAGAAACACCATAAATCAGGGAGTTCTGAAAAGCAGCCAAGGACAGAAAGAATGAATTACACACAGAAAACTCCTATTATGGATATGAATAATTTAACAAGATAGAAAAAATGATATGTTATCTTAAGTACTGAAGGATTAACTGTATTACTTTACCTCAGACAATCCAGTTATTCAGTGAAGTCTTTTCTCAACTGCAGATATTATTTCAGTTAAGTTATTTGGTTTTAAATTGAACTACAGTAAACTGGCAATGTGATACTGTCCACAGTTATACAGCAAATAAGGGAATGGTACCGATTTCTTGTGGTACTCAGTGGATTTTGTTTCCAAAACACTGAATGTGGGTGTCAGGCTACATGTATAATCCTGCACTGGTGGAAATGTTAGGAGCTAATACTCTTTGTGATCTTGAGAAGCAAAACGAGAGGCTGCCACTCTTTGAAGGAGTATCTGTGAGTTGTGGTAGGTTTCTTTCTTGGGAGACTTAGAGTTAACACCTTTGCATTTTATTTGGGAAAGTTATTAAAAGAAGCAAAAGTTATAAAAAGAATGCCTATGACACAGATATGGGGGAGGCATCCCCCCTCCTAAACAAAACCTTTCATAAAGTCAATGTATGGTGGGATATAAGGGGCAATTCTGAAGCCTGTTTTGGGGGGGAAAGGCCAACCACTGCTTGAACTGATCTGAGAAAAATCACTTTAGCACGTGTGTATATTTATTCACTTAACTCTTTCATTAGCTAATGCCTTTCTTTGGAGAAGGCTACTCCTCAGTCACCATGGAAAGAAACCAGCTGATAGTTGCTTTATTTTCCTTGTGTTTGGAAAGCAGGGAGTTGAAATTGAAAATTATAGGGTTTTCTTTTTCAGTTCAGAGGCATGGCTTGCAAGGGTAACTAACTCAGGTTCCTAATCTGTGAAACTATTGTGTTTGTCAAATAGAATATGTGCTGGTGGCAAGGTTTCCAATACATAGAGACAGTTGAAGACTTTGTATGCATTCTGTAGGTGTGACTAGAATGTTTTCAAACTGATAAGTAAAATTGTGTAATATTATCCCTTAAAATATATTTATTTTTATTTGTATACTATCAATTCAACTTCACCCTTTGGTTTATAAATGTTGTTCTTTTGAGGTGGCTGCTCTTTAGTCCTGGTGGAATTGCAGTATCTTAGAACAAGGTTATTCCTTCCATGTATTGCTCAAGAATCTGTGTAACATTGAGAATTTTTTCTAATTAACAGAAAAACCACAACTGAATAGCACTTTCAGTATCTGTTACAAATTCTTCATTTTCAGCATACTTTTTCTTTCTTTTTGCATTGTAAATTTTCATCAGGACATATTTAAAAGATGCAATGCTGAAAAACTTCATGATTGCTACAGTAGTCTGTAAACCTGGGGAGGAGCCTGCCTAGGTATGCAAAAAGAAGTGATCCATGAGATTAAAGGCTTCAGTCTCACTAATTCAAGTTATGGTGCCCAGCAGGACAAAGTGGTTCAGATGGTCATCTGCAGCTCCCTGCTGTCTTCTGGGAAAGAATCTAAACCTGCAAAATATCTGTAGAATCTGTCGAATATGGTACCATGACAGCAAATACAGGAGCCTCTTTCATGAAATACATTTTGCCCACTACATTTCAGAGTTTATTATGGCATGGATTACAAGAGGAAGAAGAAAAAGAAAAAAAGTGAAGAATAGCCGTATTTAAAAAGGATTCAAGGATGGAAAAACAAAATATACATGATTTCTATTCTTATCAAATTCATGATAACTCACCCTAGGTCATCCGTATTTTCATTCAGTGTCAATAGGATTTCTGTATAAACAGGCCAACAGTTCATTTCAAAAACTGTAGCTTTTTTATGTATTAAGGATAATTTCTTACTTTTTCTTAGTAATAGAAATTTTGTCAACACAGATAATTCAGTGGATACATTTATAGAAAGATAATTCAGTAAAATCCAAATATTTATCCTGATGGTTTTCTCTGTATTTTTCATTAGATGAAAGAATACATTTTATTTTGTACTGTTTTATAAAATAAATTATAATAATTAACACTTCAATATTGACTTAATATTAAATGTTTAATATTAATCAAAACAAAAAATTCCTTTCTCTTAATCAAAAGCACTTCATTAAAGTTATTTACCAGAAAAATTCAAATAAGTGTTAGTTTCAAATTGGTCAAACCCAGATTTTGAAGCTGTGGAATTTCCCAGAAAGAACAACTTTGGCTCCATGTGCTCTAATCAGCAATTTCTGGTCTGTTCATATTATTTAAAATTTTTCTTTCTTGCTTATTAATTGAAGACACATTCTTTTGTGCCTCTTATCTTTCTTGTAAATGATGGCCTTTTAAATCTTAAATCCTGGGACCATGCAGATGGCTTTCCAGGAAGGATGGCTTGTTAATGCACTGAAGCCGCCTGCCATCTGTAAAAAGAATAATCTTACTCTAATCAGATTTTATGGAAGGATGTTTCACATTTAAATGTAACATTAAATTAACAGCAGCAGAACAGTGAAACAATTGCATAAGAGATGTAAATCCAGTTTTTATAGCTTTCTGTTAGTGTTGTGAAAAATAATCACTGCTAAGGAAGATGGTGGTCTTCTGAAATGTTTTAGAAGATGCTACGAATGTTTGACTATGGTACTAGCCATCTGACTGCAATGGAGGATTTGCATGTTGACTGGAATTTATTCTGTTCTTTTAACAGTGAAACTGTGGGCTTTCTTTTTTTTTTTTGCTCTCCTTTTACATGCTTTCCTCTCTCTACACAGAAGGCAATCCTAGATAAGCAGATTAATATGTGGGATAGCTCCTCTTCATTGTTCTGTGCAGCACTTCCAGCTTTTCATAGCCAGTTGGACTTGTTAGGAGAAGCTGAGCGATTGGTTGTTTCCTGGGCTCCGTTTCATAAATTATAGCCCAGCATGCAGGAGCATGATTCCTACAGTTGCAGTAATCCAGAGGCCTGTCAGTTCCTGACTTTATGCATGTTTATTCCTACTTGTTTTATAATATTGCACTGGAATTTCCTGTCTTAGATAGTTTGCTATTGCATCGTCAGGACTCTGTGAGTAATTTTGACTTTTTCTACTCTGTTAATTACATACCGTAAACAAGAATGCTTGTGTTTAGGAAGTAGTTCACTGGCAGCTAACGTTTGAGATTCTTTGCTGTTTAAGATCAGGTAAGTTAACTTTGCAGCTCTTCTCTTGCTAGGTTTAAAATAGCTTCATGGTGTTACATGTGGTCAGTGCATTTGGGGTTCATGCAAATCTGAAATAGACTGTGTTTGGTCCCATAGCTTTTGTTCTTCTATAATAAAATATTGTGGTGTTGCATTACACCTCATTTGTGCCTAATTAAGACATGTGGCATGTCTCACATTTTCAAGTATCCGGTATGCTAGCAATTGTGGTAGAACTAATGAAGAAATGCACAAAATACTGAGCTTGTAGTGTGATAAAGAATCCCCATTCCTTTCATACTTTCATCCTTGCATCTCCTGTAAATAAGAACAGACAGCAGTAAAAGGCAGGATAGTGTTAACAACTAGTCTGTTAAACAACTGCAAGGCTTAACATCCTCCCCTCCCCCTCCCATTTTTGAGTGCTGTGATGTTTTCCTTGATTTGTAGAGATATTTTTTTGTGGCAGACAAAATGACAGCATGTTGTAGTTCAGACTTTTAAAAGCAAATTATACCCACAGTGAACTGGAAACCTGTGGGAAATGCCGTACAGGATCTATGGTTTAATCAGATGGAGTTATCACAGTGTCTCCCTTGTTGTTTTCCTGAGATTGTCAAGGGTTACCTCTGCACAACTCAGGTTTAAAACAATAAAGCAACAGTTTGAAATCAGAAATTAGAAAGCTACTAAGGTAACACTCTACATATCTCTCATAAATGCTATAAGATCATATTCATTGCTACAAACACGTCTCCAAGCAAAGAGTTTTCAGGTTGCTTTTTTTTCCACTGGAAATGTCACTTTGCTGTGTGGTGTAATAAAGGTAGTGTTTGCTGGTAAATAGTTTGGCTATAACAAGAAGCACAGACATTCTGCTAGCAAGATATAAGCCTATGCTCTTTCTTATTAGTTTTAGTTTTTGAAGTCTTAGCTTTTCAGATGGAATTGTATGACTAAATAATTTTAAATAGTAAATATTCTGCAGAGAGCTGCCTTGCTCTTTCTAATACATATTATTGCTCCTGGGTATATAAAATGCCCTTGTAAAACTTCTCTAGGTATCTTCTTGTGCTAGCAAAGAAATTATTTTTTGACCCTGTAATAGAAAACAGAAATGTAATTTTAAGCAATATTGCTGCTTGCATGTCTTACATTGTAATGTCCAGATGCTTGCAAGATTAAAATGACCATCACAAACTGGAAGTGAACACTATGGTGATTCTGTCTCAATATTTTTGTTAGATGTGGATCAGCAAAGTGAACAGCTTAGCTCCTCTAAATGGCTTTGCGAAGTTTAACAAGGGGTTTGCTTGCACAGATAATATTTGAGGTAACTTTAGCCAGCTTTACCATAGTGGTCAGATAAAGCTAGAAGATATGCTATTACCTTTGGTAATATTAAACCTAAAGCACAGTGAAATCAGTTTGACTGAGATGATATGCATTAAATGAGATAATGAATTACAATATAAATTATTAAGTCCTATGATATTTATGGAATAAGAAATAATAAGCCAAAGTTCCCTTAGACATGTAACTTGGTTTTGGCAGAGCTCCTCTGATGTATGAGAAGCATAAGGATTTAACTTGGTGAGACATTAAACTTGGAAAATGTGGTATTGCGGTCTGAACAGCCACGTGACTTATGTCTCATCTGAATGGAAGTTATTTCTTACAGGATATTTTTCTTCATATATTCAAGGTTTTTAGCTCTGAGCATTGCTGCTTTACTGCTCAACAGAAAAGAGGGACTATGGAAAAAAACTTGCAAGTTTAAGTGGGTTTCTTTTGAAGCTGTGTTTGTTGTGTTCCTAAGGTGAGCAATGTACTGTAACTGAGCACATGGACTGCTAACAATTCTGTTAATGCTAGTTTCCAGTTGAACCTGTATTGAGACAGAATTCTATATGAGATATCTGGAATCTAACATATCACAAGCAGTGCCTTCAGGCTGGATCAAAGTCCTATTGTGCTGGATGCTGTTCAAACAAGTAGTGAAAGGAAGTCCTTGCCCTTATGAGATTATAAGTTAAACAGGGTGGTAGGCACAGGATGGGTATGTGCCCAACTTAAATATAACCTTGGGCAAGTCCGAACAGGTCGACAGCTAAAGAAGGAATGAAATTCTGGAATATATTTGCAATATGATGTTGTATTATATATATCTGCAGCAAAGACCTGAGGCAGTGAATGTCCACATTGGGACACCTGTTTGATCCAAGAAGCAGTATCAGATGCATTGTGCCAAAGATAATTAGGCCAGAATTAGCCTGCACTGAACATTTTACTGTTTCTTGTCCAGAGGCTCCCATAATTCATAGCTCAGGGCCTCTGATGCTACTTAAAAGAACTTCTTCTCTTAAGTAATTCTTGCCATATTTTACATCCACTTGAGGAATGCTAGATATCTAGAATTTTAGAACTCTTTGGAAAGGTTTTCTCAAGTGTTTAGAAGAGAGTCTCAGATTTTTAGCCTTGTTTAAAACATGCCAGAGGCTCTTCTTTATAAATGCAGTGGAATTTAACTTCAAAAGGAAGACAGCAGAAGTTATAGCTTTTACATAGTACCTACCTTCTGTCTTCTGTCTTTGTTGTTTGTATTGGTGTTTTGCTGAAACATGTAAAATTCGTGTCTGTCTCCTTAAATTTAAGGTTAATACAAAGAAATACTTTATATAATTTGAAATAACTTGTAAAATAAAGAAATTCCCCCTTAAGCTTGAAGAACCAGTGCTTTCAGGGTGCATGAAGGTATCCATGCCAGCAACAGTTAGCCCATATTCTGCTAATAAGTCATGGCAGCCTTGGGAATTAAGCACTGGTCAAAGATAGTGGAGGATCTGACAGGACCTTCTGTTGCTGTTGCTATAGCTATGTAATTTTGTTTGAAAATATTAAGTGACTTTGTGTGTGGCACTGCTTGTCTTTGAAACAAATATTTCTACATACCCCAATTTTACAGATCTAAAATACTTTGTGTTCAAAGAAGAAAGTATTCATGTGACTGTATTGTCATAGTTCTATGTTGTGACCTGTCATACAAAAGATTATAGAATTTATAACTAGAAATTTTGCATTCACAAGAAAAAATAAAGAATTTTGCTTAGCCAAATGTATACCAAACTTTTTCTTCTCTCGTTTACAGTGGTCACTTAAAATATCTAAATTAACTAAGCACTCTATAAAGAGCTTGAAAAAGAAATAAACTCGTTAAGAAAAAAAAGATTCTTTTTTTATTTTCTATTTCAGTAGAATTCTTCTTGGATTACTATTAAGCATTTGAATGATCTTGGAAACAAGCAAAAGATTGTAATCATGTCAGTATGATAACATAATGTATCCTCTTAAAACAGCATAAACATGGATCTTTGATGTCTGTGTGTTCTGGTAGATCATCCAGCAGATTGAAAAGTGTGGAATGAGGAAGGCAGAGAGAGAGAGGAAAGAAAGAGAATTAGGAGGAAAACCAAGTGAATTCCTATCACAAAGGGAATGACTGGGAATACTGAAATTGAAATTAGCTGTTCCAACCAGTATCTTCAAAGTACCTTAAAAATGTCAATTTATAGTATTAAACAAAGTATGTGATGCAATTTGGCCCAGAGGAGAAAAGAAAAAATCTTTAAGTCATATTAACAAACTAACTCTTGGCTTGCTTTTGTAATTTTGCCTTTGTAGTGTCATTATGATAGTTATGCAGTGAACTTGCTGATAATAAAATATATCTCAAAGATTAATGTGTGGATGTTCATGGTAGGTGAGAATTTACATTTGTATAGATATGGAAATGCCTGATTATTTGCAGGTATTTGCATTCTCAGGATTAAGGACAGAATTGCTTTGGTTTTGTTGTGTCAGGATTTGAGTTTTGTGCATCTGGGAAAGTAATTTTCTGTTCCTGTGTCCCAGCTTGCTCTGCTTGAATGAAAGTATTGTTACCCAAAGTAGAATACAGATGTATTTACATTTTCAGGCAGTAACACAAACATTCTGCCCAAATAGCACAGCTCCTGGCTTGTGTGCAGAGAACATGCTGTTCACTCAGGGCTCGCTGGAACTTGCTGTTCTCTGCATGAGAAATGATGGTGTCTTTTGCATTAAATAATTTGCTAGCAAGTTTTACCTGTCATGATGATTCGGAGAGCTAGCAAAGCTCGACCTTGCTGTAGCCTGGAATTTGAATTACAGCCTGTCGACAGTCTATTAACTTCCTTGATGCATCATATTCTAAATACGATCTCATTTATATCTCCAGTTCTGACAAAGCAGACTAAAACCTTTTTGAATTTTCATGGTCATAAGTTTTTGAGTAAAGACTGTAAATGCATATTTTTTTAGGTTGACAAACTAAAAAATTAAATTATTTTAGTTCAGATTTGAAAAGCTAAAGGGAGAAAAACAGCTTTTTGTGTATTACATATATTATATGTATGAAAATAAATGAGTATAATTTTTTAAATAAAGTGTGAATGAGAAGAATTGTATTTGATGTGTGTTTGGATGTGGTCTGAGGGTAAGATAATAACTGAAGTGCAAGAAGGTGGAAGGTGGTTTTATGGCCTGTGACAGAAAAGGATATAGATGGAATAAAGGGACTCTGCTGTATAAATTGAGCTGACAAAGCTTGTAAGCTGTTTTATACTCCATTTCACTGGTAAACCAGAATTCTGAGAACATAAGGGATGTGCATGCTGTGAAGTGTGATTAATTGAATCTATGTTTGTCTGTGGTTGTAGTTATCCTGAACAGTTCTCCCAAATCTTTTCTGGTTAGTTAAGAAAAATTGCATTTGACTGCAGTACATAAACGTCTGACACAGTAGGGGAAAGCAATACAGCTGATCTTGCTATGAAGAATTTCAATATGTGACTCAGTATTCAGTGATAGCTATATTTCTCATAAGGTACTGCATTTTGCAAATACAATTAAAAATAAGAGCATTTTGACCATTTTATCTTAGTAATTTGAGCACATAGACCCTATTTTAACATCAAGTTTCTTAATATATTTCTTTTTATACCATTTAAAGTACTACATGTGATAATTTGTGATGATTTACCCCCAAAGCAGAATTAGCTTGTATAATATTTTACATGCACAATTAAAAGTTGAATTCTTTGATGCTGATTTTGCTTACTGTTTTTAAACTTTGAATATAAATTTAGATCAATCTGCATCAAAACATTTTAAATTTTTCTTTAAAATCAATATGTAACAGTTAAGATGTTCAAATGTGGCCTGTCTATTCCTTATCTTATTATCTAGGGATCTTCTCCCTAAACTCTTTGAGCTGTGGGCATTGATGTCAAGGTTTGTTATTTAATTAATTTATAGCCAAGGAGTCAGCACTGATTCCTATCCTTCCATCTCTTCTTTCTGGCTTCATGAGTAAATTGATATAGAAAAGGAGACATATTTGTATGATAACATATTTTCTACTTTCCTTACAATCAGTACACGCATAAACTGATATAAAATTAGTGTGGTGATTAAACATTTATGTGCATAAACCACCACTTACACAAAGAAAATCTATAAATCCGAAATTATACTTGAAAAACCTCTTAAAAATTAAATCAAGGGCTGAGTTTTTTAATATTTGCACTTTTCAGAATCTGAATACTGCATGCAGCTTCTGGACTCAGCCCATGTGGAGGTTTGAACATCTGTGGCTCATCCATGTAAACAGATGGTGAGATCTGTGATGTCCCAGGCACTTGTGGTGAAACGTGGTGTCTGGCACAAACGTGTTTGTACATCCACCTATCTTTGACCATTGAAATGACTGGCCTTGCTCCAGCCTTTTTGTATATGAAATTTCTAGAAGTGTGCTGCCCTTGATCTTCAGGAACATACAGTCTGTTATTTGCCTCTCCTATCTCCATATGGACTCTTCCTATCAAGATATTTAATTACGAAGAAGAGGGAAGTTGTTAATCACTAACCTTTTTATAAAATGTATTCCCAGTTAGTGGATATAGCACAGCATGTATACAGTACATGAAACAATCGGCTGAGACCTGAAAATGCCAGTTATCAATATGCTTTGAATTTAATTAAGATTAAAATTTATAGGAACATGTACCTAATTAACATGTACCCTATTAATTGACATTGTGGGGTATTTTTATTCAAACATAAATCTCTATTTTGAAAAAGCTTTTCTTGTACTGATTAATCTCTTCAAGTTTATTTTGGATGAAGACAGTTACTCCCAATGACAAAACAAAGTCTGAAAACATAAATTGTGGTCATTACAGTCATTTGCTGAAGCCTCCTCACAGAAGGCCCTGTATTCAAATATTCAGGTGGAATTGATTTTTCATGTGAATAGCTGTAGGAATACAAATGTAGAGGATAACCCATGGGAAGAGATAGTCATAATACTGGTACTCCCAAAAAGTACAATACAGAATGATGAAAGGTCTAGCGATTTTTCTGTGCAAGAAAAATAATGAAAGATGAGCTTTAAAATCCAGGGGAAATGTAGCACTAGAAAAGAGTTATGTACTGTAATGGGACAAATATAACCTCTTATGTCCAGGTTTGGAATGCAATAGGGAAATCCAGCCAGAGAAGAAAGGAAAAAAATAGTTTCCTGTAGGTTGTTTAGCAACCTTTATTGGCATGCTTGGTAGGGTAGGAAATGAATAGGGTAAAAAGTAGAAAATAATCCAGGAAATGTCTACTTTTGCAATGTGTTAGACTGAGAAATTTGAAGCGGATATTTATGGATAAAAGAAATGATTTTTCCTACATTGTCTTCTTTCTAAATGTGCTGTTTTAATGAAGGAATAATTGCTTACTTTTGGGTACTATTTCCTCTAGCTTCAGCTACTGAGTCTTAACTCTGTCTCTTAGTGATTCTTATTGCAGCTAAGAGCAAAATAACACCTTCAAACTCTGTTATTAACATGTGATAAAATCATTCCAAGTATTTCCAGTTCTGGCTAAGATTCTAAGCTTTTTAGTATAATCCCTGGGTTTAGATACTCTTGATCAATCTAAACTATTTTGAGCATTACTTAAAAAATTCCTCTCTTCGTTGAGGATGCCTTTCAAACTTCGAAGGTTTTCATTGCTCATTGAAGTTTCTGCTTCCAGAGATACTAAGCAATATAGCTTGTCAATTGTATTAATGTTAGGACAGCTTGTTCTGGGAAAGAAACCCATACTTATTCTCTCTGGAATTTGCTCTTTCATGATCATGGTTTGCTGCAAGAAGACTACTAAGAGTTATAATTGTACTTTACTGATAGGAAGCAAAGTCTGTTTTGCGCTTGTGACTTCTTTTTCTTTCCCCTTTTTCTTTTAAAAACTGGTACCTGATTGCAGGGCTGTAAGCTTAGAATCCTTAATAATTCAGGTCTGAATTTCCTATGAACTTAGCACCAAGTGCTCACCCATGTTATGCAGCTCAGGCTTCATTTGTTTATTTCTCTCTCTCTCCACTCCCCATACCCAGCTCCCTCATGCAAAGTATCTAAAATGATGTTGAAATTATGCTTCCTTGCAGAAAATTTCCTGTATGTAAAATTTGAGTAGTATGAAATCTGATGTGTCCAGTATGCTTTGGAGCCTGGTGATGAGGGTAACTAAGGGTCAAACAAGAGCCTAGGACAGTAAGAGCTGGGGGAGACAGACACAATGAAAACTTGTCTGATCTTCCTACTGGGAACAGGTCCCACCTTCCAGACCATGCTAGCTGGCAGGACTAGTACAGTGCCAGGAAACATGTTTGTAGTTCCTGTATAGGATCAGTGGTCCAGGGTTCCAACTTGCATCCCAGCCACACTTTGTTTGGCTTTTGGGAGTTCAGGTCTCTCCAGTGTGTTTACTCATCAAGCTGCTGTGCTGCCTTTTGTCTGGGTAACTTCTTAGCCCGCTTCCTACACCAGCTGACCAGTTTCCTGGTCAGCTGCTCTTTGCTTGCTTGGAAAGAAAGGCCCTCCCAAGTCAACAGCTCTCTAGTTGTCCCATGAATGGCAGGTCTGTGAAGAAAACCCACAGGTAAGAGGAAATGCTCTCTCCAGAGCAGGGACTGCGCACGCAGGATGCACACTGCCCGGAGAACTCTCTGCAGGCTTTGTACAAAATTTGTATGTGAGGGCTCTGGGCACAGTCTGCAGCTGATCTGAGAGTCCCCAGAGGTGTGGCCCTAGGACAGCCCTCCCTCTGCTTCTGTTGCCTTGCTGCAAGTTTGCTCTGGGAGTTTTGTGTAAAAAGACTGAAGAAAACTGGATTGAGACTTTGCATGGAGAGCAGCATATGAACTCACAAGTTGTTTAAAAATGTACAGAGATAGCTAAAAAGAAAACAGCACAGAATGTTTTAAAGTTTAAACAAGAAATTAAGCTAATTGCTTTCAGTCAAATTGCCTGCTTGGAATTAGGTACTAACGTAGTTCCTTGCTGTTTTGGGTTTGTAATGCATTTCAGACACTCACAGTGAAAAGTTTGAAAAATGTGTTTTTTGCCTGCTTTTGTACCCTCCAGTATATTTATATTTAAGCCTGAAGATATCTTTTCTGTTCATCATAAGGATAACCCATGACAATATAATGTACAGGAATTCTTTGCAGCTCTTTGTATTTTCTTAGTCTGTTATTGATTTTATTTACATCATATATGTCTACCTATTCAATATTGCATATGTTTTTTAGTTTGGTTAAAGTTGCTCTCTCATGTGGGGAAAAAAATTATCATTCTGCTTCAGGGAATAGTTTGATATGTACATTAAATAAAAATTTAAGAATTTGGATTTGTGATTCCTTAGGAGATCTGAAATTATGTTGTTTGAGAGAGTTAATACATTAACAGACAGGCTCTAAAAATACAAATACACACACACAAAGAGATATATACTGGGTGAAAAAAATCTGAACCCAAATCTGAACCCTACTATTAAAAGACCAAAACTTACAAGTACCAACTTATGTGCAAATTCTCGCTGACATACACTGAAAATGTTTCAAAGTGCGCTGTACTCTGTGATGATCAGATAGTCACTAGTGACTGAATTTAAGGACAACTGATTTGGAAGGCAAACTATGTAATTATGACAGAATGACAATTTATAGTAATTTATAGGTTTCTTCTTCTTCTTCTTTTTTCCCTAGTTGCTACTTAAACTCATTTTCTCATCATTGAGATTTCTAAGTCATCCACTGTCAAACAGTAATTTTGAAATTCAATTACACTTTTACTAATAAATTTCAGTGAAAGAGCTTATATAAAACCACGTAAATCATCAAATTGCGAACAGTCTATTTTAAAAGCAGCATAATGCTCAAATAATTTGTAATGTTAATCCATTAATGAAATTGCAATTTAACTTGATAATTCTAAATGTTTAGATGAAGCCAGTTCCATGACAAGATTTTACATGGAACTAGATTTGAAAAAATATAAACCAGTGTTGGATTGTGACATGTTGCGCAGCCAGTTCCCACTAATTTCAGTTTAAATCTTTGAAAACAAAATGCAGGTAAGACATGAGACTGTAGCAAAATTTTAGGATTCCTACTGTCAGTTACTCCTGCACAGATGATTCATGAATGGAAAACAGATGTGGTCAGTGGTTTCATCTGCATTTGCTGGTTTGGGACAGTCCTATCTATGGACACTGGAATTCTGGGTTTATTTTCAGGTTTTCTGATGTTTTATTGTTCAGCCTGGAGAAGACTCTGGGAGAACTTTTCATTATTTAGGAATTTTTGCAGAGGTAATTAAAAACACATTACTATTTGCTTCACTTATGTAAATTTTCTTATTGCTTTCTCCATATTAACTTAACTCTTTGGCAAACCTGTATCCCAAAAAATTCAGTTTGAAGTACACATCTGTTAAGGGAAATTTCACTCCAAGCAAATGAAGCTTGCAAAATTTACTAGCGAGTGAAAATATGCTTGTATGAGAAGAAGGGTAAAGGAATTTTTATCTAAGGATTGTAGCTGGAGGGTGCTAAGCAGTCCTTATCCCATGTGCCTCGTGTGGTTGTACCCATAAGGATGACAAGGCATCAGCCTCTTTGGAGAGCAGTGGGGAAGGGGAGCCCCTGGAGCAGCCCAAAGTCACAGTGGGGCTGGGGAAGGTGGCAGCAGCTTCACAGTGAGGAACCACTGCAGCTGTGGCCATCGCAGATTTTGCTGTCTCGCTGCCTTCTGTGCTGGGAGGTGCTTTGCACGCTCACCCCTGAACCAGGACAGGCGTGTGCTTGCTGTTGTCTGACAAAGCATATCTGTGTACCAGCATTAGCCTGGCTTGAGATGCAGCTGACCATCTGGACCCTGAATTTCTAAAGGATTCTTTCCAAATCAGGCTTAGCATTCCCCTCTGCTCCATATTCATTTGATTTTAATTCTGTTTCTGGGGAAATATGTTGCTGATACATACTACATGGGCAGATCCTGTGCAGCTAGAAGTTTTCACCTTCATGTTTTAAAGAGCAAATTATAATTTTTAATCTAAATTTTTGCAGATTTAAAAAAAGATTTTCTAGACAAACATCAATAAAAACATGGTTGTGAATTGAGAAGAATTTTTAAAAGCTTTGCACAAGCTTTTCAGAGGAAACGAAAGTTTTATTTTCAAGTTTATGGGTTTAATTCCTCACAGTAATCTTTTATATGTAAATGATTACGTTATATAAATGATGTAAATATTAAGTACCACAATTATGATATTTGTATTATTTTTTTTGAAAACCACTGAAAAAAATACAAAATAAAATTTTGTTTTTCCTGCTTCAATACAGGGTGAATGATGAAAGGACCCTGTTTAGATAGTTTGGCTAAATCAAGACATGTTTATCAAGACAGTTCCCTAGATCCAACTTCTCCTTACCAATCTTTCTGCCAAAATATATGTCAAAGCAATTGAAAGATATAAAGTGCATGGGGTTCTTTCAGCTTCCTAAGAGAATTTATGTTCTATTGATCAACTAATAATGCTTATGACACTTGAAGTTGTATGTATAACCTAAAATCATACATTATCTATTATCATATTTTGTGCCTAGAAATCTCCAACTTACTTTTAATTACAATAGAGAGAATCACAGAGTAGTTGTGGCTGGATGGCTCCTCTGGAGACCATTTAGCCCAATCCCTTTGGTTATCTAGATTGGGTTGGTCAGATCCATGTCCAGTCAGGTAGCTCCCTTGACATTTCTGACTGTTTTAATTTCTTTTGACTTTTTTTTTTTTAATTGTCAAGATATTTTTCCAAATTGTGATCAACACGTGGAAGTGCCTATCATAGTCTGTTTGCCTAGCCCAGACCTTCTCTGGTGGGAAAGTAGCTTCTTTCAGATGATTTTTCTCTAAAAATTATGCCCTTCTTTCACACCAGGAACATAAAACACTCTCAGCCTATGGAAACAGGAAAGTTTGAAAATTCTTTTTAAAATTATTTGAAATAAAAGAATTGCCTTGAGGCTCGCCCAGTTATCACAAATACAGAACTATATCTACAAAATAATCAAGGTAATCTACTATAAATAGATTATAAATAGGGACTAAAGCAGCAAAAACTGGGGAAAACAGGAAAGAAAAAGAACCTGTATCCAAGTTTGTCCCAAAACAGTTTGTAGATTAAAGGTTATTTTCATTAAGGCCTGTACTTGTGGAAGGACTTGCTATTTGTTGACAAAAAGATAAAAGCCCTTCAGGTCTTCATATGTATTTCTATAGTAAAAATACACATTGACAAATTGAGAAGAATGGAGCAGTAAATACTTGGATATTTACCTATGGTGGAGTGTAAGCACTGCCTATCCTAGTTTGTTCTTTTCGTGCGTTCTTCTTCTATTACTGAATGTTTGTGTATTGCACAGATGTTGGCATTTCTAACTTTCAGGTTAATCTCAATGTGCCCTTTGTCTAACGCTTTGTCAATGCAATGGAATGAGGATCTAGAGGTAGAAATGCATGGGATAAATCTCTTTTACAGTAGCAGGCAATGTAAATAGAGCATTTTTTATGTGTTTACATTGAAAGTTACAGGTATTTGGAATCTGCTATAGCATAAAATAGGAAATCAAACGAAAGACTGAGCACCATGATCTTTCCAGGTGTCTTTGTCATGAAAAGAACTCAATAGCTGGGAGGAAATCAATGTCCTTCAAGGATGCCTCATTAGGAAGTCTCTTCTAAAGTTTATGAGTTAATCCATAAATATTTGGCACTGTCTGTGCCCCAGCTGTGTTTTGCCAGAAAGTTTAGCAGGATTTTTTTCTGCTGTGTTAGGCCATTTCTCTTATGGCCAAAGTGTCTCAGAGAGCTTGCTGTACTGCTGTCACAGTAATAGGTAGGACTGTTTTTGTACTTAGATGTGTTTGGGCTGATGTTTCCCTCAGTAGAATAGTATTGACAATCCCTTTGGGCTATAGAGGTGAACAGCCATCCCTATAGTGTGCCTGCTGCCCCTTGCTGGTACTGGTTGTGGCAACAGTGCTGATCTGCCCCTGAGCTCCTCAACACCCCCACCATGAACTGCCAAAAGAGGCAAAGTGCCTGCCTGAGCTCTTCTGGTACCAGAAGCAAAAAGCAAAGAAAGCCAGGCAGTGGACATGGATGAAAGAGGGCAGTGGAAGATGGAAGGTAAGGACCTCCCAAGGGTCCTTGAAGGTTGAAAAGTCATCAACCAGACCTGAGGTTGCCTCTATTATTCCACTCCCTTAGACAGCCAGCATGACTTGAGATAGCACAGGGTACCTGCATGAGGAGTTAGGGGAGGCAGAAGAACAGATCAGAGGTGCCACTGGTGCCCACAGTTTTGGGACAGCCATTGTGAGGAACCACAGCCCTAGCCAGCCAATGTTCTCTCAAAATACAGCACTCCTAGTGTAGGACCACATCCTTACCTCGTGTGTGCCCACCAAGACTCTGGACTAAAAGCCACTGTAAGAGCAGAAAGGGCGGTGCAATGCAGACAATTCCCAGAGATGTCACAGGCAAGGACAGCAGATACTACAAATCTGAAAAGACCCTGCTTCAGAGTACAGTGTCCTCTTTTTGTGGCTGGCTGGGGGTTGGTTTAACCTCAGGTCAGATTCCATGGTGAGAGGCTGGTGACTGTGAACACAAGGGCTTGGCATTGGCGCAGAGGGACCATGCAGGTGGGGAATCCTAATTTCCTTGGTGCAAAAAAGAGCCTCGACTCAGCTTCTCTGAGGGCTGTCATAGGAGAAGCACTCACCTAAGATATCCACTTGGAAATCCCCGTAGAACACAGAGAATGATTGGGAGTGGAAGGGTTCTGTGGAGAATCTTGTGCTCGGTAGTGCCTTCTAGAGCCAGTTACCCAGGACCATGAACAGAGACTTTCCAAGTATGTGCAAGAAAAGAAACTCCACAGATTTTCTGGGCAACTTGTGCCTGTGCTCTGTCACCCACCTAATATTCAGAGGCAGC
Source organism: Petroica traversi (assembly GCA_025920805.1). Lineage (NCBI taxonomy): Eukaryota > Metazoa > Chordata > Aves > Passeriformes > Petroicidae > Petroica > Petroica traversi. The sequence continues at coordinate 3,862,699 of JAHLSL010013733.1, forward strand.
CATCTGTATTTAAGTTCTTATCCCTTGCCCCTTCTCCTGTCACTGGGTAACACTGGCTGATCATTCCCTCAGATTTTCCTCTGATGTGGGTACTCCATTCCCTGCAGCTCAACCAATTCATTGTATTGACACTCTGGGGGAGTCTCTTGACTATTTCCTTGCATTTTTTTCTCAAATGTTTTAAAATCGTCCTTTCAAAGATATTTGAAGTTTTGATCAAGTCTCAAATAACAGTAAAGGAAATCAGATTTAGTCCCCATGAGCTAATAAGATATTTGATAGGATTGGAGTAATGAAGTAAATTTCCTGAACGATGTGACTAGGATAACACTATTAACAAGCAGTAATGTTTCAGGCTGTGATTATAATTTGAATCATTAGTTCTTCCTCTTCCCTCATAACCTCTTCCAGCCCTCACCTTTAAATATTCAGGAAAGTATGTTTCTTTGACCTGTGCCAGCAGTAGGTCTCAAACTATATTTATTAAATTCTTCAAAGGGTCACAACCTACAGGATGCAATAAAGAGCTATGTAATATTGTGCTCCAGCACAACTCTTGCAGCTTCCTGTGAGTCCTCTGGAAGTGTGAAACTATCTTAGCTGGTATTTACTTAGCAAAAAAAAGCACCTGTAGAAATGAAGTCAGGGTCTAGCAGAATTGAGAATTATGGAAGTGTTTTCTTTTGAATGACAGATTCCATCAAAGCAGAAATTAATCTAAAGTTTATATACAGAAGGTTCTTGTGAATTGATTCTAAGTATTATATATATTTTTAAAAATATAAATGTATCTTAAATATTTTTTGCTATAGGGCACAGTGTTGATCCTGGTTGTATTCTGTTGGAGGTTTCTGCTATTTTATTCTTGTCAGTTTCAATAAAGAATGTGAGTCAGAACTTTCTCCTTCTCTCCAGGGTCCAGATAAGGCTCCCTCTCACCACCTATTGATGCTTTGAGTAAAACAGATATGCCAGAGAGAAAGAAGAGCATGTTTACCTTTTTCTATTAGTGGGATAGTTCTGAAAAATGAAGGAACTGTTGTCTTGGGGAAATTTGTTAGAGAAGAATGTTCCTGTTTTTCAAATTACTTGGTGCTAATCACTACAACAAAAGTGAGACTATTTGTAAGAAAACTTTATAGCATTTAAATGAGCTAAACTCAGGACTCAGAGGGGATAGCAAATAGCTCTTTTGAGGGTTTGTCCTCAGAATTGTCAAATGTATGTTTTGTTGCCAGGCAAACAGAGGGTTCCAAGTCTTGCAGGCCCTGATAAATACATTGAATGGGGTTGAATGGGGTCATCTGCTAAAGCAATGCACTGTGGTACTCTCAGAATTCTTGATATTTATTCATCTATGCATGATCAACTCATTTCTTATGAAGTAGCTTCTGGAGTCACTCAAGTGCTCTCAGGATTAATTATTTTTTTCCACTACTGCCTTCTACTAAAATGCAATGAGAAAGGAACAATGCTCAAAGAAGTTATTCGATAGAATCATTGTTATTTTCCCCTTCTTTACAAGAACTGCCTAGTACTTAGACTTGCACTTTGATATGTACTTCGAAACAACATGTCTGAAACACTTCCTTAATAAATTTCCTGATTTCATCCTGCAACCTGGCCTAGAAACCTGTATAGCCTGAAGAGAGGGGTGAAAGCTAGCAAAGTGCACCAGAGGGTGAAGAGCTAATGCTACAATATGGAAAATGAAACAAATATATTTTAATTGGGAATGTGGATTTTGAGGTGATTCTTCTGTTGACTGGGAACTGAACAGGGGTTTAGGCCTTCTGTAAATGCAGTGAAAATGACAGCAATTTCAGGAAGATGAGCAATAGGCTCTGAGAATAGAGTGGGACAATGTGAGTACACACATGTACAGGGTTGTATGTTCAATGTTTATTGTAAACACATTATAATATGTGTGCAGGGCTACTTCTCATGCCATTGCTAAAGGCTGTGTACAAATAATTGAGGTAAACAGCAAAAAGTGAGAAATTAAAATAGTGCTGCAGAGAGATCCATGAGGATGTGTCAGTAATTGCCCAAATAAATTTTGCAAATAACATTGTAAAGCTAGTGGCAGAGAATATCCAAAACAGTACATTCAAGGGAGAGTATTTGAGAAGATGAAAGATGCAGTACAAAGAACCAATGAGTTTTTAGCCTCTGAGCAGTAGCTAGTTACATGGAGAAAACTTTCAAAAAACAAAAGTCAGTAAGTAAGAAACTGATGCCTTTCCAAGATGCAGAAAGGACCCTGCAACTGCAATTGAGATGTCAAGCAGCATGCATAAGTATAAGGAAGCTGAGAGGCAATAACTCCTTTAAATATGCCTCTAAAATAATTTTTAAACTCCCCCTTATTTCCTTTTTTTAGTTTGTTTTTTTTTCTACTTTCAGTATGAGAAAATTAAAGGAAACAGGGAATTAAAACAAAAATTGTCTCAAAATAATTGAAAGGTAGAATCAAATATGATTCATAAGCTAGTAAAGATGATTCAGTTGCCAGTTTCAACACATAAAGAAAGGGTGACATTTGCACTAAAACATAGCTGTGGATTTTGTTGACCAAAAATGAGACTAAGGAGGTTTGAGCAGCAGGAACTTGCAACTTAGTGTTTACAGTCTGTGTTCCCTGACTTTGCATTTCTTAGTTTAGCTATGCTTCATCCAGGAAATTTTATTATGAGTAGGCATGCCTGCCAAGATGGTGCCATTTAGGGTTAAACAAGAGAGCCTGATATATAAAGCTGCTCAAGTGCACTAATGTTTCATGCTAATTTATTTTCTTAATGGGGCAAGTTTTCTAAACTTGGCTTTAGCTAAGTACTGAAGGATGATTTAAAATGTCTAAACATGGGGACCCACAAAAGAAAATTTTAGGCCATCTTTTGTAAATTTCAAGGTATCTGAAGGTTAAAACTACAAAGGGAATTTGTGCCCCTGTTTCCTTTTAAAAACTTACTAGTTGTGTATTTACACTATTTAGTGCCTTGCTAAATTTTAAATGTGCTTTTATTATGACAGTCATTACGTATGTTGGGAAAAGACATATGAGAAGCTAAACGGGAAAAGCACCCTTAAATTGAAGATATTTGTCTTCCTGACAGTTCAAAGTTTTTGTTATGCATCTTTCACAGGAAAATCCCTGAAATTTATTAATAATTCATCTTCAAGTGTGTCTGGCTTAGCTAGCATTGCTCACTGACTTTTCAATATATCAGACACAAATAAGAACAGTTCAAGTAAACTTGACATTCTGCAGAGAAAATTATTAATTTACTTTCATGTGCTACCTTTCATACTCATTACCATATATTAAAATGGAGTGCAAATAACAAAATGATTTATCACAGGAGACTGGCAAAATTGCACTTAATCTTCTGTTTTTCCTCAAAGTAACTTAAAATTGGTATTTTTTAGAGAATATACTCAGGCTGTTTATGATCAAGTATGACAAGTCTCACAATTGATAGAGCATATCTTCCAGCCAAAAAAGCATAATTTTATATTTCAGTAGAAAATTAAAAATTAAACCACTATTAAGAGTAAAAATTTAATTAAAGAAATATTGCATCTTTCTGAAAGGAAGAGCTCTACAATAAATGATATAAGCAACAAAAATAAGATAGTTCACTTACAAGGTTTACTTCATTTAAGGTTGCTTTATGACTTGAAAGCAATTAATTTTCTTTAGGTGTCCTGTCCCTAGACGTATTTTATTAGTCCTGAGTTACAAGCCAAATTGAGGTATACCGTGGATAAATTATTTTCCTGAGTTAACCAAAAAAATCTCCCTTTGACTTATATAATAATCATGGAAATATTATATATTATTGAATTGTATATTTCAAGCCTTTTGAGGCTGTCCAGTGAAAGTATTTGGGTCCCTTTGTGTTTTTGCATTGGCATCTGAGGCCAATACTTGGGAAAATAACTAAGCACACCATATGGCATTAGAGCTCAGACTGACTTCTCCCCTTTCCTACATACCAAGAGAGAAGGTCCTCAATTTGTCCCAGGTATAGTTGGCAATGAGAGTGGTATTGCACCCAAAAGGTTCCCTTCTGCTTCGTGGGAGAGACATGATTAAGATGGAGTAAAGGTGATTGTCCTCATTGAAATCCAGTGGTAGAGATAAATTTCTGACAAAAACTTGATGGTCATAAGGGGATCACAGTGTTTAAATGGAAGAAATAAGAACAAATACAAACTTTGGTGCAATGTAAAAATGTAGAATAGAAGAAATCTGCATTTCTAACCTTGGATACTAAAGAGTTTATTCTCTCATGTTATTACTGCTAGTGTCACGGTAAAATGGCCCAGAAACAGATTTTAGGTGTTTTGTCAGTATGATTTTATAAAGTTGTTTGTTTACTTTTTCTACTTCTCCCAAATGTAGTTTGGATCCTCATAATTTAACTCATGTCATAATCAGGGATTTGGTATTTTCCTGCCTGGAAAGTCCAGTGCAGACTGTATATGGCATTTTCAGGCATCTGATAAGAATCAAGGGAGATGCAGGGTAGAGGACTCTTTTATTTAGAAGTGCACGTAAAAGAAAATGTAAGAGAGAGTAGTTTATTTAGAACAAGATTTGCAAAGGCAAACATATTAGCTCATTTTAAAAAAGTACAAATCTTGATAATATACATGTGTACATAAAGATTTCAATGCATCATTTAAAATTATATTCTCTCACATTGTCTATTTAAAAACTTGCATAAACTCCTTCTATTTTTTATTTTTATTTAAACAGTGTATTCTCGGAAGCTAATGTGTGGTAGACACACTTAAAAGTATATGATGAACACATTATTTATTGGTATAACAACACCCAATTTTGGTGGATAAAATCAAGATTCTGTTTAATTTGGGAAGGTATATGGGAAATGGCATTTTCTAGATGTATAGGGATGCAATAATGGAAGTTCCTTCTTCAATATGTTTGTGGTTTTGAGGGGTTTCTGGTCTTCAGGTTCAGAAATGTAATGGCCTAGTGCAGACTTTTGCAGTCAAAGCTGCAGATATTGAAATTTGTTTCCTAAAGGGGCTGAGAAAAGGACTTTTTGATGTCATTCTCAATGTAGAATTGCAATTTGGTTTTATTACAGTCAATTTCTGAGCTTTTTGTTCCACCAGTTGTTGGGTAAATTTTGCCTGGATCTGTATTGCTTGACCCCTTTGCATGATGTGATATTAGCTCTTGTCCCATTAGTCAGAGTTCAGGCAGAGATGCAGAGCATTTCTCAGAACATCATTGTCTGTCTCTCAGAAAGGTTATGAGTTTCGTGAAACTGGTCATGACATTCTTCCATCCACCCCCACAGGGTCTACGGGGTAGTAAGGAGCTGCGAAGTTTGACAAGCCAGATAAATATATGTCTTAAAGCAAAGCAGCTGTTCAACTTCCTCCTTCCCCCTCACTGTGCAGTTCTGGGAGTACAGCATTCCCATTGCTATATTCCCACACTTCAGTGGTCAGTATCATCCTGACCTGCAGTCCTCTCTTCTAAGGATTGGTTTTTACTGTTTATTTCTTTTCTGGGTAAAAACGTCAGCTGATGCCTTATTTCAGAACAGACAAGGAGGGCAGATTCCTTTATTTTCTGTGATGAGAGCAGTCCCATGATGGATATGGAAAGCAATCTGTAATTCTCCAAAGGGTAATCATGTGCTTGATGTGTTCCATTACAGGGATGTGCTCCATGTGTTCCACCCTAGTGGGAGAGGAGCTGACCCCTTTGAGAGCCTCCAAAACACTGGAGCAAATTAGCATGTCCATGTTGGCAAATATCAGGTGAATTTTACTAACTTAGGATCTCTTTTGCAAGTATGTGCAGCAGCTACTTGTCAGAGCTGTTGGTACAGCCTCTATCCTAGGACAGCTTAACACTGAGCATCTTTTACTACCTTGTGGTGTTCAGATTCCCATCATTCTTTTAATCTGATGTAGGAATAAAAAGGAGTTGAAAAGGATTCAGAAACAAAGGCTGTGTAATCAAACCAGAAGTGTTTACAAGAGTCCATGAGCAATAAGTAGTGAGGTACTGCAATCTGCTTGGCTGTAAATATTAAAAATCATTGAAACCTACTAGTGATTTAAACACATATGCCTAGTTTCCCATCTCTCCCACTCTGCATTAGAATTCTTTTCATCCTTTTGAGAATAGATTAAAGGAAGAAACTAGCAATATTTTATCCTTGTGTATTTGCAAAGCAAATGCCCTTTTCTTCAGAAAGTACAGGGGAATAGGCAGTTGTTTGTGTAGGTATAGAAATCAAGTATGACTCTGTTTTGTGCTGCTGGAATCAATGCAGTTATTATTAAGGCTGTTTGGAGTATTGGTTTGTAACAATGTACACAAGATCAGTTTGACTACAGGACCTGTACAGCATAAAGAATAATTTCCTGGCTGTTTCTGATCACAGTTACCTCTGAATGTTCAAGTGGTCCTAGGGATTTGGCTCCATGGGCTTTTTTGCAAGGTCTCTTTTTTCCACCAAGTTTTGTCCTGGTGGCTTTTTTCTTTATTGCTTTGGCTCCTTGGGTACAAGCTTCCTTTTGGCTTTGTAGGGAATTAAAGCTCCTGCTTACCAAGAATCACATGCCTATATAACTTTCTGATTTTCTTATAGTTTTCACCTTTTAAGAGTAATTTTCCATTACTCTGACTCTGCCTCTTTTCTTCCTACCAGCAAGACAGGGAAGAAAGGATTTCACCAAGATTTAATTTACATTTTATTTTAGACTAAGGCTCTTTGTGCATGAAAAGTGTTTCTCTGTCTGTCACTAAATTTCCTTATTTGGAGTAGGTATGCGCAGGCTAGCATCCTTGTCTCTTAAATTCCAGGAATGTTTCTGGCAAAACAAAGTCTTAAAAACAAATACCTAGGAATTACTGTGAACTGTTACATTATATCACACTTTTTCATAGACTCAGTTCACATATTCTCATGCTTTTGACATACTTTACTATTGAAGGAGTTAAATTCAAGTTAACCAGTGTTTTCCAGAAACTTCAAATATCGCAAAAGTGAGGTCCTGCAAGAGAAAAGTAAGATGAAGAAAAACAAGTCTTGTATAGGGGTAAGCAAATTGTATGGCATTTTGCTTCAGCAATTCGTGTGTACCATAGTTCCGTCACGTATTCTGAGACAGATTTACTTTACTGTCTTCAGTCTGACCTGTGGCCAACCCTGTGTGGCTGTGGCAATGAATGCACGTGAGTAGCTCATACTTAGGATCCTCCTTCTAATATATAACATGACTGGAAAAAGCAGCATTAGATGTCTGTTTATTTTTTCATCCTCTGGAAAGTAAGGGGGGATATTTAATACTTGGACTATTGGTATTGGGCATAATATTTGCAGCTTCCCTCATCGGTGTATTTTGGCACAATGAAGATTTGGACTATGTGGGATCTTGGTTTATATCTGCAAATCCACAGTTAGAAAAAGGTCATGTCTGTCACCAAATCTAATGAAAACAGTATGTTTCTGTGTTCTCAGTGAAACAAACTCTGGAAACTCCTTTCAGGTGACATGAGATGTTTTGTTTCCATTTTAATGATAATTCTATGTTCTCTAAAACTATAACAATATGAGTTCTGTTGAATGGCAGATAAAAATGTTCCTTTTCTAAAAAGGTCAAAGCAATTCTTCAGCTATATCAAAATGTATTTTAGCTCTGAAAATGCCTTTCTGAAGCAAATTTTCTTTAAAAAGAACAAGTTTCCACATAGTCATTTTTTCCTTGATGAAATATCTCCTTGAAAAATTTTTAAGTAGTTTAGTTAGTACCTAGAGAAATGCCTCAGTAATAGCATATACTTAGGCCGCTGGATGGAAGCTGTTCTCATCTAACTACATTCTCCTCAGGTTTGTACCCCTGGTTGTTTCAGTGATGAGAATACATTTTTTTTCCCCTTCAGGTTCAAATTTTGATACAGTTGTATGATGTGTTGCCAACAGTTTCACCCAGTCTGGTCAAGATTTACAAGGGCCCCAGGTGGAATAGCCACAAAGAAACCAAGCACAACCACAGGCCACATGAGCAACCAAGAAATATTCTGTACAGCATCAAACACAGCCAGAAGTTTAGAAACTAGGTTGGCAGCAGTCTTACAGCATTTTGATGAAGTGCAGAAGAAAAGTCAAGAATGGTTCCAAAGAAGGAAAAAGGCTTAGCTGTATGCACAAGAGAAAAGAGTGTAGTTAATTTGTTGTTGATAAGAGGGTTTTGTAGAGAAATTCACCATCTTCAGCTGAAGATTTGAGGGGTACTCTAAAGAAGCAAGGAAACTGAGGCATGACAATATCTAGTTTGGAAAAGTATGGTGATTCTTGATATTGAAGTGTCTTGGTGGAAGTACTGAACAGGAAATGCAGGGGAAAAATCAACAGCAATGTAAATATGGAACTGAGAGTAGACCTACTCCAATATAAATATTCTGAAAAAAATTAAAACCTTTACACAGGATGTTTTATAGCAGTTGTTATATTTAAAAATTCCAGAAGAAAATTAGCAATCTTTCTTTCCAGAAGAAAATTATGCAAAATTAGCATAGTATTGCTAAGCTGGACAGCCATGCCTACGGGTCTCTCACTTACTTATTTTCAAGGGATTGACTCTAATTCTTTTGATCAGCTGGAGTATATCTAGCAGATGATTCAATTTGCCATAGTGTAATGGTAGAAGCAATAACTGTATCTAGAAATATTTTTTATATTTAATTGACATTGGAAATGATGGACATGGCTCTTTAGGATTTTAAATTGCTAGTTTTAAAATGTAGCTGCAGATGTAACCTTAAATGTCTGGTTAGAAATTGCTTCATTACAGAACTGTAAGGAACACATAGAGAAATGGCAGATGAAATTAATGCATATGAACAATCACCCACACGCGTACTGATTCCCTACTTTAATTTCACTTTTCCTGTGTGCTGATGAGGTAGTTACTTTGTTTTGATCTTTGAAAGCTCATTAAGAACACTCATTAAGCCTCAGAATTCTCAGTGAAGTATAGCTTCTGCTGTTACATGCAGGGTACAGTTCAATAACCTTTTCAGATTATAACAATTTGGAGGTAATCAGGAATAGTACCCCAGAGACTGAGTTACCAAAACACGATATAGATAAAAACAAACATAGAGATGTCAGGCTGATGTGTTCTCTAGGTTGGCACCACTATCATATTTTAAAATGCTCAAAGTTAAACTTTGTCACCAAGAGATTGGAAATCAAATGAAAAGTACTGACACTTCAGCTGTACTTGTGCAGATTGGTTATTTTAATATCCTTCTCCTTCCTGCACTTTCTTTCTTGTTAACTTGAATTCCTTTATGCTTTTATTCTTCATTAAGTTCAAAACTTTAACTGTGTTGTTTTTGTCACCTCCTGCTCTCCAGGGAGGAAATCTTTCAGGCCCTTTTCTAATCTCTGCCCAAACTTCCTGAAGTTTTAGTAATGTGTGCCACATCAGTACTGCCAGCATCCTCAGATCTTTCCTATGAGATCTGTTGCTTTTAGATTAAAATAGGATAAAATATTGCATTTAAATGTAAGACAGCTCATAGAGCACTTGGAAAAACAACAAGAGTAGGAGTGCATAAGCAAGCTTCAGTTCTGCTGAGGGACAAAACTCATACAAAATTCTGTAGGGTTAATTTCCTTGTTCCTGTGTTAAGGAAACTCATGCTTCTCTCTAAATGAAGAATGTAAAACTTTATATAAATTATTAGCTGAGAACTATCACCTTCAACTTTTCTTGCACACAAAGACTCCTTCGTTTCTCTCAGTCCATTGCTACCTGTTGCTCATGAGGCATGAGTCCCTTTTCCCCATGATTCTTACTCTGCTGTGGGCAATTTTACTCATTTCATTTTATCTTTTTGGCTCATTCTCTAATTAAGATGGTTCCTATCTCTGACATCCTTTCTCCTCCCTGCACCCTCTCTTCTCCAAATGTGCTCAACAGCTGTTTGCTTTCTCGGTTGCACATTTGATTCTCTGACTCACGTATCAATAAAAAACCTGCCACAGATGAAAGCAAAGCTGACATGTCTCAAAATGATTGCTTTCAAAATTCTTTATACCTATGCCACTTGTAGGGTGTGACAAGTATGAAGGTTTGGGCAGTCCAGGGACTTGATGAGGAAACCAGGAAGCAGAGGCTTTCTGTCTGCTGTAGCCTAGGGAGACTCAGAGGAGACTGTTCATTAAGGTCTGTGGGCTGGGCAAGGAAGAAGGAAGTTCCCTCCTCTGTTAGCAATCCTGTGTTGTCAGAACAGGGAATTGAGTGAAATGGAGGCTTAAACAGAGACATGGCTGAATCTTACCAGTGTCAGCTGAGCTTATGGTTTACTGAATCTTCTAGCTAGACCATGAGGAGTCTCCCATTTTGACAGTATTGAACAGAAGCCTAAAACATCAATTGAAAACATCAGTTTTATCTCTGACTTAGAGTTTTAGAACAGCTATTCCATTAATCTGGGACAGGTATCTCTCACAGAATTTTTGCTGGGGCTTAACTTCATCTTTAAGCCAGCAGGACTCAGAGCCTGAGGGCAAATGAGTCACCCAAGGAAGAAGGAGCTGTGGCAGAGCTGGGCTTGAGCAGGAAGAGATCATCACAGGACACTTCTATCTGATATAGATACTTTCCTTATCTGTAACCAGAAGACCTGCAAACTAGTGTCATGATGCTACAAGAATTATCTTAAGTATTATTAGGCACTACTCAAGGGCAATGAATAAAAGGTTCCTGCAGGGTTGTGAATCAATGAATTAGAAAAAATAATTGTTTTGATTTCTTTACAAGCATAATATTCTTATTTTACCACTGCTAATTACTTTTTCAATTTGGAAAATAAACAATTAATTTAAAAATAATTATATTCAACCTCAGCTATAATGGAATTAACTTTTCTTAATTGCCAAAAGAAATAAAATTTTGGTAGTCAGCATGACTTTTGAGGGGAATGAGAGATCATCAAACTAAATTTAATTAGGAGTGCAATTAGGAAAATGAAGGCTTTTCTCCATACAGATAATTTCAATATTCAGCATGCTTATTATTTGAGGATATTCTGTTTCAGCTTTAAAATAATCTAAGTCTATAATTTCAAATCAATTCCATATTAAATCAGGTTTTCTTGGATGTCTGAGATATTGTGTTTCCAGTTATTAGGTTACATCTTTACATGACCTCTACCTTGAGATGACCATTCCTTGATTTAGCATGTCAGTGTCAGAGAAGATTATGTTGCACCACAGAAGGCCATTTAGGAGGGAAGTCTGATTCACCTCAGATGGGCTAATCTAGGCAAATTACGTATAACTTCAGCAAGCAATTCCGATACTAGAATCTTGCTGAAATATCAGTACTGGCAAAGGTCAAAGGCCCATCTTTCCTGTATCACAGGATCATAAAATGTGTTGGGTTGGAAGAGACCTTAAGACCATCTAGCTCTAAAACTCCTGCCATAGGCTGGGAATCTTTAATGATCCAGGTTACTTAGAGGCCCATTCAGCCTGGTCTTGAACATCTCCAGGGATAGGGAGTCCCCTGCCTTTCAGGTCAGCCTGTTCCAGTGCCTCAACACCTGTATAGCTAAGAATTTCTTCTTGATAGCTAATCTAATCCTACCCTCCTTCAGCTTCTCTCATGTCCTATCCTTACATATCCTTCTCCAGCCTTTTTGTAAGCCCTGTTTAAATACTGGGAAGTGCTATAAAGTGTCTTCTTCAGTCTGAACAACCCCAACCCTCTCAGTCTTACAGAGTGAATGTGATCCAGACTTATGATCAACTCAGTGGCTCTCCTCTTCAGTCACTCCAATAGATCCATGTCTTTCTTGTGTGGGGGACTCCAGAGCAGGACTCAGAATTCTGAGTGGGGTCTCACCAGAGCAGAATAGAGGGGGAGAATCCCCTCCCTTGCCCTGCTTGCCACGCTGTTTTTGATGCAGCCCAGGATGCAGTTGGCTTCCTGGGCTGCAAGTGCACATCGCTGACTCATGGTGAACTTCTCATCCTCAAATACCAAGTCTGTGTTGCCAGGACTCGCCTCAACCCATTCTCTGCCCAACCTGTATTTGTGCTTGGGACTGCCCCAACCCAGGTGTAGGATCTTACACTTGCCCTTGTTAAACTTTTTAAGGTTTGCTCAGTCTCACCTCCCAAGCCTGTCAAGATCCCTTTGGATGGGATCCCTTCCCTCCAGCGTGTACCTGCACCTCACAGCCTGGTGTCATTGGCAATTTGCTGAGGTTCAACTTAATCCCACACTCTGAATTGCTGGCAAAGAGGTTGAAAAGAGCTGGTCCTAATACTGACCCATGAGGAATGACACATGTCACTGGTCTCCACTTGGACATGGAGCTGATGACCACAAGTCCTTGAGGTGGCCATCCAGCCAATATTTCATCCATCCAGTGGTCCATCCATCAAATCTGTGTTTCTCTAGTTTAAAGGCAATGATGGAATGCAGAACAATTTCAAATGCTTTCAAAAGTCCAGGTAGATGACATTTAATGCACTTCCCTCATCCACTACTACTGTAACCCCAACCCAGAAAGCCATCTTGTCAGGCATGATTTTTCTTCAGTTAAATCATATTGGTTGTCAACAATCACCTCATTATTTCCCATGTGCCATAGTGTAGTTTCCAGAAAGATCTGCTCCTTGATCCTGCCAGGCACTGAAGTGAAGCTGTCTGGCCTGTAGGTCCCTGGGTCTTCCTTATCTCCCCTTTTGAAAATGTGGGTTATGTTTTCCCTTTTCCAATAAATAGGAACTTTATCAAGCTACGATGACTTCTTAAGTATGATAGAGAGTGGCTTAGCTATGTCTTCCAGTTCCCTCAGGATTGACAGATGTAACTCCTTGTGCTTGTTTACTTTCAGGTTCTTAGATATTCTTCATTCTCCCAACCCTACTTTCAAATTCTGTAACTTGAGCAGTGTGGCTCGAACACTTGCTGGTAAAATACAGAGGCAAAAAGCCATGGACTACCTTGGCATTCTCCATGCCCTCTGTGCATGGGTCTCCTATATTCTTTCTGAGAGGAATATATTTTCCCATTTCTTTCTTTTATCATTGATACAACCAAAGAAGCTTTTTTGGTTACCCTTTATATCATTGCCCAGGTTTACTTCTGCCAATGCTTTAGCTTTCCTAACAATCTTCCTGATATTTGGACTATTTTTCTGTGTTTCTCCCAGGATAACTGTCCCTTCTTCCAGCCTCCTGCTTGTCTAGGAACTCCTTTTTCATCCATGCAAGATTCCTGGACTTCTTCTATGATTTCCTCTCCAGAGGGATGCTCTGTGAACCTGGAGGAGAAAATTCTTGAATATCATCCAGCTCTCTTGAATTCCTCTTTCTTCCAGAACACTACCTCATGGCACTCTACCAGGAAGATCCTTGAAGTGACCAAAATCTGCTCTGCTGGGCTCAGGGTAACGTGTGTGCCCTCCTCACTGCCTCAAAGATCTCAACTCCACCATATCATGGTCACCGCAGTCCTGGATTTCTTGAGCTTCACATTCCCCACCAGTCCCTCGTGGTTTGTTACAAAAAGGTGCAGCCCAACACCTCTTCTCATTGACTCCTCTATCACTTGGAGAAGGAAGTTGTTGTCAACACGTTCCAAGAATCTCCTGGACTGCCCATGCCCAGCTGTGTTGTCCCTCCAACAGATATTGGGGTGGTTGAAGTTTCCCACAGGAACCAGGATATGTGAATATGAGGCCACTCCTCTCTACGTGTAGAAGACCTCATCAGCTTGATCTTTCTGTTCAGGCAGCCTCAAACCTACTACTAAATTGCCTGTCTCTGCTCTCCCTTTAATCTTGGCCCATTAACTCTCAGTCAGCTCCTCATCTATCCTCAGCTGTAGTTCCATGTACTCCTTTCTCATGAAGGGCATCACCACCTTCTCATCTCCCCTGCCTATCCCTCCTAAAGACCTCATATCTTTCCATTCTGACACTCCATGAGTTTCTGTGGTGCCAATAGAATCAGAGCCCTGCACACACATGCAAGTTCCTCCTGTTTGTTCCCCAAGCTGAGAGCATTATGACTTCCTCTCCGGAGTGTCTGGAAATTCTTGGTGTTGTTTTCCTCTGGACCTGCATATCCTCTCCAGACTCTGGGTATCTCTTGCTGTCTCTGGCTCACTGGAATGAGTGGATGGGCTGTCATCCCACGCCTTATCATTGTTAAACCTGATTATATCTCCCTCTCCCATCATATCTCATTTAAAGAAATAAGTCTTGGCCAAAGATGATTTTTCCCTTTTGAGACAGGCAAATCCCTTCTGTACCCTGGTCTGGTGCAATGTAGGCCATCCCATTATCAAAGAACAATAAATTTTGGTAGTTACACCAGTCAGTCACAAGGTCATTTATTAGTAGACAGGGTCCACCTGTTTTCTGTCTCTGTTGTACCTGCACCTGGAAGAACAGAAATAGGAAAAACCTGAGATTCTGGTTCCCTCAAAAACTGTCCCAGTGCCTTGAAATCTCTTTTGATTACCTTTGGACTATGTCTTGCATTTTTGTGGTTGTGCATATGGAGGGCAGCAACAGGTGATTGTTAGGAAAAGGAAAATATCTGAATCTTAGTTGCCATCTCAGTTTTGGTGGGAAAGTAGGTCTGAGAAGGATGTAAAACTAAAATGAGCACAGACTCTGCTGCCCCGTAATATTCTTCTAACTTCCAATGCATTTCAAGGTGTCCCTATGCTGAAACAGATGTAGGATTTCCTGAATTATACATGTTTTCTTATTGGGTCAGAATCATACAGATCAACTATTCATGTAAAAACACATTTGTAACAAACTTTGTCTTACCCACCTCCTTCTGCAAGCACATCTTCTGGAGGCAATGAATGAGAAATACAATTTAATATTGGACTGTTTTAAAAGAAATGTTTAGCCGCTTGCTTGTTCTTCCAGAATATGCTGTTTGTTCAAATCAACCAGAACTAAATAAACTAAATTCCTATGTTTAGCTTTTTATTTTTTTTCCTTTTAAAGATTGAATTTTATGCTGTGTGGAAATAGAAAATAAAATTTCCACTAAAGGAAATCTTAGTTATCTGCTATCCTGCTCTTGAAAAACACTTCAAAAAAAGAGATAGTAGTGATTTTTCAGTAACCAGTTCTGAGTTTCAAATAATAAATCAATAATCCTTGAGCAAGATTGAAGTAATTTTGTTCTTTGTTATGCTGGTTTGTCACAACTTGTTAGGAGGATTTATTTCCCTTTGGGACCGTGACACTGCTGTCATGACAACAGTAATTCACAAAGCCAGATTCATCCCATGATATGTAAAATTACGGAAACTGTCTAGGATGTTGCTAAGTATTATATATTGTCTTTTCTTTTGTTAGTAATTTAACTTGGTGGGTGGATAATAACATCACCAAGTTTGGAAGCTTTCAGATGCCTATTTGCCTATTCCATTCTGTATGAAAGATTTCTTGCAGAAAGTTTCAAATCTAACAGAAAACCTGTTCTGCACATGGTAAGCCCTCAGTAAGATGCAACAGCATTAGCAGAGGTCCAGGTAATTCAGCCAGATAGGTTTACGTGTGTGATCTTCATGCTATTTTTTATGACTCAAGGTCATTTTCTATTACATTTTGGGCAGAAAGGGAATGTTAGCACTATTTATTCACTACCATGTGCTTGTTCTCAGGCTATATGACAAATGGAGTCTATTTCCTAGGCATTACAAGGGGCTTTCAGCAGAAGAAAAGTCTGTTTTGAGTTTAGGAACCCTTAAAACAGTTCTCATCCAAGTTTTCTTCCTGTAGAAGAAATACTGCAATTTCCAGTGCAAGCCTGATACCAGCTTGATAAGCAGCCCTTGCCATCAGATCTCTAATTCGTCAAAGCAGAATAAGCATGATTGCCTTGCATTTTATCTGTTCTCATTTTTTACTTTATTAATTTTTTTTTAAAGTGTTAAGTGACACTTGGCAGTGCTGGCACTGCTTCCCTAGTTACTTAAAAAGCAAAACAAAGGAAAAAATCCCTTCCCTTTTCCAAAGGATTTTATAATGTTTATTTTCACCTTCCGATGTCTTGTGCGGGATTGTCAAGCGAAAGAAATGGAGTCACTGGTTTTCTACTCCCCAATTTTCACATATTGCCTGCCACAGTGAAACAGAGTCTTTAACTTTCTGCTTCCACTACTTTGTACTAGGCTGTTTGGGTTCTGAGCAGGTAACCATGCGTAGGTTTGGGAGTGGTTATTTGGCTGGTGGTAACTCATGTTCCTGAGCATCAGTTCTTCCTTATTGATCAGAGAAAAGACTGAGCTGAATGATACTTTTTTAACAAAGTGGGCTGGCCCATGTGCTTTCAGTTAGACCACTTTCAAATTAAAATTGTTTGTGCTCTCTTGCAGTTCTGCTCAAAATCTCCCAGTGGTACTTTGACAGGCTGTTATTTGCTCTGCAAGCTGTGTGCCTGGAGTTTTAAATTCCCTTGAGTTTTGGATCAGCCCCATAGCTACGAAATCCTCAGTGACCACTGAGCTCTTGTCCTCTATGAGCAGAGTCTGTTACATCCCTTCCTGAAGTGGGACCTATGCAGTGAGCATTGTGCTGTTCCTGAAAAATGTCTCTATGAGGATGGGTGATCCCACTGAGATTGTTCAGGTTTGTGTTTTGCAGGGACAGTAGACTGTCAAATGAAATCAAGACTTTGCACTGAAGAAGAGTGATTAATTTAAAATATTTTAGATTCATTTTAGACTGGATAAATCAATGACATATATGTCTGCCATTTCTATATGGCTATTTAGTTAATATTTTTGTGTGCCCTTTAGACTTTGAATCAGGATCCTTTCTAATTTTAAGGCCTTCTGTGGTGTGTGGAACATTTCTAAACCATAACATTTTTCTTTGACCTCCTCAGTCTCTGGAATTTCCTTTTTTCCCCCCTCCATTTTCGTGGGTCCATTTTCTATTTTTTTAAAGAATAGACTCCAGTCCCTTCAAGAAAATTCTACTGCACTCCTCCTTCAGTCCCTTCTGTCCTTACAGGAAAGACAGAACAAACCTGGTTTCAAAGATCATAGGTTTTTGCCTTTCCGTGTTGTGGCCATCCCAGGAACCATTAGGAATGAGTATCTTATATCTCTATCTTGAAGAAATTTTCAGTCTTTGGTACTAGATAGCAAAATCATGTATATCTTATGATTAGTATTCAGTATTGCAAAAAAATTCCTTAAATCAACCAGAATTAATAGGGTTTTGTGAGATAAATTGCACAATCATTCTGGAGGTGCTATAGAAAAGTAAAAGACATTGAATTGCAAATCCATGCTTAGAACATATGATTTGTTCAGTTTTTTCTTAAATTTTTACTGCTTCCTTACTTCTGCTTCTAAGTATGCTTCTCTGTGTGGGGTCATGCTCACAGTAAGTTAATATGGCATCTTACATAATGCAGGGCTAAAAGCACTCTAAGTGAGATTCCCTGGACACAGATCTGAGTCCAGCTATTTACTGTGGATGTCTTTGAAAAACTTTCTCAAATCAAAATTTTTAATTGGTTTTTCAGCTGTTTGAAACTTGTTTATCACTTTGGACTCTCAGCCAAAGGATACCTGTGCTGCTTTCTTAAATTTTGTTTTATTCTAACCTCTATGTAGCCTGCCTGTGGATAGTACAGCAATCTTCCCCTTCATCCTTTATAAAGCTGGTACAGCAGTGGCAGCAGCAAAAGTTAATGCTGAGACTCACCTACAGAAGAAGAAAAAGTTGGACTTGCTGTTGAGAGTGCAATTAACATTAAAAAATGTGTCCCCACCCTTTTAAATTGTGTGCTTATATGACAGTGCCTTCTTCCCTTGCTCTATCTTTCCACTTTTATTTTCCAAGGGAACAGAAAAAAAGGCTTACTTTTCATTTGAATAAAATGACTTTGTTACATAAGAAGCATTGGGAATAGTCCCATTTCTCAAGCAATTCTAGGCATAGCTTTATTCTTGGCTCGTTTCATTGCCATGATGACTTGGGATAGGACATTTTTTTCTCAAACACTTTACCTACAATTTCTTTTGTATGCACAAGCTGTTTTCTGGTACTTTTGAATGGTTCAGTGAGCTGAGACTCTCTGGAAGCTGAGTTTAGGACTACAGAGGCAGTGAATATTTAAGACTATTGTTTACTGTAACACAAATGGTAATAAGACAGTCTCCACTTGTTTACATCTCTTCTAGGGAATCTTACTCAGATTCATTAATTTGCATTCAACAGTGAATATTGAGCATTGCCATTACTTAATACATGACATGTTGCCTTGCATAACCTCCATTGCTGCATTAGTTAACTTTCAGCTAATTATTTTTTTGACTGCAGTGCCATCTATGACTATTGTCTTCACATTATTAACATGCAAAGGGAGAGACCTGCTGGCTTGGTTTTTCAAAAATAAATTGTGAAAGAAGGAACTATTGTAAGAATTGGCGTTGCTGGAAGAGAAAGTAGATAAAAATCAGTCAAAAATATAGGAAAAAAAGAGAAATTATAAAGACAAAAGTTATTTTAAAGCCTGTGTCTGTCTCCATTCTTCCTACCTCCTGCCTGGACATAGCAAAGTGATGATTTTGTAGCAAGGAGGAGAGAATATTTGCAAAACTCAGGAAGAATATGCAGTAATAAAAAGTTTACTCACTCATTTTTGCTGGATTATTAATGAATCCTTTGTGCTAGACACAGCTGCTTGAACTGAACAGTTCAACCTTTACTGGTTAGGATTAAGACATTTGCCCACTAAAGTACCATTTGGGTTGAGTATCAAAATGCTGTGTTGAGTATTTGAATATTAAATAGCAGGAGTTTGATATTACAATACAAACTTTTGGAGAAATCACTGTTCAGCTCAGTGCAAATATGGGAAGGATAAAAGTTTGTGATATTTCTTTTCGGGGTAATGTTCTCTTAGGGTAAAACCTTGTAATGTGAGGCCAGAAAGATACTTCAGAATGTAACTTTATTAGAGGTATGAAACCTATAGAATTTAATTTATAAATTGAAAACTTCATATATTAAGAATGTTAAATTAGAACAGTCAATAAAGTTCAGATTAATTAGTTTTAAAAATACTGAAGAAAACTTAGAAAAGTAAAAGCATAGCTGTACTGAGTTCCACTGGTTAATATGTCACGTCTTTTATATATATATTCAGAAAATTGTAGAGAATCCTGTTTACTTTTAAATTTAGCTTGGTAAGGACTGCATTTTTATACTTGTATCTGGTACTTGTTTTCATTCAGTAGACAAAAATGTATTTCTAGGTAAAATCACTGTGAGGTCTGAAATGCACCTTGGAGTATGTCAACACTTACATTAGTGAATTTTTACTGTTTTTCATGAATAGTATTTAGTTGTTGCCTTTCACTGGGAACTTTTCTTGTGTAAAAGATCATAAAGGCTGTAAGTCAGCTCTATGGAATCAGAGCAGAGAAATTCCAATTCTGAGTATGTTCTACTGTCTCTTTCTGGGAATTAAAAATTATTTATATATATATTTAGCATTTTCTTTTCTTTTCTTTTATTTTTTATTTGCAAGGCAAAATTATTCTGATACTTTTGTAAAATTTGGCTGTCTTTTAAATGCAAAAAGTGCTGAAAATTTTTTCTGGAAAGATTGCTTTATTAATCTCTAGTTATTTTATTGTAAATATTTTAGTTGGATGGATGATTTTAAACACTCTTCATTGCAATGGCTATCAGTATCAGCTCTCACTGAAAAGTGGGTGCACAAGGGATGTCTTAACCAGATCATGTGTGTAGGGAAGGCATATGTGTTTTCTATAAGAGAGATAAAAGCTATTAAACTGCCAGAGGAATGAACTTATTTATTTCCCTGAAGTCTCAGCTCAGATTTCATTAAACATTTGATCTTCTAAGGTGCTGGTGTATATTGGATTTTGAGAGAAGAACATGGAAGATAGTCTGGGGCAAGTCTGTCCCAGACAGGTTATCTTCAGCTGCTCAACTTGACAGAATCAGACACAGATTCAGAACCATTAAAGTAAAAAGTTTAAATGAATAAATAAAACTTCTTAATAGAACAACTCTCTACCTTTAGTACTGAGTTCCTAGCTGTCACCTCTGTATAACATGAAAGTTACTGAACAGCACCTGTTAGCCCAGCACTCTGCTGCATGTTTCATGCTGAACTCTTGGTGAAATTGATTGGAATTATCACTTTTAAGATTACAAGAACAGCATGATTTTTTTTTTCTGATGCTGAATTATTAGGGTTTTTATAAAATTCAGTTCAATTGAAGAAATTGTGGAGGTGATTTTTTTACTACTCTCTTTTCATACATGGAATCTTGTTTTCATGGTACAGTTTGTTCCTATTACATATTCTTCTTTAAGAAATATTGTTTTGTTTTGGAACATTAGAGTGGTAATAGGTCCAGGAAACTCTGTTTAAGAAGTAGAGGAAAAATAAGCCGAAAAGTTGTTAATCAACCAACAATTAGTACTATCAAGTTGCAACAAAGCCTTAGGTTGAGTACAAAACATGTAGGCCAAGGACTCTCTCAGCTGGGGTGGCCACCCTCTTGTGTTTTTGTTACTTGAGACTTTACATAAGCATGGAGCAATACTGAATGGCTCCTGAACTACTTGCCAGGCATTTGATTTTCTTCTATTTTTCTGCCTTGTCTCAATGCGCTTGTGATTCCATTCTTCCTGGCACGGTGTTGAAAGTCAGTGGTCAGAGGACCATGAGTACCTAGACATGCAAAAATTCCCTTTTAGGTGCTTTTCAGTCTTCAAAGATTGCATCAAATACTTCTGGTCTAGTGTGAATGGCTGTGAAGGATCAAAGGTTTAAATGTAAGAGCCATGAGCTATGCACATATGGATACAGGCTCTATGGGCTAATACAGGCAAATCCAACTATTTCTAGATGTATCTGCGCTGAAACATGCATTGTTTGGACTTCACTGTCATCACTCTGCTATTCAACATAATTTTATGGCTGACAAAGGAGTGAGCAAAAAAGGAAACATAATTTTATATAAAGTACTTTGTTTGCTGTTAAGTGAATGTAATACAAGGGAAGTTAATCTAGATAAGGATAGTGAAGTTATATTTTGAAACGCTATTTATCCTCTTTGTTTGTATAACATTTATTTGCAACAGAGCGGAAAAACTACAGCTTTAAACTTAAAGTTTCACTAGGTAATGATAATGTCAACTTCTGGAGGAGGAAAAGTCTTTCTTAGAAGTTCTCAAGTTTTAGTGGTGTAAGGGTATGTTCAGTTTTGAGTAGTTCAACTGATAATGAGAGGTGATTTTGTGGAATCTCCGAAGAACTCCAAGAATAAAAATAATCAGTATTAATTTTTTTCCCACTTTTCCCTTCTTATATTAATTTTTACTCATTTCTCCTTTCCCTTTCTTCTCCTGTGTCAGTGGGTCTACCTGATAACCATAAAAGTCTCAGTCACCCTAAAACTCTGCTGACTGCTGTATCCCATAATTGAGAGTGGCCTGAAGTGGATGTTTACAGAGAAGTACAAGAGGGCATGTACAGAACAATGCTTTCTCTGACATTGCCTCCCAGCTTCTGATATAGAGATATGCATTGCAAATCAAGCTAGGAGTTTGTATTCCAAATAACTGCTTTGTTTTGGGTTCATTCCCAAAAGCACAAACAAGGAAATTGTAAATAAGTAAAATTTGCTAATTCTAAATATAAAAGCAGTCCTCACGTCTTGATGAACAAAGGACTGTTGCCTTGCAGCAGTCATTAATTGTTGTGAATATCTTCAGTAGGATACTGTCTTACTGGAGAATAGAGGGTTTTCCAATAAAATGAACAGCAATTATTTGTATTTTTAAGAGTAAAATGTGTTTTAGTGTTATGCATTGAGAATAACTTCCCAGTTGATTAATGTAGTTAGAATTTTGAATGCAATATTAACAAGGTCTATATTTCTGATGGATGAAAACAAGTTGATTTTTTTATACTATACTTATTAAAATACAGAATTTCATTTTAATATGTATGTTCATGCTACCTTTTTCTGCACTTGTATTTAGAATACATTTAAACACACACAGTTTTGAGACTTATTTTACATATTTCTTTCCAAGACTTGCAAGAAAACAGCTAAGATACACTTGGGTTAACAGCTTGGAGAAAATGTCTGTGTTGCAAACAGGTATGATAACAACAATCACTGAGATTTGCTGCCATAGCAGTATGCCTGCAGCATCTCGTCAGTGGAACTGTGTAATTGTTTACCATGTGTCCTAAAATAGTTCCTATAATATCAGTTTTGTGGGCATATTTACTTGAAAATCTATAAAATTCTTGCTAAGGGCAGAAGTCCTTGTAATGAATACCTACAGGTCTGGGTTTTTTCCTTATGAATTTATTAGTAGCTGGCTTAAAAATTGGTTTCAAAATCCATGCATGTAGTAACCAGTGTATGTTCTCATTTTTCATATAACCTTCTTTTTCTTTGTAGCTTCTAGGTTTGTCTGGACAAGTAGCATGGAATAGCTAAGCTTTGGGGATTTTGATGATCACATTTAGCTCAGAGAATTCAGATGGCTAAACTCATAAGGAAATGTAAATTTCAGTGACTGGTTTTCAAGATCTCTTTTATTTTATATATAATTTCTAAGTCTCACCATGCAAACATGCACAAACACACCCTGTCTCTCTCACCCCCACCCTCCATCACCAGTCTTTGACAAAGAACAGATTTTAAAGAGATTTATGATTCTGTTCAGTCCTTTGCCTTCAGTGGTCTTGAATGAAAATGAGCTGGCCTTTTTTCCTGCCAGCTAATTTGTGTCAACTATAAAACCAGAGGATGATGAACTGGATTAAGGTATTCCACACATTTCCCAGAGGCCACCAAACAGCTTTTATTTGATAGTATAAGAGATGTGAAAAACTATACAGAATTAGACCCTAAAGCCAAGTGACATATAAAAAAATTTCTTATCATTTACCCACTTAGTTTCTGCAAAAACCCTAACAACACCCCAGTCCCCCCAAAACAGAATGACAATATAATAGCACGAGGAAGAAAAATGTAAGAGTGCAACTAGTTTATTTATACATAGTAACATTTAACATTGATTTGTTTTTAGCTGTCTTGCTATCACTTTTTATGCCTAAACTGTTCTAGCATTTATGATATTTATATACTTTTACTAAATTGTCGTTTAAAGGAAATATTTTTATTGTACTTCTGAAGGATGGTTAAGCTAAATGAAAACTATAGCTTATTTTCTGAGACTCTTGTTTAATTTCTCCTGCATGTGAATAGGACAACCTTCTTCAGGCAGCTGGTAGCTAATGTCATAGTAAGGCAATCCTGAATTTTAAGTCCAGCCCTCAGCACTGGGTGGTTAAATCTACTGATGTTCGTCTTATCTAACCTGACATATGTCAAACAAACAAATCAGCTCTAGGGCATAGATTTCCTGGGGGAGAGGATGAGGAATAAGAGGCTTGCATGTGGCTGTGGTTTGTGATGACGACTTTCTGCTGCTGATGCAGGCTCTGTCCCAGCTTGCTCCTGGCTGGAGTAAGGGTTTCTGTGCCAGCAAGCTCAGTAGCTGCTGAAACCAGAAGGAAACCTCCCTAATGACTAGCAAGTCTATTTGTGTGAGAACCATTCAAATAGAAGAAGACACATTTTAAGCATGTAGTGTGTACCTAAGCTAAAGTAGTAGTATTTCTGTACTATAAAACTGTGTTTGTAGAGTAGCATCATATTCTTTTCTCCAAAAGTGGTGACAATAATTGCAGTTGCTTCCTGAATCTATTTTATCACTGTATATACGTCTTGTTATAGAGTGAAGTTACTTTCTTATCACATACTCTAAGTCCATACTAATGTGATTTTGTGCTGGTAATATTTGCCTGAATGCTGTCAAGACCATACTTTTTTTTTTTTTTTTTAATAGCAATTGATAGCAGAGGAACAAGAAGACCTCTAATGGTTTCTGGGGCCTGCAGATTCATCTTATTTTTTTCCCTCTAGACAAGGCAATTGTTCTCAGCCAAAGGGGAAGAACATATGATTATTCAGCTTTCTCCTCATATACTTCCAGTGTTGACTGAATGTTCTAACCAAAGGTTAAGAAGGAAATTCTGGTAGTCTATTCTTCTACTGAGTTGCTCAGCCTGAGTTTGAATTCAAGGGTGTGAATTTCAACAAGCCAAGTGCTGGGTCCTCCACTTCAGTCACAGCAACCCCAGCCAGCGCCATAAACTGAGATAGAGTGGCAATAAAGCAGCCCAGAGGAAAAGGATCTGGGGGTGCTGAACATGAGCCAGGGAATCCCTGGATGGTCAAGAAGGCCAATGGCATCCTGGCCTGGATCAGCAATGGTGTGGCCAGCAGGAGCAGGGCAGGGATTGTCCCCCTGTGCTGGGCACTGGTGAGGCCACACCTCGAGTGCTGTGTCCAGCTCTGGGCCCTCAGTGCAAGAAAGACATTGAGGGGCTGGAGTGAGTCCAGAGAAGGGCAGGGGAGCTGGGGAAGGGTCTGGAGCACAAGTGCTGTGAGGAGCAGCTGAGGGAGCTGGGGGTGTTTAGTCTGGAGAAAAGGAGGCTCAGGGTGACCTTGTTACTCTCTACAACTGCTTGACAGAAGGGTGTAGACGGGTGGATCAGGCTCTTCTCTCAGGCAACAGAGACACAACAAGAGGAAATGGCCTCAAGTTGCACCAGGGGAGGTTCAGGTTGCACATGAAGAATTTCTTCACAGAAAGGATTGCTGTTCATTGGACTGGGCTTCCCAAAGAGGTGGTGGAGTCACCATTCCTGGAGATGTTCAAGCAATGGCTGGATGTGGCACTTAGTGCCACAGTTTAATTGACATGGTGGCGCTCAGTCAAATTTTAGACCTGATTGCTAATGTATATTCCAACCTAATTGATTCTGTGGTTCTGTGAAAACCCTGAAGGATGCTACTTAAGTAACAATCAAAGTTCATCGGGTGGGGCCCTTAACCTGATGTCAGCTTACTGCAACCTGTTGCACATTCTAACAGCCAACCTGTAACAAATGCAAGAAATTAGACATGAGAGAATTGAAATAGCGGCTATTGTACATTTGTACAATGGGCCATAAAGCACACAGAGAAAAACCAAGGTAAGGTAGTAAAGTGCTGGTAGGAGATAGCATTGATGTATATTTAATGTAATGATATTTATGCAGCATTATATTCTAGTCAGTCTGGTGAGGTGGGAAGAAAGGGCTGGCATTTCTCATTCCATTGAGATTGCTGCAGTAGTAAAGTTAGTCTTGTTAATATATAAGAGATGCGGGTTAATGCCCCTTTTATTCTTTAAAATTTTATAGTTAATATGAAAATTTCTTCTATCTCTCTAGTTTAGTTAATAATGATTTTATGTAAACTGTGACTTTTCTACTGTAGTATAATAACTTGCCTAAAATGAGTTGATTCAGCATATCCAGGAATTGTCTGGAACACTGCTTATGTGTGTTTAATATTATTGAGATGACTTTCAACACTTGCTTGAAATCTATGCTTCCGTCTTTTCTGGCACCCTTGTTTGCCCTGTCTCTCCATTAATTTTTTCATGCTTCAAATGTGGACTTGCTAGCCTGGTGATTGCAGGCCTTATTTTCTTGCTCAGTGGACCTGAAGCACTGTAATCTTTCTGTATCCATTAGATCAAGAGTATTAAATATTTCCTATGAATACTGAAAATGTGCTGTGTCAAGTGCTCTCTTGACTTCTATAAAATCTGTGCTACTGCTCCTGAATATTCACCCTGGTACCAGTCACTTGCTTATTTTTCAGCTTTTCGCTTTTGACTAATTTGTAAATTTCATTATATTCAAAGTGTGCATTCTGTGTTGATATCTTTACTAGGGGTTGCGTATTACATGTTGAAACATGTATTGTTTGTGAATTTACAAAATGAAAAAGAAATATTCAAATTTTTGATAACTTTACTGCAATGCAGCATCATTTTGGCTATAAACATGGTGAACTGTTAATAAGTAAGGATATAAAAATTGCAAAGTGTGCATTCCTTTAAAAAATTTAAATAGCAGGACAATAGGAAGAATGAATCTACTTTTTAGTAACCATAGTACATGTCTGGAGATGACTGGTCACAGCTGAAAAGGTGGATATTTTCAAAGGTATTGGTCTGGGGGAGGGGGGAAAGCAGGGGACCTCAGGGATGGGGAAAGGGGCAGAAATCTTGTTGGTTTTCAGGCAGCTAACATTTGAAGAAGTGACATAGTCAACAGAATGAACATGGATTTTGTGGACAAGAAGTATATTATATCATATAGACTTCAGAAAATTATCTCTGGCAATTTAGCCTTCTTGCGAAAAGATTTTAAGTAAGTCAAGGTAAAGTATCTATTTTTGAAAAAGCCAGTGAAGAAGAGAATGGTACCAATTCAGACCCATTTCTCCTCAGTGAAAGGAAGTAATCATTCATCCAATCTTTGCTAAGAAAATGGAGGAAGCACAAAGCTGTCTGAAATCAGAAAATGCTGCAACTTTGAAAAGAAATGCTACTGATCAAAAAAATACAGCTAGAGTTGTATAGGTTACTATTAAAGTACATTCCTTCTTGTTACCTTGTCCTACACTGTTTCCAAGCT
Source organism: Petroica traversi (assembly GCA_025920805.1). Taxonomy (NCBI): domain Eukaryota; kingdom Metazoa; phylum Chordata; class Aves; order Passeriformes; family Petroicidae; genus Petroica; species Petroica traversi. The sequence continues at coordinate 3,889,374 of JAHLSL010013733.1, forward strand.
ATTTTCACACTGACTGGTTGGTCGCAGAGTGAGATTTTTCCATTGTGTAGTTGCAGAAGAAATATCTGTGTTAGAAAACATCTTGCAAAAAAATGACATGTTTTGGAACTGGAAAAAAAAATAGTTGCCTGTCTCCTGACCAAGATAGCAAGAAAAATATTTTTATGGATTCTCATGATCACAGTAATTGAAACAAAACAGTATTTTGAGACAGACATTATTAAATAATGCAAAATCAGTTAAAAATAAGATGGAAATACACAATTGCATTGTGGTTTTGTGTCTTAATTTTTGTCATGGTTTTATAAGCACCTTGTTCTTTATAATTTTAAAGACATTCAGGCATGAAGAAGAGTAATGGTTGACTAAAAGATTGAAGAAAAGAAGCATCCCATGACAGCCACAAGCAACAGTTAAAAAACTGCATACTTGTAATCTTTGATAATATTTGTTGGTGACAATTTAGCACCTTGTGAGGAAAATAATTAGCATGGATCTTTTGCATCCAGGTGCCCATAATTTTAATTTCTCCTCTTTAGTGAATCGAATGTTACCGCTTCTTAAATGATACCTTCAAGAAGAGTCTTAATTGGAATAAAGTGCATTCATAATCCTTACCCAACCAGACAGAAAGTTATTTGTGATTTCTCTCTCTTTCTTCCCTTCTCTCTCCTTCTCTGCCTCCCTCCCTTTCTCTCCCTCCCCCTCTCTTCCTTTCCTGCTCAGGAAGATTTGATTCTTCTTGTCTTTCTTCTCTGGTATAATTTTTCTCCTGCTTATTTATCCCCTGTCTCTTTCCATGCCAAGAAAAGAAAAAAGAAAAAGAAAAAGAAAAAAGAAAAAGAAAAAGAAAAAGGAAAAAGAAAAAGAAAAAGAAAAAGAAAAAGAAAAAGAAAAAGAAAA
>JAHLSL010013733.1:3890286-4021497 GCA_025920805.1 Petroica traversi
GAAAAAGAAAAAGAAAAAGAAAAAGAAAAAGAAAAAGAAAAAGAAAAGAAAAAGAAAAAGAAAAAAAGAAAAATAACAAAAAGGGGATAGGAAGAAAGAGAGAGATGAAGGAAATATAGAAAAACAGAATCCAATTTTCTGGATTATTTCCAACCTTGAAAACAGTGAAAAACCCATAATTGTTTCTGTGATGTAGTATGGCAGAACCCACCAAGAATATTAAAGCTCCTCATGCAACACCATATCCTGTCAATGTTAGATTCTGGTGAGTTACTTTGTCTGTAGGGAGGTTTCAGGAATACAGATGAAGACACTCCTGCTGTGTTGCTTTTCATGTTATCCTGTTCTGAGCAGAAAGTCTTCCTCTGAATGAAGGGACTGTAAAACTGCTTCTTCTATTCCCTCAGGCAGTCATTTGGGCAAGATTAAACATCTGGTGAAGGTGGTCTGAGCTACCTTACTTGGCCTGAATTGTAAGTGCCCCATAACCCATCCGTTCCCCTGACAAAACCACTGAGAGGATGTGTCAGGTAGATGGTAAACACCAACTCAGGGACAGGTAATACCTTAAGTTATGACAGAAATTTGCTAACTTGGGTGTTGATTCATCAGGAAATGTTTAACAATTCTTTAGATAGATTAATAGTATTTCAACCTGTCCTATGCTCACATCCAGAGGCTGCAGTGTGTAATTTATGCCAGCAAGTGCCACTCTTGGTGTCTGCTTCAAGGTTCATTTTAAATTGTACTAAAATAATAAATACGCCCCACAAGTTGAGACAACAGAAGTAGTAGCGCAGACTCCTCAATTTTTACCACATTGATTTGCACAAATTTCACTGTATGTTCATGCTTATCAACTCTCCATCTGATTTCTTTTTAAAAAGATATACTTTTTTATTTTTCTGCTATTCTATAGGCTCTGTTCTCATTGTTAACATTATAATTAGGATATTGACCCTTTCAGTCCATTTTTCCTTTGAATTCAGCCATGTTCATGTTTCTTTAAAACATGAACACCTCAATTTCATGCCACTCCTACTGTGTTAGCCTGTTTTAGGCTACTACTGCTGGCCTACTGCTCCTGACCATAGAATCATAGAATGGTTTGGATTGGTAAGGGCTTTAGAGGTCATCTTGTCCAATTCTCCTGAAATGCACTCCTTCATCTAGATAAGGTTGCTTGAGCCCCTTCCAGCCTGACTTTGACTGACCCCAGGCATTGAATCTCTGACCCAGGGGTGGGGCATTCCCCATCTTTCCGGGCAAACTGTTCCACTATTTCACTACCCTCACCATAAAAAATTCTTCCATATATCTAAACTGAATCTACCTTCTTTTAATTTAAACCCATTACCCCTTGTCCTATCACAACAAACCCCTCCAAAAAAATGTGATCCCATCTTTCCTATTGGTGTGCACACTGATGGTTCAGGTCCAGTTTTCCATACACTGGTATACCGAGACATTTTTGGCAGAGCCGGTCTTGATCAGTTCATCCCCCAGCCTGTGTTGGTGCCAGAGTTGCTCTGACTCAGGTGCAGTACCTTGCACCTGGCCTCATTTGACCTCCTGAAGCTGATGTGGGCCTCTTTCCTGGGCTTGTCTAGGTTCCCCTGGATGGCACCCTATGCTTCAGGGATGTCAACAACACCACTCAGCTTGGGGTCATCTGAAAGCTTGCAGAAGCTGTGCTCAACCCCTCTATGTCATTAATGAAGAAATTAAAAGCTGGTCCCAACCCCTGATGGCACCACTTGTCCATGATACCCACCCAGACAGTGAGCTGGTTACCACTACCCTCTGGATGTGACCATCCTGCCAATTTCTCATCCACTGAATAGTCCATCCACTGAAACCATCTTCCCCCCGATTCAGAGGGAAGTATGTTGTGGGGGATCATGTCCAAGACTTAACAGAAGCCCAGCTAAATGGCATCTGTAGCCCTTCCCTTGTCGCATGAAGACACTGAGTCACAGAATACCAGCGGATTGGTCAGGACTTGCCCTCAGTGGAGCCATCCTGGTTGTCCCAAACCACTTCCCTGTCCTCCTTAGCACAGCTTCCAGGAGGGTCTGTTCCATGTTCTTCCCAGCACAGAGGTGTGGCTGACAGGTGAGTAATTCCCAGGGTACTCCTTTCTAAAGATGGATTCAATGTTTCCATTTCCCCAGTCTCTGGGGACTTCACCTGACTGCCGTGATTTGTCAACTATCATGGAAAGCGCTTGGCAACTCCATCAGCCAATTCCCTCTGGATTCTGGGATGCTGTGTTTGTTGTTTGTTACTGCTCAGCAGTGCCTTTCAGACTCAGTCAAGCAGCTTGTCTGGAGCTGCCCTTGACTATTTCATCTTTGCATTAGAAATGTGATGGAGTCTTACAGAACGAGAGTGTGAGAAGGAGAAATATTTTTTAAGAAAGGAATTTTCTACATAAAATGTACCCCTCATTGTAGTGTCTTTCACCAGACTGTTTGGGGTACATGTTTTGTTTGCTAATGTTCCATCTGACTAGTAAGGACTAACTGGGACAGTCTGACAATACTAACAACTGTAGCAATTTTTACAAGGTTTTCGAGACACATTTGCAAGCACTTACCGCTGCCTAAATTACTAGTTAACCACATTTCCTCCTTCCTGAAGTGACAAGAAAAAAAAAAAGGCAGTGCTCGAGGGGACCCATTTCTGACAATCACTGCCAGCATGAGTCAGTCTCTTAACACCAGATGGAGCTGCGGTTATGCAACCCCATGTGTCTACAGGTGAATGAAGGAGCAACCTAAACTCCTTTCCCCCAGGCCTCAAGTCAGGTGCCAGCTTGTCTGATGCACTTGGTAGTCCTCTGGAAATGCTCTATCATGCTCTATCTAGGAGCCATTTGCATGGTACAGGAGTAGCATTGTTAGGAAAAAAAAAGTTTCCCTCTGAATTGTTTTAGATGGTACCATAAGAACTTGAAAAACAATTAAATCAAAGCCAGTTCAGGGATTATTTTTGGAGGAAAATCACTTTTCTCCTCTACCATTCACTCCTTTAAGAAAACGAGTCTAGAAAATTCTGGCTGGCTGTCATTCTCCATGCTTTTAGTACAGAGTGGGGGTGGAAGTAAACACAGATTTTCTGCTGGGTAGAAAGGGAAGGCCTTGCTATCTGAAGTTGGTGACTGAAGTGACAAAGCATTATAACAGTGCTGCAGCTGTTATCTTGTCATGAAGACAAAAATCTCCTGTTATGAGCTCGGTATTTTGTGTTCAGATAGTAAGCTAGCCCTGCTCCTGTGTGTCTCCAGGAGGTAGGAAGGAGAGATTACACTTCTGATTAAGGTGGCAACCTTACCTTTTTATTGTCTCAAGATCTCATTTGGTGGTACTTTTGAAAGTATTTTTTGCTAACCACTTAAATTTAAATTTTTAAATACCAGTTTTAAAAACAACAGTTAACAGATTGTTGGACCATAAAAAAAGGGGAAAAGTAAACAAAATAAAGGTAAGTAGCTGCTATCCAAAGTGATTTGAATGCCCAAGAAGAAAATTTTTATTTACTTGTATGCCATCTCAGTGTAAGTAGATCAGGATGCAGTTCAGTTTTGTCAGATTGTCAGAAATCATGTTTAATGAGTGTATTCCAAGGTGGAAGTACCTGAAGAAGTACCAGCAAGTAGGCAGTGTTTAAAGTCTGAGGAATCGGCAGCTGACAACTAGACCTGCTTCATCCTCTGTGTGGTCACAGTGAGGTGAGATGTCTAACACCAGGGTGCCTCTGTCTTAGCATGTCCCTAAGCCTTCAGCATCAAGGAAATACATTACACAAAATGATTCCTGTCTAGTCCCTGAAGAATGCATTATCTGAGGAGCTGAACAATGATAGTGGTTAATTTTTAAAAAAGTTTTAACATGTGGCTGTAGTGTATAAAAATGCTGCGGGATCTTCATATCCTAGAATCTTGCCACTAAAATCCATGTCTCTGATAGTATCAAAGGGTTCCTCCCATTTCTTTAACCTGAATGACTGCATTTGATATGAATTCACGGATAATACTGATCCTACTGAAATGCTTGCTGTTCACTGAAACTTCCTGTTTACTGGAAGATTTCATCATTGTGGAGAGGGGCATGAATCTTAATGTCAGTGCCTTGTAGATTTGAAGTCTTGCTATAAATGGAGTTATTTGCTCTTTCTTATTCTCTTTTCCTAGATTTTTTCCCTTTGGCTGTCACTGTGTTAGTCAGATCTGAAAGCATTCAAATTCAGAAATCTTATAATGCAGTTGCACTGACATTTCCTTCAGAGTCCAACAAAATCTTCAAAATGTTCAAGGGTCTCTTATCAGCTGATATGAGTTTATACTTTCCATCCATGACATACATTATTCTTTGATTTTGTTGGTGTATGTGTCTCTTTACTTCTCCTCGACTGCTGGATTGAAGAAAGAGTTAAAGGTAGAGACAGGTTTAAAGGGCAGACTCTCACATCTCCTATAGGTATCTATGTAAAGTGTGTGTCATTGTCATATCTGACAGACAGTATTGTATTAGCTGGATGAATGGAAAGGAAATGTTGTTAAAAATATTTTCAGGTTGTATATATGTACCTTGCCTTACATGTTTGATAGCAGAGCTATTGAACTACCTTGTGTGGGAAATCTTTGCTTATTTTATTCAAAACCTACTGAATTTTTGCTATAAAAATATTCACAGACAATCAATTCCCTGAATGAATTTTAGATTTTTCACTAGAATCTCCAGCATTCAGTTCATTTTTTTCTCACTTACGGGTGGTGGAGCAACAAAATGTTCTTCCTTGAGTCATTCAACCTTATATCTTGGCAGAATGGGATATAAAACCTTTACTATGGTGATGATTCAGCTCAGAATATGCACATTTGACAGAAAAGACACCTCATATCATGTGAACTGAGAGTGTGCTTGTAAGACTGTGGATTATTTCCAGTGTATTCACTTTAATTTCATGTAGCAGAAGCCAAAATGTGTAGTTTGTTGTCTGCTCTATTTGCACTTTTAAAATCCATTGAATCTTTAGCAACAGAGTACAAGATTACAGATTTCAGTGTTTGCATTTACAGGGAAGTTTTAAAACACTCCAGCAATTATCTTTACAGAATTTGTGTCCCTTTACATATAAACCTTCATTTCTGCTAGGTGGAAATTGGAATTTACTCCAATCTTGAACTACTCTATACTTCTCAGTTGTCTATTTTCAAGTTATCTTCTCCTTTTGGGCACCCACGAGGCCTCTCTGGTGATTTTCCTCTGGCAACTCCCTGCTGCTCCCAGGCACTCCAGGCTGTTATGTAGCAGACAGATACTGGCAGAGCGTGGGTGTAGAGCAGCAAGTGTGCTAATCAGCTGTGTGGCCTTCATTATGTCAGAAGTGACCCTGAGCACACATCCTCTACTTTCCTAATCCGAAAAAGAATATAGAATACTTTCTTAAAGGGCAAGGATGAAGGGAACATCTGGAAACACTTTAATGAGCAATGTACTTTGCTAAAATAGATTGCAACCAAAAAAACCCCACCAAAAAGCCCCACAACTATGTCTAAGTAGAGTATCCTGTGACATTGCAGTCTCTTCTTTCAGGGCTTTCCCTTGCACCAGTCAGCTAAAATGTACAGAAAGCAAATGTGGGTTATATTAATTATTGTGATTTTTTAAAGTGTGAATGAAGAACTGTCCTCAGATAATCAGATAATCCTTTCACCACAGATGTAATGAAGCTGGTGTGATCTGGATGATGCTAAGCAACTGTGGTTAAAACTCTGTTCTTGTAAAGGCTTATACTAGAGGGTAGAAGCACATATGTGAGTCCTCAAAGTCCAGGACAAAGCATCAGAAATGTCCTGGTTGTGTTTCATAACTGAAGTGTTTGTGTTCCTTTTTGCTCCCCTTAAGGATATCACTTTTCAGTTCACCACACCTGGGTATCTAATTTTCTACATATTGTCCTCTTGCACAGAAATACGAAGAGTGATTACAGAAGTTTTGAAGAAGTTTCATGTTAGTAAAATGGCTCAGGAAAAGACGATGTAATACACTGTTGCATAAAAATGTATTAGTTACTTTACACAATTCAATAGTTAAAAAATATAATTGCCACTTTGAAATGAATTGATAGTTTTAACCTGCTTTGCAGGTCTCAGTACTGAAAGAAAGTTTAGCAAATGTCCTTCTTTGGGTTTTTTTTTGGTAGCTATTTAATGAAAAACTAAGGAGTGTTGTTGTTTCATCCTCTTTGTGCAAAAATGCACTTTTACTTTTCACTGGTTTTGTATATGGGTCAATATTGCAGTCAACCTGAAACTTTGATGTCAAGTTTTGCATGGACTCTGAGCAGGACCTTGGACAGGGTGGATGTCTCTTAGGTATAGCTGGGATTCCAAGAACAAGAAAGCTGATCATGCTGTGCAGTTTTTGGCAAAAGAGCTTCTAGAGAGACCTCAAAGAACCAAAAAGATACATAAATAATCAACACTGGGTACTCTGGAAAAGCATGGGATATGCTTTTTTTGCCGAAGATCTCTGGAGTTTACCTGCCTGAAAAAAGGAGATCTGCTTTCCTTCAGATTTAATAAACACAAATGGAGCTGTTGGAAGCTACATCCATCATCTGCTTAAAGCTATGGGGCCTTTCCCTTGCTAAAAAGGCTCTTTAAGCATTCTAGATTTATCTGCAGTTAAATTTAGCAGCCTGTATCATCAATGGGGACAGTGTGGTGAGAGCTGCAGAAAGCTGCTAACAGCTGAACTGCGGCTGTTCCCCAAATGTCACACCACAGATAAATCAGAGCAGCCAAGAACATACATCATAAAAAACCCAACCAACCGATGAACCAAACAAACCAACAAAACAAGAAACAACAACAACAACAAATCTCCACAAAATACCTCACATTCAAAACATTTAGCAGGAGGACTATGTAATGCAGGTTATCAGGAGCAAAGCTTCAGCGGAAGGAACTGTAATACATTGGTGTAGGAGAACCACAAAGACTATGTGGAAAGTGGTAGATTGTTCTTAATAATAAATATTTACTTTTACCCATAAATAAAAGATACACCAAATTTCACCACAAGCAGCACCCTCCAAAATAATTATTTTTGTTGTTTCAAACCAGGAAACTCCTCTCATACTTCTGGCAAGATTTTTTTTTTTGTAATAGAGATTAAAGATGATTGCTTCTACTCAGCTATGTCTCTTGCAACACTGGAGCAACAGCATTTTCCTGTGGTATAAGTGATTCTCCAGATTTAGCCTTGAATAGATTTTTGAACTGTGAATGCAAGATTCCTCTTATCCTATCCATCCAGGACACTGCAGTTTGTCTGGAATACTTTGTACACTCTGATCTAGATGTAATTTATTTATCTATTCTGTTGCTGTTTCAGTCCTAAGTGTTTCAAAGCATAAAACCATGAAGTTCCTGCTGAGAAAATAATGGTGAAATGAAAGGTCAAACCTTTTAGTACAGTGGCAGGTAAACGGGGAGTTTTGGCTGCCACCTTCAAAATTGTGGTAGATGTTATTTATGCTCTTAGATAGTCTGCTTCATCTCCACTTGCACTCTTTTCTAAGACAGTTTTAGACTGGTTTAGAAGGCATTTAAGGTATTTTAGTTATAACTGCTCCCTCTTGTGCTTACACAGCTCTGCTCTCTTCTGCTGCATGGCCAGACAGATTAGACTCTCGGATTTTGTGCTGAAATGGAAGAGACACACTAACTAGCTGGGTCAGAGCTTGGTCTCAGTGATTAAATGTCAGATGATGTGAATCACCATCCAAAGAACAGCATATACAGGGCGTTCAGCCTCCCAAAGGACAGCTGACTCACTTCTCTGTCCTGCTCATCAGAGGGCTGGAATGAGAGCCAAGGCTGTTTGAACAGTCTGTGAGTTACGGATAATGCTTGGACTGTGACAAGGAGGCTCTAACTAAGCGTGCAAACCCAGCCTGTTCCTGTGCAGCTCTGCTCAGCTGACAGCCTGCAAAGCAGGCCTTTGCTGTGAGATTTGCAGTGAGCTGTTTTGGAAAAAAAAAAAAGGAGTGCTGCATGGAATGAAGGGTTAAGTGCTTGATTGCATGTGAACTAGAAAGTGCCTTCAGGTGAAGGCAGCAGAGTGGGAAGTGAGTAAACACAAGCAGTGGAATATGCAAAGCTCAGAAATTATGGAATTGTACCAGATCATTTTCTCAGCATAATTCAATTGAATCTTTACTCAACTAACATACTTACCTGCCTCTTCACCAGAAGGTGGATCATTTGGAGCTTATATAAAGGAAAAGTGTGGACTTCAATTTCTATCTACATTTGTGTAGTCTCAAAGAACATACAAAATATATGTATGATTTGAATGTAATGGTTAAAGATTATTGCTAAAATCAGTGTACGAGCAGCGGACCAGTCTGAAGTTGGAAAATAACCCCTACCAGGAGGAACAGGAAAACTCCTTCTTATCTCTGAAACCTGTGCAACAAGGATGCCTGGGCTTAGCTGGGCAGTAGGGATTCAGTCACCTGCGAGTGATATGTTGTGGTTGGCTTTTTTGATCACCCCCCACCCCCAAACCCCCATCCACCTCCTTTAAAGACAGATTAAGGATTGGGATGAGGTTACACTGATTGTGTGTATAGACCTCGAGTGCTGGGCAGTTTTGGGCAGTAAAATGTAAGAAAGATATTAAACTGTTAGAGAGTATCCAAAGGAGGGCAATAAAGCCTGTGAAGGGTCTGGAAGGGAAGTTTTAGGTGGAGCAGCTGAAGTCACTTGGTTTGTTCAGCCTGGAGGAGACTGAGGGGAGACCTCTGTTGCCTTCCAAGGGGAAGGAGAGGGGCAGGCACTGATCTCTTACCTCTGGTGACCAGAGACAGGACCCAAGGGAATGGTCTGAAGTTATGACAGGGTCGGTTTAGGTTGGGTGCAGGAAAAGATTCTTTCCAGAGAGGGTGGCTGGACACTGGAACAGAGTCCCCAGGGAAGTGGTCACAGCACCAAATCTGACAGAGTTCAAGAAACCTTTGGACAGTGCTTTCAGGCACAAGATGTGACTCTTGGGGTGTCTTGTATAGTGCAGGGTCAGGAGTTGAACCAGTGATGATCTTGATGGGATCCTTCTAACACATCATATTCTATAGTACTGTTCCTCTCTGATATCTTGTTATCTTGTAGATGCTAAAAAAATTTCATTCAGATTGTACATTGTATTTTTTTACAAATATGTCACGAACCAGGGAAAAACAGGATAAACTTCAATGTATTGTCCTTGATTCTTTGGTGGTCTTGAAAGCAGACCTTTGCTTGCTATAACTGAGTGCTTGCACTATTTCCTTGAGAGGCCCTGCAATTGCGTGTGACTGGAAGGTGAAAATAAAACTCCTATGTGTTAAGGTTGAACACTGTTCATTTCTCTGTCGAATTTGTTGGGCTGTACTTAATGTGTAGGGAACTTCCACTGCACTGAGCACTTATCTGCCCAGGATCTCACTAGCTCACAGCATTATGCTGTAGTCACTGGGTTGGAAGAGAATTTGTTAGCTTCTGCTGCTGTCCCCCACCACAGGCAGATGTACCTATATATCCAATTGAGAGAGAGGTTTTCTAGGAGCCTTCCAAAGAAGAAAGTCATTGTGTTTTCATGTAGTGTGTTCCATTTCATTGCCTTCTGTTCTGTTAAAGTTGCCCTAATATCAGATCTTTATCTTTCTAACTGAAATAGGTGGATTTATTCTGTTTGCCATAACTGGTCACAGTCTTGCAAAGATGTTCAGCTATTTATATTCCATTTACTTTAAACATTTTTTTTATGTTAAATATTGAAGGAATAGACTTGAAGACACCAGTGGGCCATTTACTCTTGTGACTGGCAATTTCTTTTTTGTGAGACTGAATTATGAAAAAAGAATTTTTTGCTTATGTCTATCAGATTTTGATGTGTATATATTTCTAATTCATAAACCAGTCTTGGATATCTGACTGTTTGTAATAGGAATTGAGGGTCCAGATAAGGCATGAGAAAAAAATACATGAACAAAAGGCACTCCTCCTATTCCTGCTGCATAGATAGAAATGCCCCAGATATTGTAGGTTACTTAGATGACCATGGTAATATCAGTGCACTCATTGTGGAAACCAATTTCCTTTTTTCCATTCTCATCCTAATACCATATTTGTGCAACGATTCCCTAAATCCAGTGAAAATGAACTTGGATTTAATTATACTGAATTCAGTCAGAAGTAACAGTTATGCCCACAAAATGTTATTTTGTCTGTGGTTTTCTTCAAGAACTGTGAAAAGTCCTCAGATATTAAGTAATTAATTAAAAAAATTATTTTCAATTGAGTTAAATGGATTTGTAATTTGACAATGCCAGATATTCAGGATTTGATTTACTACCAAGTATTGTTAAGGTCTTTGAATCATTTAATAATTATTTGATAGTATTATTAATCAAAACTATTGAGGTTTTTGGACTACAAAACCTTACAAAAAATTTGTAAGGCAAACAGTTGAAAAAAAAAATTAACATGCCAGCAATAGGGGAAAAATTTGTCTCAGTTTTTCACTAATAAGTACCTCAGTAATTTTTGCATTTTGTGGTTTTCTGTCTTGTGGTTTTTTTTTTTTTGTCTTCTATTTCTTTGGGTTTTTTTTTTTTTTTGGTCAGTAAATTGTGCACTTTCCATGAAAGAAGGCTCATGTCCTCCAATATATTACATTACAGTTGTGTTACATATTTTTCCTTCTTGCACCCATGGTATTTTAAATATAAGTGGGTAGGTACTTTTGCCTTTGAGGCAGGTACAAAGCACAAAATTCATGTACAAATTTAATAATAACACTCGGTTGCTGGCATTTTCAGCTTTGTGTGTACAACACATGGAAGCATTACTTTCAATGTATGTTTTTCAGTTTTGTTTCTAGTCTTATTGATACCTTCTTAAAGGTACATGTCTCTGCTGCTGCTCATACTAGCTCAATGTAGCTGAAAGCTGCACAAGGGACCTCATTGGCACCTCTGCATTTCATTTTGTTTTAAACACTGAAGTGACTCATTAAGAGCAAATATTGTATTACTTTTATTAGACTGCGTAAACAAGAAATATTGAAAACCATTTTTCATCTTTAGCAGATAAAATGTTAGATCATAGAATCAGTGCTATCATGTCTATAGTTTATCATATTAACATTTAAAAGAAAAATTTTTATTTAACTCAAGTAAATCAGAAAACAAAGTTAAAGTAAAACCAAAACATGTTTTCTAGATAAATCTCCAATTTATATTATGTTTTATTAAATGCTTTCTGCTTATCTGTGGTTATTGCAAACAATTTAATCTTTCTTCAAGTACACTAGACATGGAAAATAAAAGTAACGCCAAAAAGCATAAATAAGTCTATTTCCCTGAACATGAAAATTTTATTAAAAATTATACAAATGCTACTTGGAAAACACTGAAGTTTTTTCACAATGTAGTTCAAGTAAATTGTTCTGTACATTCTGTTTTTTAGTAAGGCATAGATCTTGATTTAAAAGAAAATGTTCCCTTTAGATGTCTTCTTTATCCATTTGTCAGATGGGAAAAGTGGAACAGCATTTTTGAACACTAACTTCATTGCCAGACCTGTTTTTGTATTTGATGCATAGAAAAGTTCAGGCAATAAATAGCTCAATAAATGATCTCTGATATTCTATGAATACTGAGTTATAATAAAAAAGTCTGAATATCATGCATCTGGACATTTGCTTCAAAACCCTGAAAATACCTTATGTCCATTTTTTAGAAGTAACTACTTCCCCAGGAGACAAGTTTCTTTATCAAAAGTCCCACAGACACCTGCAGGCTGAGCTGGGCAATTCCTGGAACTTCAAAAAAGTACTTATTCCTGCAAAACCCATGGAAACCAATGAAATACAGATGCCTTGAAATTTTCAAAGCTCTCACTAGGTAATTTTTAGCACCTAGCAATTCTTTGAATATCTTTGATGTTAAAGTTCAGTCTTTTATCTTGATCTGTGCTAACAAGTCTCATGGTTGGATGAAGTCTTTAGTTAATAATGGAGATACATTGGAAATTGAAGGTAACATTGTTTTTAAAGGGAAACTTATTTAAGAGATGTAATAATATAAGCTAGTATTAACCTTGTGGTATAAAACAAGCTGTCAGAAAATCTTTTTGTCTTTTGTAAATGTTTATTACACAACTGTTTAAATGCTTTCTAAAATGTCTGTGTTCTTTGAAGTCACTGCAGTGATATCCAAATGTGGTGTCATGATTCATATCCTCTTGAACTTAGCATCTTGAATGATGTCATGTGAAAAAAGGCTTTGTTTATATAAATGGTGGTAGGTTATAAAATACAGTTCTTACTTCTGGACCAATGAGTATCTGGATTATGGTTGGATTTTAAAATTGTCAGAAGATAAAACTTTTCAGCTTTATTTTTACTGCACACTGACCAAAGGAAATAGCATTTGATCCTCATTTTATGGGGCAGAGAATATGTAGGGTATAGAGCAAAATTTCCATGCATTCAATTTTATTGGAAACCCACCAAAATCCTTGTCTAAATATACTGACTTTTAACAAACCAATGCTGGGAGGGAGAGGCGGGTTAGACCCTGTTTTTAAATATGAGTTTTCTGTCAGTAAGCACAACCAATTGAGTAGTTAAAAAACATTTCTCCTTTTAAATGTCTAATTCTGAAGCCCAGGTTAGGCATCCAGTCACCCTATACGGCTGGAGAAGGTCAAGATGATAATCTCATCCACTGCTACTTAATGCTGGCAGTAGCAATAAAGTGAGGTGAGGGCTAGATCCCACCTCAGCCAGCTTTTTCCTAGGCAGAAATTTACTGTCCTGTCAGCTGCATTAGGAGACCAGGCTGCAAAACTGCACTGCAATCATCTGGAATAAAGCAACCCTCTACAAAACACATATGGGGCGAGAAAGGCATCCTTAGGCATTTCAGTGATCTGGTTTGAAGTGCAGTCATGACAGCTGTGATGTGTTGGTATGGTTGTGATGAGATAATTCCCAGCAGCTCAGAGCTGGAGAGGCAGGGACAGGAGAGCTTTGAAACTCCTTTGCTGTGAGAGCCAAAGTGTCTGCCACCTCCACCCTCCTGTTTCCCAGTATGGCTCACTGGAAGAGCTCAGTGACCCCACCTGTACCTTACATCTCAGTTATAGCCCTCAGACAGACAAGTGTAACGTGATGGTGTGGGCACCCTCTGCACTGTTCTGCAATTTCAAGTATTAACCATGCATATTAACTTAGGAAACGAGGAATTTGTCATGTGAAACTTTTTGTCCATTAATTCCTAGCCCTTGTGAGGAATATTATAGAACACCTTAAAGATGAAAAAGCTCGTTCCATGGAAATAATGGTGATGAGTGTTTTTGCTGCTGCTTTTCTCCAGTTTAAACATCATAAGGTTTTGGGGTTTTTTTTATTTTTCATCCCTACTTTGGTGTAATTCTTATATTATAAAATAGAAGGGTTTGAAAAAGTCTAAAATATTTTGGAAACCTAAAACAAATACTGTCAACAGCAAAAAAGTTGGGACATATCTGTTAATTAAAGGGAGTAATTTTGTCAATGCGAAGTCTTCTCTTTCATCAGCTGTTCCAATGCTTATCACCTAATGTTTTTCCAGTCAACCTGGGAATAAGATACATCCTAGGCATGATTATGCTAAACCTATTCTGCTCACAGAGTCTTCTCTTTGCAGAAAAGCATGAATGAAGAATCAAATGGAATCCTTCTGTAATCATAGCACGGATTTTTGTGAAAAATTAATGTTATCACCAGTCTTCATATTTAAATTTTTCCCACTTTTTTAAAAAAGGGAAAAAACAGTTGTGGCATTAATTAGCAATCTTCTTACAAAATTTTAATGAAGTTAAACTGTTGAGATTCTGTAAAAAATGTCGCAAAACTGGAGATAAACGTTCAGTAACTGATAAGTCTTGTTCTTTTCAGGTGTCATTGCAGCATACAGTGGCACAAACAGGTTTATATTTCTGTCTTCCCCTGTAATTGTTTATTAAGGGATTCCTTTTATTCACTTCAGAAATGTAATAGAGAATAAAAGGAATTGGGAAGATAGTGCTATTTTTTTCTAATCCGAACTTTTTTTTCTTTGGACTATGAACTGGTTTTGATAATTGAACAGAGGTATAACTGATAACTGAATAGGCTTTATTCACTACTGGTTTACTATGCTATTTGTGAAGGCAATGAAAATAATTACAAATTCAATTAAAACTCAAATATTTTCACTTCTGGCTGAACTTGGCTTTTCCTTTTGCTCATGAGTAGCAATTGCAGCTGCATTGTCTAGACTTAATTTAAATTTTGATTAAGTTTTAAGCCTTCTTTACAGACATACATGAAGACATTATACAACTATCTCAATAATGGAGAGAAAAACCCTTTTAATAATTTCTTTTAAATATGGAAGACTCAGCCATAAGGAAAAATATGTTGCCAATAGAATAGAAATTAAAATTTGATAGTAATTTGATGTGAAACAAATTACACCAGAGGAAACATAGGAGCCAGATTGTAAAATTGATATTTCCCATAACTGTCAGCATTAGAAATCTTACCACTAGAACCAGCTGTATATCTTCAGGCCATACTTGTTTCATAGTCAGCTGAATTACAAATGGAAAGGTAGTTGAAGTAGTTAACTTTCCTTCTAAGATTAAAATTTCATTTACATTATTCTTTCTGACATTTTAGTGTATAACTGCCATAGATACAAAATAGCAACCTTTAAGCTACATAAAGAGAACTTTTTCCTCTCTTTCCTTCATGGCATTCTTGTAAGTAGCTGAAAATGGAGATTTTAATAATCAATTTATGGTTTTACAGAAGTATCTTTTATTGTAAGAACATAATGAAATCCCTGATTATCTTGTTTATTCTGGTAACCAGTCTGTATTTACGGTAAAGAATTGGTTTGTATTTCAGTAAAAAGAAATTAATACAAAGAAATATTTTTAGAATATAAATTGTATTTTATTTCCCTAGGATTCATGACTCAGAATGAATGCTAATGTGTTTGTAGGTGAAGAACTTCTAGTTGCATTCTGACAATGTTTCCATTTCAATTACCTGTACTTTTGTTCACATGTGAAGACAAAATTATTTTATCCTAGAGAGTTGAGTTGGAAATAATTCAAAGTAGTTTTCCCATTGGTAGTAGTCTTTTGCCTACTTATTTGACAGGTGAAATAAAAGGATATAAGTAGGCAGAGAGGGGAAATAGGAAATTTATTTATTTATTTAACACCTTGTGTATGTGAATCCTTGTATATCCTGCATGCTTAATTACATTGTTCTGTTGTAACCTTTTCATAGCAACTTCTATAACTGTCTACTTTAATCATTCCAAGCAAATGAGAAGCCTTATGTTCTAATGTAATTTTTGAAAATTAGCATGGCTGATTATAATAATTCTATTAATTTCATTTTGCAGAGAAATACATAAAACTAATAATTGTATAATATGCAGTATTGTTATACTTTAATGAAGGACCAGTAGTTCTGAAAAGGAAAAATAAGGCACCTTGTATCAAAATAGCTTAACTGAGACAATTTACACAATTACCAAGATACCAAGTTTGGTTAGTGCTACACATTTATAAACTGAAGTACGGAGAAAAATCTGACTTTCTGTTGCACTCCCTCTAAAACACAGAAATACCAGGGACCTAATTCAGTTTTCTAAAATTCAGCTGCAACAAAGCAAGCTTCCTTCTAATTTACAGTTATAGTGGCTGCCAAGACATCCTAAACTCATGGGCAAGGTCTGATTCAGCTGGTTTAATGAAATGCTGCCTGTAATTGGGGATATAAGAAAAATCAGCACTAACATGATAAGCATTTTGTAACTTCCTCACTCGTTAATCTTCTAAAGCACCATAATTGCATTAGAAAGGTACAATTAAGAAGAGTACTTCCTTTCACTGTGTTCCTTCCTATCTCAGCTAACTCGCCTGCATAGATGTTATTTGTTTGCATGACCTAAATCAGACCTCACTCAATATCTAGATAATGGACTGAAAGGTCAAGATATACTTTAGTAAAGGAAGTGAACCTGGGGCCATAAGTTAAAGTGCTGCTATCCTAATGAGCTGCTTGGCTGGACTATTGCAGATGGAGTTGTTTGAGGTGTCTCTCCAATCTGTTTTAAAGGTGCACCTTTTCTTCCAGTACTGCCTTCTGTTGTCCTAGAATTTTACCTGATGCAAGCCATAGCCTTCTGTCTCTCCAAGAGAACTTCTTCAGCTGTTAGGTGGTAGCTGATTCCTGTAATTCCACTGCTTTGCACATAAGAACATGTGAAGTTATTGTCCTTGCCTTCCAGAGGAATGTTTTAGTTCATTCCTCTTGATCTCATAATATAGAGTTTTGCTCAGAGCTCTTAGTGAGAGGATTTAAAACCAGTCATTGATAACTAACAAACCTCACTGCTTTTTAAAGCACGTTTACTGGACTAATGATTTCACAGAAGATAAGGTTATTTATTGTGAAAGTTGGTCTGGAATTGACTGTTTGCATTTATTAAGAAACAGCTCCAACTATACCATGATTAGAAGCTTGTAGATAAAGGCATGTGCATTATGCATTTGCAATAGCACTGTGTGTAAGCAGCATACTTTAAAAGGCCAGAAAGGACCACTGGAGACAAAAATCCCACCCTCACAACACAAGCTCTAATAGTCCATGGTAAGTTTTGCACTGGGCCCAGTCATCCAATCTGAAGTAAAAAATTCAACTAAGATTAACCAAATCCGTCTATTAATAAGTATCCCAATTGTTACTTAACATTCTTGTATTTATACTTGTAGCATGAACCTATCTAATCCTTCTAGTGGATCCTTCTAGCGGTTAGATTCCTCAACACATGGATTCAACTTCCTGATGTTATTCAAGTGGGAGAGCAGATGCAGTAGGGTTAAAATACAAGTAAGGAACAAAGGAAGAAATTAGTAGTCAGCTCAGGCACATTTCACCACATCAGTGCTTTGCACTAAAGTGGTCTGCTCAAATTTAAACACATTTTTCTGTCTAAAAAGGGTGGTGACTTGCTGATGAGTACCTATTTGGATTCAGGGAGTCACTTCTTTCCAATTCTCCCTAATATGAGAAGATTGCTTCAAGTACCACTTAGGTCTCCCAACAGATACTATAGCGAGGATTGCAAATTCAGTTTGGAATATTGAGAGTACAGTTAAATTATATAGTCTATGCATAGTTGACCTGAATAAACCTTCTTTCACCCTTTCTGGGGTTGAAATTGATACTCAAGTTAGTGGATGCTTTCAGCTAGTGCTCTTGGAAATGATTGATTATGCAGGTCTGTGCAGCCTCTCATACAAGACAGGAGTGAAATGCCTCTGAACAATCTGTAGTATTCCTGCTGGTCCAGTCTGAGGCTCTCTTGAACAGAAAGTACAAATTGTGCTAAACTGTGTCGTGGTTTTCTCATATGCCTAAATATTAATTGATATTTAGGTTAAGGGACCTCATTTACCTTCCCACTGGAAGGTCTGTGACTTTTGCTGTACATACTGTGAAGAACATCAATTACCAATTGAAATACACTTTACTGACTCACATTTAAGCATGATGCATTTGCCACCTAGTGTAGCACACCAAAAATAAAGAAGGCATTTGCTATTATTCTTCACCTCATACCACCAAAAGCAAGCTCTAGCAACTGTAAAAATATTTTCTTTAGGCAAAACAGAAGTTTTTTACAGTGAGGATGATGAAATACTGTAACAGGGTGTCCAAAGAGGTGGTGAATACCCCACCTATGGGGTCCTTCATGATCAGGTTGAGCTCTGATCAACCTGATCTTATTGAAGATGTCCCTGCCCAAGGCAGGGTGATTGACCTCCATAACCTTCAAAGGTCTCTTCTAACAAAAACCAATCTATGATTCTATGTGCCTTAAAAAATGATGAAAAGTTTTAAATTACACGTACTAATTAATAAAGTGGAGACAGATCTTCATTTCCTTTACTGTTTCACTGGTATGGTTCAGTTTTTAAAATTTTTGTATTACTTTTATTAGAGCTGGTGGCATTTTTGTGGTAATTTCTTCAGCCTGATACAAATGTGCTTTAATTGAAAAAGGATGAGACTTTTAGGTATTCTTAAATCATAAACAAATGTTAAATAGTTCATATAGTATTTTTCTTTTGAAACCAAGCTGCCGGCAAAGTATGGGTAATTGGGGATGAAGATATTTGAAACAGAAAATCTTGTTCCTTTACTTTTAACTTCTCTTAAAATTGTTATAAAATACTTGACTAAATACTTGCAGAAGCATTAGGAGTAAAGCTATTTTTTATGCAAAAAATGAATGCTTTTTTATGTCTTTGTAGGTTATATGTCTAATCTCTTTTTTGGGATGCCATGTTGTCCGTGAATCTTTGTTTAAAATGAGACATTTCTGAAAATGATGGGATGACAAGTGAAACTTGCTGGATTTTTATGCTGGCAGATGTTCTCTCATTTCCCACAGTTACTAACCTTTTTCCCCCCTCCCTGAGTTTCCCTGAAAAAGTATAAACTCACTGTATTAGTATGTGGAGCATTTGATGATTCCATTTACTTAAAATGCAACATGGTACCTGGAATCCTGTTTTGCTTGTGAGTACTTATTTCTCTGAGCCAAACTTACCATTAATTTTAGAGTATCAAACAACACAATTGGCTTCCCTATTAAGGAATTTCATGCAGAATAATCATATTATCAATGCCAATTCTTACAATAATGGGTAAAGAACTGGGCATGGATTTGAGATTGGAGGGGGTAAAATTGGAGTTTAGAGAGGTCAAAGGATTTCCTCAAATTATTTTTTAAAAAACTAACAAAACAATAGCTGTGTATACTTTCCAAGTATAGGTTGTTCTCTAGAATGAAGAGCAGCTAATGCTAACCACATTCTGCCTGTGAGATAATTTGCATATTAAATATACTAAGATAAATAGATTGATATGACTGCTGTTGATTTTTCATTGTTATTTATTTTTAAATGCAGAATCTCTAAAAATTTATATATTTCTCAGACTTTAATGGTAGTCATACAAGTGGCGACTTTCTAGTTTCAAGAATTCATGGTAATGCACAGAGGAGTTTATCAACCATTAACCTACTAATTTATCTTTTTTGGGGACCCTCTATGATTTAAGGAAGAATTTCTGATTTATTTGAATAATGTGAGAGTTTGTTTTATCTATGCCATGAACATTCTCAATTTAATTATCATTTTAATATCTTCAAAGAAATGAAGAAAATAGGCACAACACTTCATAACTGTGAGATATAACTTGTAGGAAGGGCACCTCCACTATCTTAAATATTTTTTTTGCACATGAGTGGTATCTAAGTGATTTGGCTATGTCTGGTTAGCAGCATGTTCATTATTTTAGTGTTGTTTAGCAAGTGAAAATCCTATCATTTTAGAAACAGTACTAATCTGAAAAATGTTGCAGGCCTTTATTTGTCAACCTCTCAGGAGAGAGACTTAAATGGAAAACAGAGAATGAACACCTACACAGCTGTTATTACACGTTTATTTCCAAAAATACTTTAAAAAATCAGTCAATGCCTTAAGAATTCACATTCTGCTTAAGTTTAAGCTGTTCTTTACTTGATGCTTTGTCAATACACTGATTCTTAGTTTTCTCAGCTGAAAACTCAATTGCCTCTTAGACAATTTCATAGTTGGCACTCAAAGGTTCTTGAAGCATAGGAACAAAAATAAATGCAAATGTTACATTCTTTAAAGGATGCAGTGGCAGTCTGTGCAGTGGTCTGTGGCTGTAAAAATAACCTGCAACTAATCTCTTTGTGACCATATAATTGTCTGAGATTCCCAGCGAGGCTGTTGGTGACATACCCTGATATATGTTGGCTCACAAAGTGGGACAATTCATGATCTATTTCTGTATGTGCTCTTGTCTCTCCTGTTCTTTACTGCTGGAAGTGGCTCTAAAAATGTCAGGAGGGGCTGTGAGAAGCAGTTCAGTGAAGCACTCGTGGGCCTGCACAGAAAGATTAGAGCAAGGAAGGATGAAGAGCAGTAGCTCCTGTGATCCTTCCTTTATCTCTTTATCTTCTACCAAATATATTGCATTCTGGGGCAGAAAGGACATAAACAGAAACATGGCAGGCTCACAGTGATAAGTACAATGTACTTCATTGTTATTTTTTAAATAGCCCTTTTGTTTTAAGCTGCTCTACAATTACCTGTCAAGTCAGGGTTCTTCAGTTTCACACAAATAGAGTTAACCCTTTTTTTTCTTTAAAAAATCAGTGTCTTGCCTTTTTTTTCCTCTTGTGTATTGAAGAAATTGAAGAAAATATTGATATTTATAAGAATACAGTGTATTGAAGAGAAACTAGAAATATATGATAACAGTTGAGCAGGCCACCTTCCAAAAATTATGTAATCCTGAAACTGAGTCTCGGCCTTCAAAAAAATAGAAGGATGCATGAAGGAGATAAAAGCTTGCTGCTTAAAACCTTCCAATAAATGGCATTTATCCTGCTAGTGATGAATCATGCAGTTTTTTGTTTTCTTGTTTGTTTGCTTGGTTTTGTTGGTTTGTTTGTTTGTTTTTCCTTGTGCAGTCATGTTTTGTATTGAGCCTGTCAAAGCTAAAATAAATCACAGAATTGCTGAAATCTACTTTCCTTATGGTCCTTCTATAGATCATTTGCAGTGCTGGCTTGAGTGTGTTTTTATTGGAAACCACAGTAATGAAAGGAGAAGAAGCAACACTGGCAACAAGGAGAATGACTGCCCCTGCTTCTGGCTCACAGACTCTGAGGCTTGATTTTATTTGGTCTGTGATGGAAATTCCACAGCCAAAGCCCACCTGGTCTGGAGCACTGGTGTGAGGAAGTCCCTGTCACTTTATCCTCTTTCCAACTTGAACCATGAAGCCTGTGCTGTTTCTTTCCACTTCCTGAGCATCTCAATCTTTCCAGATGCATGCACAGATGAACCATGTCACCATCAAACCCAGCTCCACTTTTCTGCTGGTAGGAAGAACATTGCTGCATAAGCATATTTTACTACCTGCAATATCAACCAGACAATGCAAACTTGCTATGCAGCTATGTAATGGGGCAAAACAGGAGATGGGAGTAGAAGACTAGGAATTTTGTGTTAACCAAAGGTCAATGATACCCATTTCTGAACTTTATGTATTTTTAACGAGTTGCTGACTTGTGCAGGGAATCTAACTGCATTTCAAGTAGAGTCTTCAAGCCTGTACAAATACAATGCCACAAAAGAATATGGAGCTTTTATTGCATCAATGCAAGTATTGCTTTTAGATGGCAGAAGTGTGAAACTTAGGTCCTATTCACTTTTTATCAGTCAAAATGCCATAAGTCTGTTGAAATAAAACAAGGAAATAAACTCTGTGTTTGGACCAATATCTGAAACAAGTATTTATAACAAATACTTCATCATTTAGGATTCTGTCTTCTGAATAAGGAATTTTTTTGCTTAAACTAAGTGTGTTGTATATCCTCATATAGTCTGGCTCACAGAAGCAAGGAGACCTAAGCTCTCAGATTAGATGCCTTGCATTTACCTCTATTCCAAAATGGAAAATACTTGCTTTCCAGGTCTCATGTAATACATGGCTACTTTGTGTGAAAGTACTTGAAGAATGATCTAGATGCAGACCATATTATATTCTTCTAAGATTTGATTTGTAACAAGGCCAATCTTCCTCCTCAATTTATCTTTCAATTTGCGAGCAAGTTAGTGGAGTGCTGTTTTGAATTATGAAGATTTAAGTTCAAGGGTAATGAAAAATTATAAAATACTTGGGTGAAATGACCTGACATGACAAGACTCAAGGAGTTCAATCAAATGGAGTGGAGAGGCCTGAAAGCTGGACAGCATTAAAGGTCCAAATTCTGAAGCAGAAATTTGGATGATTGAGGAAAGTAAGCTTTTTGATAGAATTTGTGCTGTCATTAGAAAAATTAGTTGTTAAGATTGTCATAAAAATTTCAATGTGGCAACATTTTAATCAAACTGATATTTTAAGAGTGAATCTTGCCATTTAAATGAAAATTAAATCTAAGCAATCATTTGGATTATGCAGGTAATTGAGTTTTATAAAAAATTTAAAATTTTCTAGTGATGTATGCTGATTTGAATTAGAACTAGAGAAAGGGAAAATATATTGGGGTGCTTTTAGAAAATTTAATTTTATGAAATTTTTATAGTCTTCAAAGACTTTCCAATTAAGTGCATAGGGCTGAAATGGAATGCATTTCAAAACTTTTTTACACGTTGCATCAAATAATCTTTTAATAAAAGAACATTTAAGTTTTGCAAGGATTTCTATTGTGCAGTACTATCTCTCTGTGAGTAAAGTAAAAGCAGTTTTCTTCAGAAGTTATTGTTGCTTGCTGACATTTTACAAGGCTGTGAGAAGTTCAGCTAAAAACATATTGAGCCATACATGACACCCCTATCGACTCTTTTCTTCTGTGGGACATGAGTGGTCATGTCTTATATTAACACTGAGATTAACATTGTTTATATGGATTTTTTTAAAATAAAAATGTGATTTTGGCATTTATCATCCAAACTTAGTATTTCTCATACTTTATACTTAAATTCTTTAACAAAACAAGTAAAGCAGAATGAAGACTTTTTGTTATATGCTACTTCAGAAAGATCATCTTCTGCACTTCTTCAGTTACAGTGCATCGTGTGGTTTGGATTTTTTCTTTATTCTGTTTTCTTAATTGGTTCACAAGGTGCTCAGCATTTAATAGACCTGCACTTCAGTGTTGGTCTTTTAAGATATTAATGTATGTTTTGTATCATCTTTCAGGAGTAGTAGTAGCCTGTAGTAGCCTTTACTTGTTTAGCCTGTCAGCATAATGGTTTCTTTCCATCTTGTTAACCCAGTATTTTTACCTTTTATTTTCTGGCTTTGATCTGTCTGGTTTTACAGTTATAAAAAATGCTTAAAATTAGTTCTTGAATTGTTGGCTTGTTTTGGTCATGGGCATTTTAAATGTACCAAGCTGAGAGACAGGCTTTTTTATTTGTTTTAGTTAGACTTTGTTAGACATCTGGTTAAGACTTTTACAGAGTGTGGGTCTTTTGCTATTCTCAAGGTGGCACACTGCTGATTTTATCTCCTTGTTTCTATCATGAAACAAAAGAGTGAAGATTGAAGATAGAAGCAGTCTCATGAGGAATATTGAAAGTTTCTTCAAGGACAAATATCAAATACTCAGTGCACTCTCCTCTTCACTCTTCATTGAGCAAGTAGACCTCTTTTTCTAGGAAGAAAAAGACATGATGTTTTCCAAAAGCCTTTCAGCCGGACAAATGTAATGACTTACCATTGTCAGTGTTTTCTGCCTCTCTTACTACCTCTACTACATTACTCAGATTGTGTCTTACCAATAATCTTAGAGAGAACATTTTTACAGTTCAGACTCTTTAGATTCAAATAGCTCACAATGTAGCATGACATTTATTTATCAGTCTATTTATCAGTATAGAAGAGAAATTATACAGATTATTTGAATATGTAGAAGAAATTCATGTAGCATTTACTTTAGTGCACATTTTTTCTTTGTAACCAATGTATTCAATTACTTTTCTTATTCTATTTCATTTTAGTCCCTAAGAAGAAATAGAAAAAAATTATTTCAGTTCTGCTCCAGAAAATAACTTTTTGGTGAGGGTGATACAGGCTTACATGTTTATCTTCGCACTTTTTTCCTACGCAGTTTTTATAGGCAGTTAGGGATAAAAATGGAAAATATACTGTAACAATGGCCAATACACTGCTATATTAAAATAAAACCAAGATAATTTTGTTTTATTTCTTCAGCACAGTCAAAGCATTTGAAACTGAAATATAACAGTTATCTTTATAAATCTAGAAATTGAAATGGATGGCATTTTTATTTTGTACTTATGTGCATTGTAATGTTGTATACACTGTAGAAAAATAAACACTTATAACTTGGAATGTAAAAAAGGACCTAATCTATTATGTGTGCTTATTGTTTTTTTGAAGTGAAAATGTATTTATTTGAAAAGCATAAATATGTCTGTATTTTTCTAGCTGATACAGTTTATTCAAACTTCAGGTGACTTAAGTTATGATTAAAAAAATGTATCAGAGGCATTTTGGCTTATGTTGTTCCTAACCTGGAAGTTGCTGGAGTCTTGGAGGTTATGCAAGGAAAACATCTTCTATTCTCTTGCACTTTCATGGGCATTTGGTGTTTACCAGTGAAAAACAAATTGTTTGTGCTACATGAGTTACCAGTTTTCCTGTTTATGATCTACAAAAAAAGAGAAAATTGTGGATAAATAACCTTACAGAAAATTTTTCATGCCAACTCTACTTCTAATTGTCATTTTTCAGTCCCTTAATTTTAATATGCAAGATACAGTTAATGTCAGACTCTGTACTTCAGTGAGGTAGCATAAAATGTTACCAGCCTTACTACAACACTAGCTGGGGTAAGTTGTACCACAGAAAGAACATCTTCCTACTTTCAAGGCAAAATGAAACAACTGGCACAGCTTTCACAGTGCTCAAGGATAATGGTTTTACTTTGTCCCAGAGCAGTAAAGTATAGGTGGCCATTACTTCCTTTCCTAGGGTTTTGTGAATTCTTCCTCTATGCTGCACTAAGAGCTCCAGTTTGCAAAGCAGTTTCCATGCACTCCAAGAGTGTCCCTGCCATAAATACCCTTCCCAGGAGTCTGGTGTTCTGTTCTCATGGTCAGAACCTTAAGGCCATCTGACATGCAGTGTGGAAATGCTGTCTGTCCAGCCTCATCATGGTGGCAATCAGTATAACCTCTGCCTGTGTGTGCCCCTGAGAAAGGGATTTTGTCTGACATTTGCTTTGTGCAGTGACAGATAGCTTTCTACAGCTACAAACAGAAGAGAATTAATTTAATTAAAGCTGGACATTTTGAGCAACTTCTGTATGGATGATCTTGATTCCTTAGAGTAGCTAATCTCCTTTTCAAGATAACCTTTGTAAATCTTGATTTAAAATGTTAGTTATTATTAATCATTTGAAAATAGATGAATTACCTGTATTTAAATACTTCTATTTAAATTAATGACTTAAATCTTCAAAGAGTCAATGTGAGGACCAAAGCTGGCTATGGAATGAACACGACCCTCATTTTTCTCAATTAGGATAAAGACACAATAGTGATGGTCAAGCTGTACTGTACAGAGAGTAATCATAAGGTAATCTAGGAACATATACATCTGCATTTTCATGGTTTAATTATTTTTTTTCTTAATGAGATTTATGTTCCTAGGCATCCATTTGTGAGTAATTTCTGATCTTGTACCTTGCCTGAAATTTGGCAGTAATTCCTTGACTGTGATGCTACTGGTGCCTCCAGGTCAATTAGTGATACTCAAAAGAACCTTTTGGTATGCAATGGGGCAAGATACAGCCTGATTTGATTAACTGTATGTGACAGTTAATTGTATGGTGACAAAGGTTACTATTTGAAACTCAAATCTTTTGTAATATAAAGTGAAGGAAACATAACATAAGGGCTAGGCAAAAAAAAAAAGTAATCATGAAAGTCTAAACATTTCAGTTGCATTTATTTTTAAAGGGGCGTCTGCAGGGTGTGGACTTATTGTCTTATTTTGGGAGGAGGGGTGGGGTAGTCTGTTTTGGACTTTTAGACAATGTTTGGTTTTGGATTTTCAGACTTAAAAATCTGATATTTACTTTTACGCCCAAATGCATCTTTTTAATACCTTCATATCTGCTATCATGCTCAAATATTTAAAGATTAGGGTATGGACTTGGAAAAATGAAATCTAATCTCAACTTTAACATAAACATCTTGGAGAAGAAACTCATCTGAGCCCATCCTGTGTGAGAGGAGAAACAAATAATGGATAAAATATTTAGAGATGCCTGAAAACACTAGGAGAATGAATGGCTCTAAATTATCTCCATTAGGATTTCTGTGCTGAGCAGTAACTGGTTAGTGTCATGGGTATAGCAGCTACCTTTCTACTTAGTGAGGGGGCAGAGAACCACCTCTTTTCCTGTAGGCACTTAACCAGTCAAGGCTACTACCTTAAAGTCTGCCTGCAGAGTGAATAAATTAAAGATGGGGTGTGGAAGCTGACAAATTACTTTGACTGCTAAATGAGTGAAGGGGCTGATGCTTTTAAGGAACAGCAGGACAAAACAACAAAGCTGAGGGCTAGGAAAAGATATGGACATAGCAAAGTAGCATTTGTAATTGTGATCCTGAGTAAGCACAGAGTTCTAGGTAAGGGGTGGGAAAAGGTTTCCAGCCCCTTTTTATAGTTGAGAGTTAGATCTCTAAGGAAAGGTACTGAGTTTTACTTTTTTCTGATGAGCTAAAAGAAAGGGATCTCTCATCTCACCCACATGCAAGAATAGTTGGGACTGCATCAGAGATGAAAAAACCCTGATACTATCATCAAGCTTTTATTTTTCTTCAGTTGTATAATGTGTGATTTTTTGGCTATATCCTCCTTGCAAATGCCATAGTCATAACTTGAAAATAGAAAATGGGATATTTACAAAAATAGTTTGCAACATTTTTGTCATTAAATCTATCATCAAATTCCTTTTTAACGTCCTTACAATTTCTGGGAACAGATATTTTAGATAAGTGCATCAGTATGTATTCCAGAAGTTGTAATAATTTTTGGGAGAGAAGAAGGAAAGAAATTATTTTTTCCTGCTTTTCCCTGATGTATTAAATCATAAGCTATTCTTCTAATTTTTCACCACCTTGTGTTCTACCTGTTGTAGCTTTTGCTGCACTTTGTATCTGATATTTCTAACTCCTACGCTACAAAATCCCTGAAGATCCACTAAGAGAGGACATTGACGAAGTAATAAAAATGTTTTTGTTTTGTATTCTTTGTTAATCATGCACTGTACACAGCAGAGCTGTCTTAGAGTTGTTTGTATATTTTTGGCTCATTTAATTTCAGCAGAAAATTGTGTGGCTAGCTGCCTCCAACTTGTGGATCCCAGAGAAGATGCATTAACCCTTTCTCTATCTGTTTCTCTTCTCCCAAAAATTCATCAATATTGCTCTTCATAGCACAGACTGAAATAGGTGCGAGGATAGATGTTTCTAGTTCAGTTGTGCTTGTAAAAGAACAGTGAAGAAACTTGATTTTGAATGACAATTGTTAGCTTTCCTTAAAATTTAGTGGTTCTAGGAGTTTATCCTGCTACACAGATGTAAGCTAGATGTGAAAAGGAAGTTTTGATAGGTCCCAGACAGAAGTTTACTATGGAGCAAAGCAAAAATGAACAGTCAGTGGATAAAAATGTTAAAAATATTCAGTTCTTAAAGGAAAATTTACCATTAATGTCATTGTTCACACACCCTATTCTTGTCTGTCTTTGTCTAATAATTTTTTTCTTTTAATCTTAGCTTGGATGCTAATATAGAAAGAATGAGAAACAAGGAAGAAGGGACAAAAGTAATAATGCAAAATTAACATTATAACTTAATTGACATAACAGAGATTTATTGGATAACTTGACAGGCATAATACTGTAAGAGAAGGAACACATAAAAGGGAGGATTTACACTGCTCTGTGATTCAGATATATGTATGCTTGGATTGGAATTCAGAATGCAGAAAGAATGGGATCTGCTGAAATTCTGTGGACAGTGATAGAAGGAAAAACAATCAGGGGCACTACTGTGTTGGTGCTGCATGGCTTACCCCCAGATTTGTAAGGACAGATAGACAGTGCTTTCTGTGAGCAATCACAGAATAAATAGAAGCAGGGAATACTGCCGTAGGAAGCATTTCCCAGAAACCTTTTGTGGGAAGTGTGCTGCAAGATACTAACTACATATCAGATTTTTGATAATTTTGTTTCAACTTCTTGGTGTAGAAAGCTAAAATACAGCTCAGATGAATACCAAGTTGTGGAATTTAGCTGAGAATGTGGAAATGGAGCGCAACACCTTGAAGCTAATGGAAAGTCAAAGAACAGCAAAACAAAATCAATGAAGTAGACTCCAGACTTCAGTGAGGTTAGCAAGCTGGTAGATGAAATTTCTTGTAATTCAAATTTAGGAGGAGTTAAGCTGTGGTAACTAAGTGAGAACAGCAGCAAAGACACAAACTGAGTAGATTTAGTGAATGGAAACATGAAAATAAATGAATCTATTTTTATTGTCCCCAATATGTCAAACACCACATAGGTACACTGCAGTGTAAAGTGATGTTGCAGAGGCAAGGAAGACAGAGCATTAAGTAGGAAAGGACACATGATATCTATATAAGGGAAAAGTTATCCTCTGTGTTTTAAACGTACATTAAAATGTTGAAGTCAATTTACTGTGAGCTTTTCTGTGTAATTTGGTTATTTCCATACCAGTGTATACATATGCTTATACTTCAGATTTAAAGGTCAGAAATATTTATATTTTTAAGGATTACTTTTCTTTAAATTGAGTATGCAGATATTTTGAAATCTGTCTATATTACAGCAGTTGGAGAATGTATCCCTTTGGTTGCAGTCTCTCCTTTGAATGACTGTCGAGTGTTTTTTTCCATTTATTGTACATAATAAAGTTAAAGTGTACCACAGTGTTCTTATTTAACATCTCATATACTGAAGGAGTGCCATTTTGATAATTTTTATAATTTTGGCCTAGGAAGAAATTTATATATTATGAATGTTTTCATCTTGGTATTTTGTTAAAATGAGTATGCCACCTAAACTGTATGGTTTGTGACAGAAGTGGCATACTGAATGGATTTTGAGAAATCATTTGTTCCAAGGATTTTAAATTTAATTATACAAAATATACAAAATTATCCATTCAGAAGTTCTGATCAATGCAGATTCTCTCATCTAGTTGGGAAAACATTTTCTTCTGGATGAGATGGTATCAGATGGTTTCTCACCTTCATGTGTTTTGCTTGAGCTGTGAATTAAATCCCTTCTGGATGTAAGTATTGCTGATTTTTATGGCCTCTCTTTAAGTGCTTCATGAAGTCATAGTCACACAAATTATCTTAGTCATAATCTAATTAAATAGAATGAGAGCTGTGTTTGCATTTCACCCACTCATCATAAATATAGCAAAATGTGTGTATTTTTGCACAGGCAAATATATGTGTGTGTGCCTATCTATGAAAACATGTAAAAATATAACAGGCCTCACAGATCTGTTCCCAGACTGAGATCTCAAAATAGAAAGCAGTAGGGTTCAAAACTAGTTTTGATTAAAACTATGGGTTCTAGTAGTTTACTTTGCAATCCAGATAAGTACAAAACAACTGCAGATCTTTGTAACACTGCTGGAGTGGCAATTTAATCCTAGATAATGGAAAAAAATAGGCATACAGAATTAGTTTTTTAAGACGGTGATGTATATATTGCTGGACATGAAGACAGTTTAGAAAAGCAGAATTTTTTGTGCATTGTTCAGCCAATGATTACTGTGACAGTGGTTTGTAACGCAGTCTGAAGAAAAGCTTGATGTTTAAGGACAAATTTAAAGAAAGAAAAAAAAACTTATTATTTTGATTGGTGGAAGAACAAAAAACCCCCACCAAATCCCAAAATGGTATTCCTTGAACACTAAAGAATATTGTTGGAATTAATACAAAAATCTAAATTTACAGATTCAAAGTTCAGTTTTGCATTTGTACTAGGATGATTTCATCTAGTACTGGGCAGATTGCATCTAATGAAGAATATCAAATGTGTACAATTATACTTGTTTACTTTCTAAAGATCCACTTAGGTTACTAGCATGGGAAAACAAGTGTGGATCTGTGCCAGATGTAGACCTGATGATGTAATTTCCTATTATTTAATTATTCAGACATAAAATGACATGTTGCTGGAAACTTTGAGCACACATATTCTTGCATTTCTTATGTACAATTCTACAGTGTTTCAAATTTGTCCTAATCCTAAAGAATTTAGCAGTATAAACTTGCCATTCATCTAATCTGGTAAAAATACATGTTTCTTAAATATCAAGCACTCAATAAATGGCAAATTCTTTGTTTGCCAGACCTGCAGTGCTGCAGGTTTAACCAGTAACCCAGTGGGCCAGGCCTTGCAGTCTGTATGTGATCATCATGGTTATTTCTGTAGCCACAGTTCAAATAGGAACATACTCAATTCAAAAGAATAAACTTACAGAAATATTGACAGCTCATCTAAGGGCACTTGAAAGTATTTTTTCTGAGTTTGTTGTGACTACATTATGCTATACATTTTTGTTTTGTTTCATTTTTCCCAACAATTTCTTTATCTTTACACTGAAACAGTTTAGCATATCTCTACTGTCAAATCTGAGTTACAGCTTTAAGCCCCCAATATGTAAATTCTAGGTCTTGTTGCTTATATAACAGGGTTCATATAAAGGCCCAAAGTGCAGATCCCCTTCTTTTTTTCCCTCCTGGAACCTGTGGAACATCTAGATTTGACAAGTCTACCTGTCCATAAAATCGTTGGTGGTGCATTTTGCCATAAACATGCACCAGTGAAGAATTTGGCAGTTAATGCTTTTCATGTCTAGATTTCCATATAGAGCATTTAACTGGTATCTTGCCCGTGGGGATTAATGTAGTAAGCATTCTATGATTATGGATTGGTGAACATGTTCTTGTGCAGTAAGCCAGTAGATGCACACATTCTGAATGCCATTTTCTTTCTAAAAATTAAAAAGCATATTCTTAGAATCATCGAATCATAGAATAAGCTGAGTTGGAAGGCACCCATCAGTATCACCAATCCCAACTCTTGGTTCTATGCAAGATGCCCCAGAATTACACCATATACCTGAGAGCATTGTCCAAATGCTTTTCAAACTCAGACTAGCTGGGTGCTGTGAACAGTCCCCTGGGGAGCCTGTTCCACAGCTCAGCTGCCTTCTGGGTGAAGAACTTTTCCCTGATATCCAACTTAACCTCCTCTGACTCATGCCATTTCCTCGAGTCCTCTGACTGGTCATGGGAATGAAGAGATCAATACCTGCCCTCTCCTTCCACTTGTAAGGATATTAAAAAATGGAGTGTAGGATATTAAAAAATTCTCTTGTCCAGGCTGAACAGACCAAGCAACCTCAGCTGCTCCTCAAATGACATCACTTCGAGACCTTCACCATCTTTGTTGCCATCCTTTGGAAACTCAGTTTAACTTATTTCTTCTACTTGGGCATCCAAAACTGCCCCCAGCACTCAAGGTGAGGCTGCCCCAGCCCAGAGCAGAGGGGACAATCCCCTCCCTTGCCCAGCTGATGCTGTCCCTGATGTCCACAGGACACACTTGGCCCATCTGGCTGCCAAGGCACCTACCTCATGTTCAACTTGCCCCCAGGGCCCTTTCTGCAGTGTTGCTTTCCAGCCTCCCATTTCCCATCTGTTCATGCATCCAGGGTTGCCTTGGAGGTGCAAAATACAACACCTGCCCTTTTTAAACTTCATATGGCTGGCAACTGCTTAGCCATCTAATTTTTTGAGGTCTCTCCGCAGGTCCTCTTTGCCCTTGAGGGAGTCAAAGGCTCCTCTTAATTCAGCGTCATCATCAAACTTAGTATTCTTTTGAATTCCATGTCGAAGTTGTTTACGAAAATGATGAAGTGGGCCAAGGATGGAGCCCTGTGATCAGACAGGTCACCAGTCTGATGTCACCCCATTCATTGTAACCCTTTTATGCCCCACCTGGGGGATAGCTGCTTGCCCATTGCATAACCCCATCCAGCTGGGCTTTTTGTCCAGGAGGACACTGTGACAAGTGCCAAAGTCCAAAAAGATTACATCTACTTGTTCCCCTGATCAGCTACTCTGTCTTAGGTTCAACAAGCAGGACTTTCCTCTCATGAAGCTGTGCTGACTGCTACCAATGACTTCATTGCCCTTCAGGTCTTTTTCAACACTTCTCAGAATAATTTATTCTAATAATTTACCAGGTACTGACTTGCCGCTGACAGGCCTGTAGTTTCTGGGGTCTTCCTTCCTGCCTTTCTTGAAAATTGAGACAATATTTGCCAGCTTCGAGTTAGCTGGGACCTCTCAGGACTCCCAAAACCACACAAAACCATTGAGACAGGCATTGTGAACACATCACCCAGCTCTTGAAGGATTCCCAGATGAATACCACCAGGCCCCATAGATTTGCAGAGATCCAGCTGGAGCACCTAATACTGTACAGTTTCAGGGCCAGCTGGGAGCTGATCATTCTCAAAGTCATGGTCCTCCAGCTCAGGACACTGAGACCCCCTTGGT
Source organism: Petroica traversi (assembly GCA_025920805.1). Classification (NCBI taxonomy): domain Eukaryota; kingdom Metazoa; phylum Chordata; class Aves; order Passeriformes; family Petroicidae; genus Petroica; species Petroica traversi. The sequence continues at coordinate 3,922,650 of JAHLSL010013733.1, forward strand.
CTGCCATCGCTGTTGAAGACAAAGGCAAAGAATGTGTTAAGCACCTCTGCCTTGTCCACGTCCTTCTATGTGAGGTGACCATCCCTATCCTGTTATTTTTATACTGACTTTAACCGTTAATATATTTAAAACCCCATTTTTATTGCTCCCCACAGTTCTGGTGGCTTCAACTCCAGCTGAGCTTTGGCTGCATGAATTTTCTCCCTACAGTGGTGAGCAACTGTATTATTCCCATGTCACCTGGCCTTGCTTCCACTGGGCAGACACCTTCCTTTATTGCCTTATGTCCACAAGAAGATCCCAGCTCAGCCAAGGTGCCCTTCTGCCTTGCCTGCTTGACTTCTGACATTTGGGATTTTCCTGCTCCTGTGCCCTAAGGCGGTAATGTTTAAAAAGTGACCAGCACTGACAGTCCTCAGCACCTGAAAAACTTCTTTCCAGGAGGACTTTACTTATTAATACCATGAGCAGCTAAAGTTTGCTCTCCTCTTGTCCCTAGTTGAGATTTTGCTGGCAATTTTCTTCTGCCAACAGAGATTTTAAATTAAATCTTTTCATGGTTGCTGTGGCCAAGATGGTCCCAGTCTCTGCTTTGCTCATGAGATCCACTCTGTTGACAAGCAGCAGATCAAGGACAGTGTCTTTCCAAGTCAGCTCCCTTAGTACCTTTTCCATAAAGTTGTCATCCTAGTCTTTATGGAATCATCTGGCTCACATTTTACCAGCTGTGTGATGCTCCCAGTTAAATTCTGGAAAGCTGAAGTTCCCAGAAGGACATGGGCAATCGACCTGGAAGTCTCCCTTAGTTTCTCAAAGAATGACTCATTAGTGCCATTGTCCTGGCCAGGAGATCTATAGGAGACTCCAGCAATGACAAATTATTTGTTTGCCCCTTGATTCTTATCCAGAGGCTGTCAATAGTGCCATTTCCTATTGTGCTATTGCCAAATGTGCCAGACATTCCATTACATACAGTGCCACCTTCCACCTCTTCCACCCCACCTATCCCTCCTGAAGAGCTTGTAAGAAACACAGCAAACCTGAGTCCTCTTTCCTTGAGGACTACTTTTTTGAGTTTCTCAATTGCTCTGTTTCTTCTGCCAGAAGAGGGAGAAGAATTCGATCAAATAAAAGTATTTTTAGCCCTTCCTGAGGGTGTAGAGATAAAGTTTTAGATTTATCTTTCTGTATCTAAAATAAAATGCTTGTCCTGAAGTTGCTGTGATCTAAAAGAGATCTTACCTACACTGCTGGGATGATAAAAGTTACGACATAATGAAACTAGTGCCAGCTGTATTTGTGAAAGCTACTGTCCAGCTGGAGATAAAAAGCAAGGAAAATCCAAAATGCTAGATGAGACTTTGGACTCAAAGAAAACTTGGATTTCTCATTTGCAGTTGTTTCAGGAGTGTTTGGGGTTTTGTTTGTTTTAAAATGTTCTTTCCCTTTCAGTTGTACTTCATCTAAATACTTTTAATGTGAATACTTTTCACAGCAAATTAATTGCTTGTATATCCAGAAAGCTGTATTTTAGCTACCCTGTAAAGATTCTTCTGTTACTGTTTTTGATCACATTAACTCCTCTCCCATAAGGAAGTTGCCTTCCAGTCTGTAAATAGGATAAGCAGAAAATTTAACTTGTTTTTTAATTAAAATCCAATATTCTATTAAAATAATGTATATTTTTAAGATATTGAACAGCAGGTAAAACAAATTGATTTTGAGCTCCAATCCCCTTCAATTAAATCCGGTCAAAGGAAGAATGACACAAACTTGTGTTTTATGTGACTTCTCTGTCTACTATCATAACAACCTTTCAAATTCAGATTTGTCAAACAAAAGGACAGCTCAATTTCTGCCCCCTAAAGTAATTTCAGAGTAATGTTCTTGTCCTTTTTGTTATAATTTAAATAAATTATGTAAGATCATAAAAAGATAGATATGTGTCTTGTTTTATGAAAGCAAAGATCCTTGTTATTAATGTATTTGTGTTTTGAGATCAAGAAACAGAGATTAGCAATTTGACCTTGACAGTCATTGGTATATGACAGGAATATAAAGCAGGTTTATGTGAAGCAAACATGTCCAAGATTTTTCTAGTTTACAAGATCTACTATGTTCTTCACTATTAGATAAAATAATATTAAAATCACAGCTGACACAGTCGTTCCCTCAGCTTAGATTTGCCAGCCCTGATTATACTCCTCCTGTTCTGTAGCAAAGTTCTATCCAAATACAAGACAGAAAATTACCATACATAAAGGCTTTACTTCCAGCTTTTAAGAAATCTCTTCATCTGGTCCCAGCCCTCACCTGCACAAAGAATCTTACTTTCAAACATCTGTCTTAAATGGCACAACTGTTAGCCTTGCATAGCAAGTTTCAAGATTTTGTCACACAGCTCTCTTTAAACAGTCATTTGTATGCAGTGTGTTACATGATTTGATACAAAGCCAAATTCAGAGTTCCAATGCCTTGCTCCCACTTCAGCCTGGGCCAGTTTCTCTGAAAATGGCCTGAAAAGATAATTGCATAAATTTGAGCAGCTTCAGGCAAAGGGATTATTTTTTAATAAACTTGAACTATGAAAAATAGGAAATATATGCAGTAGCAAATGTGAACAGAAGGAGGAAAATTATGATGGGTTTTAGAAAAGCACAAAGTGTGAAGAAATTATAGTGCTTCCAGGCACAGGTGAAAGTCAGTGCTGCCCATAAAAGAAACAATACCCATTCATTATAGAGCCACTGTGTTGCTCTGTAAGATTATAATGTGAATTCATGTCATGGGTTGAAGGTAGACAGCAATTACTGATGCCTTATAGTAGTCAAAACATTTTTAAACTGGATAGCATATGTTGATTTTTAAATATATTTGTTTTTAAATTAAGGTATCAGATATGAATTTTGTGTGATAGAACTGCATCAGTAAATTTTAAGAATTGTAGTTATAGAAAAAAGAGTAAAGGTAGTTGTGTTATTCTGAAATGGTGTTATTGCTATCCTTTATTCAAATGAGTATATGAAGAGATGGGGAAAGCGTGAACACTTCCAGAAAAAGATTCAAAACTTGTATAAGTAATATTCCATCTCTGCAGTGGTATCCTCTCAAGTGCTTTCCATATTGCATGCAAAAATGCAAGAAGAAGCAGAGGGACAACATCTCATCTCGTGGATGAGAAAATCAAGAACAAGGGATTTATGCCTTTAGAACAGAACAATTCTATTTAGAGGGATAGGCTTTATCTGAACCTCAAAGGAAGTAGGCAACATATCAAATCAAGAGATTATACTGAGATTTTAAACCCTTTGAGGTGGAATTTTATCTGAGGTTTTAAATTCAAGATTTTGGTAAGGAAGATAATTCTGAAACAGCACATTTCAAAATGATGCATTCCTCTAGGTAATTTTTGTATCTCTAAAGAAAAGTAGAACTAGAAAATTTTTATCAAATAAGAAATTGGAAAGAACAGAAAACAGTGAGAGGATTATTAGATGCAGTGAAGGAGAAAAATTGCATAGTTCTATAAAAATTTTTTTGTGTGTGTGTAAAACATGGAGAAGCCCAAGAAAAACAACTGAGAGAATATGAATATATAGTTTGCAATTTTTTGGGAAGTGAAAGAAACCTGTCATGGGGAAAAAAAAGGATAAAGACAGTCCTGGCAAAGACATCCTTCAAAAATGTGAAGTTTGCCCAAATGAGGAAAATACAAAACATTATAAAATATGAAATATTACATATAATAATCTAATGTGAAACACCAAAAAAGGGCAATAGAAACAAAAGTATAAAGATATAACAATATTTTATGAAACCTCCTCCAGATCATGAAGCCAGCTAGAGAAGTTGGAAGGACATAAGTAAAATAAAAGGAAAATTTAACCAAGACACAGTACAGGAGAACTTGTGAAGTCTCTTATATTAGGCTTTTTTCTTGTAAGAGACATCAAAACCTGCACCAGATTTAGGTAATAGTAGAAGAGCTTGTTAAATAAACAGGTAAAGTGAGCAAGGACTATCAACAGAGCACTTCTAAAGAAGGTCAGGAATGATACAGATTAATGACTAACTGAAATGAGAGCTTGCCAGGAAGCAGAGCTTTCTGCTGTTCTATATGCTAAATAGGGTTTGGAAAGAAAAAAAATAAATTTGGTAATACCAAGCTATTCATGGCATTAAAGACAACTATGCAAAATTGCAAAACTGCAGAATGTGATAAAATAACAGATGAAATCTAAAATGAAATGCAAAGTGATGGACTCAGCGAGAGCACGACAAGCTTGAAGTTGCATGATGGACTTAGAAAGAATGCGTAGAAAAGGGTCTCAGCAAAAGCAAACAGTTGAATGAATATGCTAACTTGATGTTCTGAGCTCAAGGAAGAAGCTGCAATATTAGGAAGTGTGTGGAAAGAAGCAGACGCAAGATTGTTGTGCTGGTGCATATATGCTAAGACTGACTACATGTTCAGCAGTGCAGGACATTCTGGTCATCATCTTGAAGGGCACCCATTTTTGTTAAATAAATGATTTATCCATTCAGTGTTAGGAGAATAGGCACACTGGAGGACTTGCAGAGTATTACAGCTATTTTGAGCCAATTCCTCCATTATAAAGAATGCATTCTTGGAACAGTCATTACCCAACAGGCATAAACCTGGGACTAGCAGTGCCTGACCTCAGCAGGGCTGTTGTGTAGTGCGTGGTGTCAGGACACACACAGTGTTCTCTTGTATGTGTGACAGTCAAAATGTTTGTGAGGGGAGTTAACCTTGCATAATAGGACTGCATGTACTTTGGGGAAAGCCTGTGTTGTTTTGTTCAGTCTTAATACAATCCCTAGGACTGAATCAGACCAACCAACAGCTGAGTCCTCAGTAGCAACATATAGAAGTGATGAATAAAATACTAGCAATTGGTCTACAGGCTTATAAAAAAAGTTATCAAATATACAGTCCTAAGGAAAATATATTCATGGAAATATTCTTTCCCCAAATTGCTTTTTCATGTCCTGTCCCCAGAATCAAATCCTGAATAATTTACCCAGCTGACATGTCTCTGTCTATCTGTTCTAAGGTATTTTTTGGGGGATAAATGCTGGACATTTATTCTGGGATGAATGGAAGTTACTTCAAACAAAAATGCACTAAGTGGACTCAAGCGTCTCTCTAGGGGTCATGCTGTATTCTGCTAAAATCATATTCCCTGTCTACAAAAAATGAGGCTTTATGATTTTTTCCAAAGCAAGAAACAGAAAATATAGCAATACCTTTACATTCCTCAGTACTTTATAACCTGTTACAGTAATTTTACTCCATCTTTTTAAATAAAAATCCATCATCCTGCCAGGCAGTGCATTATCTAATAAATACCTGTGATTAATAATATTTTTAATAACAAGTCCTCCAAATTGTCTGGCATCAATAGTTGTTGCACCCATACAGCAATACGCCTTCAAAAACCTTCTGTAAATAAATTCTCCTTCTTGTGTAGGCTGCAAGTGTTTCCTGAAAAGTAGTTCTCATGACCTGCATTTCATACTTTTCAACCGTAGAAGAAAACTTGTGGGAAAGTAATTCTCCAGTGTTAACTTAATTTTGTTTAATAACATCTTGGGAATTTACACTGTATCCCCAAAAGAGTACAGTGCTTAACAATAATGTGCTGACAGTAAAATTATTGGGCATTATTGTTAAAACGAATCATGGTTAATATTATTTTGCTTTGAAAAATTAAAGAAAAATGCACCTCCTAGAGTTTATGTCTATTCTGCTAGATTTAAATGTTGATGTTACCCAGATCAACGTCAAAATTCCCATTTTCTCCGCTGGAGAGAGACTGTTCATATGTCATGCCTACAGAATAGGTTCTTGTAGAACTGGATATTTTTAAAATCTTACTAAAATACTAAACAGTTATGATTTAATTAATACTGGCTGACAAATTTAAAGGTCATTTATACACTCTTCAGAGATGCTAATATTGTATATTTCTGTATGTATATTTCTACATGTAGCTTCCATATAGTTTTGAAATACTGGCTTTTATAGTAGTGTTTTTAAATTTGGAGAATATAAGGGTTGTAGAAATGCTACAAACAAGTTTTTAATTTTATTTTTTTTTAACTCAGATAGCAGTGACTTTTTTGGTATGACATTCATGGTCCTGCTTGCTCTGCATTTAGCCACATGTAAAGAGGAATGTTCACATTCATGCCAATTATAATTTTTGTAAAATAGTGTAAAAGCTTTTGAAATAATGAATTTCTTTTAAAAATTACTACAATGAGAATCAAATTATACAGAAAATATATAATGGATTTAAAGGAGGCAAAAGCTAGTCTAACTAGGCAAGTTTAACTGATTTCTGGGTTATGCTTTACAATATATTTAAAGAAATAAAATACCAGTAGCATGATAATAGGATTATATTTGGTTTTGAATATTCAAGTGTTTATTTGCATACTTCTCTCTTAGTAGCAGATTTTCCACATCTCAGCCTATATATATATAAGCTGCTTTTTCCTACTCTGTCATAATTAGCAAAATACAGTGGCTTGCTTAGTGTAGGAGAGAGCATATACAGATGAAGTTTTTGCCTTTATTTCACATCTGTTCCAGCTGTCTAGGTCTTTCAGAGCCTGTTGCTTTTGAAAATTTCTTCAGTGCAGCCTAACAGATTCATTGGAGGGTCTTTGCTCTTTTGTTTGGGCTTTTAAAAATGCCTTTCTTTTTTCCTTTTGTATGTGCTTGTACTACAGAAACAAGCCCAACTAAAATTATACAGAACACATTAAAGTGTTCCAGAAGTGGTCCTGGGCACTGAATGAGTCATACGCTGCAGATATAAGGTCAGGCCTTTTGGATCATAATCTTCAATTGTTATAAAGTGAGTGTGCTTTGCTAGGCTCTGAGATTAAAGTCTGTAAACAACACATATTTTCAGAGAAATGGCAGTTTTCTTACAGCAGATTGGAGAGACAGAGGGTCATTAAAGAGCTCTCTATCCTGTATGATAATGTGTTTTTTCCCTATCTATTTAACAGAAAGAAATTTGGCTACCTTACCAGCACAGAATTTCTCAGAAATAGAGACATGTCAGGGATAATCAGTATGAGTTCTTCATCTCACTTGTGTAAATCAATGTCAGGTGGCAAGAGGGATTAAACTTTATTTCAAATCTTTGTTGCAACTTTTATAGAAAGGTTTTAGGCAGTGATTGGCAACACAAATCACAGTTGAAAATCTTTCTAGATTATGAATATTTCCAAATGATTAAGTATAACATTTCTATAGCTGTCAATCAGAAGGAAGGAGAAAACTCTTAAGTCTAGTGTTGTATTTTGTCAAACACAGCTCTGATGCAGACATTGGTGACCCTAGAATCAGAATTAGTAAAATAGTTAGCAATACCATGATCTTGACAGCTGGCAGCAGTCTGCTCCCCAAAGGCACTTCATTCTATGCTGATACATTAAAATCCCTTTACTCAGGTTCTAGGTAGGAACCCAAGATAGGCCAGCTTAAACGTATGTAAGAGTGAGCAAACACAACACATGGGCATGCAGAGCGTCAGATCCTGATGAAAGAAAATATTTTCACCTTGGTTTCTCTTTGCCAAATGCCTTTTAGAGGGTGGATGGACAGCTGTTGCACACAAGACAGATTGTTCAAGGTCAAGTCATACGTGATAAAATGGCATAAGAATTTCCAGCTAGTTTGATGCATTCCTGTGCAAATTTTAGGGGGTTTTAAAAAAATAAATACAATTAAAGAAATGTAAGTTTATCTAACAAGTAGGAAGATAGCAAGTACATCAAATTATGCAGCAACCACTATTTTACCATGCTCTATAACTCTCTTTAAAAAAAATATGCTTCTTCTCTAAAGAGACAGACATGGATACAAACAAATAAACAACCATTATATCCCAGTTGTCACAAGAACATAAATTTCCTGATTTACCCTGAAATCTGCTCAAGCAGTCTGTCAGAATTTTTTGTTGTTTTTTATTCCTTCTTCTATGATATTTCTCTGGTATTTTTTTCCTAAACTTCTTAGAAACTGAAGTGATTGATAATGTTTTGCTCTGTATGAATATGTCACTTTGCTCAATGGAACTTCACACCCTGAAAATATCTTGAAAGAGTGGTGAAAACTAGAGCTAGAAACAGATCATAAGTGTAAGTTATTTTTATTGATTTTGTTGTCTCTTAATCACTTGCTCAGGAAAAAAAGTAATTTAGCAACCAGCTCAGTAGAAGCATTTACATTTTCATTGTCCTCTATAATTTAGAAAGTAAGCAATATCAGAAAAATCTTCAATTTGATGTCACTAGGTTTTTGTTAGTCTTTGCTGTGCTTATGGTTTCTACATAAATCATTATTGTTTAGGCTTAATGACTAAGGAGATGAAAAAGAAAATATATATGTGGTTCTGCTTGTAGTCCAAAATGAGTGTTTTCTGTTCGCACTATTTCATTGACTAATACTTTGGACATATCATGTCAACAGGAATAAAACACATAATTCTTTATGAAAACTTGGAAAGCTTGTAAGGTCTGGAAGAAGGGCATCTGTCTGTATGACTCATGTCCATGTTACAATAAATGGCACCAGTCTGGCTGCTGGAAGTACCTCTGGGCTAGTTCAGGGAGGTCTCTTCTTGTGTTGTCACGTTTAAATTCTGTGTAATGCACCCACAGAAAAATCGTGATAAAGGAATGTTCTTCAATCTCTTCAATTAAATGTACACAGGACAAGAAGTTACCTCCTCAGACTTTATCCTAGTACTGAATAGCCTGCATTTTTCTCCTTTATTTTAAGATTTTAAGAACTCTATTATCCTGTTTTCTGGCTGGGATATGAACCTATGTGTTATGGTTGTTCTTAGAAACATGCCTGAAAGTGTTTAAGACAGAAAGCTATGCAATATGTGGAAAAAATATTTGACCCTCATTTAATGTGCTACTTACTGCTTTCCTGAGTTAAAGCCATAAACTCTGATTTCATACATAGTTCTAGATATTTTATTAGACTTCTATGAATTTTGCTAAATGAATTAACTAGTTTAATTAGCTAAGTGTTTTTCTCTCATGTGTGTATTGCTGGAATAGACTGAGCAATGATTTATTTACTTTTGTGTCCATTGAAAAAGTAATGTGACAATACTCTTGCAGATACTGTTTTTTGCTGATATAATTGATGTTATTGTAGGACATTTTGCTGTAGCATCTCTGTTCGTCAGAAATTAGACTTTGTCTCCTCTTTGACTGGCTGAGCTAGGGAAAAAAAATGTGTGCAGAGATGTATCTGTCTCAAATGAGAATTTAAATCTTTTAACTGCCTGATCTCAGAGCATCTGAATTTCCCTTTAATTCCACTCTTCTACGATTATGGCGATGCACGTAGCCAGAGGCTGACGAATGCTTCTTTTCAAAACTGTGATGCCATGCCATCATCAGTTGCTAGGGGTTTTTGCTTAGTTATTGTTTTAATACAATGGCCAATTTGTCAAATTCTGACAACTATATGAAAGTACCCCACCGCTGGTTTAAGCGTGCTTAGGCTCCTGGATTTGAAAATTACTCTAGCTGACCTTCTTCCCCTGAATTTTTAGCGTATGCCATGGTCTGAATAGCATATAAGTTAAAAGATATCCTTAGACTGAGAAACTGGATGAAAGTATCCAATAAGCCTTTTTTCATTATTACAAACAATACTGCCAATGTCTAGTTAAATATAATTGTGGCAAAAAGCCCATCATCAGCCTGTAATCTTCTGCAATTTTTTGAGTTGGTATGCATTTGTTACTGGCTGGAAAGTGTGATCTGTTCACGGATATACTTGCTGTATGGCTCAGGGTGACTATGTGTTCAATGATCTAGTATTCAAAATGAAACATTTGCTCCAGTGGGTTTTAAAATGTGTGCAGCTTTTATTCACTGATAAAGTGTCTTATGCCCGAATGTTGTACAGCTTGAAAGGCCTTTGTTTTAATTATAAAAATTAATCTCTTTCATTATAGCAGCTCTTTGGATGATCAAAGGATAATACCGCGCCTTTGACTTGCAAAACACTCCTGGTTTAGTCACCATGAACAAGAATACCTGCAGTCTACATGGGAAGAGCAAGAGTGTAAGTAGAAGGTTTTATTTTTCTTACATTTTAATTTAATATCGGTATTCTTCCACACTACTTCTGTGTTGTATTAGCCTTTCAAATGGCACTTTCTGAGATGGAATGATAAAATCATGGTTACTTGTACCCTATTCTTATATCTGTAACTTAATTAAATATGCATCTTCAACACCCAGAGATAAGATTATTGAATAGTAGTATGCTTTGAGTGACAGTCTTCTTTTTTTATTTTTTTGTAATTGACACAGTGCATTTTACACAGTTTATTTTTTAAAAAGTTATTAGAACTTAGTTTTTTCTTGTGCATGTCTACAGTGTACTCAGTTGAAAATGTATGCCCCTGCACTGATGTCAGGGACTGCACTTGATTCGATATGAAATGTTGACTGTGAAATGTTCCAGGAGATCAATGAGAAAATAAGCTAATTATATAAGCATACATTTGGATAAGGCTTAATTTTGTTTATTTTCTAGTCTTTGCTGTGTGTTTTGTCCTATGTATATATGTCTCTGTATCAAAAGCACTACTCAAACAGAGAGGTTTGGACATTTCAGACTCTGAAAGATACTTTTTAACCTGCGAAACAAACTTCCTTATTTTGGTGTTAAATCCTAGCATATCTTGCTCTGTTAACTTAATTAGAACCATCTGCAACTATTTTTAATTTGAACTGAGCACATACCGTTTCTAACTGTTTGTTGTTTTGAAATTGTAAAATACATAATCCACAAGAAATTATTTTAAGCTATGTGATGTCATGCTACTTAAATGAATTTTTGACTGCTGCTTGTAGGGGAGTAGTGAAACTACTTGAATTACTTGAACAAAAGTGACTTTTGAGAAGCCTCATTAGACTTGTTGAGCACAGCCAAAGATTTCATATCGCATATCAAATCTTCCATCATTCTACATGCCTGTCAGTTTGAATTTTCATTGTCAAAGTCATCCCTAGTCTGCCAGACCAGTTATTTCATAAAAAGACCAACTGGTGAATAAGTAAAAATGCCATCATTTGAACTGCATAATCTTAAAATATATGACTTTTATTTTTATCTCATGGGATGTTGTCAAATATTTTCCAAGGAGTTTTTTATCCATTTAGGAATCATGGGAATCAAAGTGTTGGTTCAGAGGTTTCAGAAGTCAATGAACATAATTTACTTAATATAGAAGATGAACCTGCAGATATGTGTGAACATTTGGGTATTTTCACCAAATATAGAACTCTTTGTGCCTCATGAACTAACTGAAGCTCACTTTAACAGTGTAGCATAATAGAAACTGCTGGTGGAAAATACTTAAACATTTCCATTCCTTTTCATGAAATATATATCTAGTACTGTTAAAATAATTTGCAAGTGATCTTGTAATTAAAAATATGTGGTTAATATTTATTAACTGTACTTCTAATAGATCTTTTAATTCCATTACTTGAACTTTCCTCAGCTATGTCTGATCTTACTAGACCTTCCCTCTCTCCCTGATGGTTTGCACAATATTGCTATCCATTCATTTGTTGGTAGCCTATGGAGTTGCATTTGACTGTATTTGTGAAATGGGTTTATACAGTAGTAATTTCTTTCTTTCAGTCTTGCTCAGAGCATTCAGTGAGGATGTCAGCATCCATGTTGTTTCAGTCTATGTGTACTATTTGTCTAATACCTTTCCTTAGGTATCCATAAGTAGTTCTTTATTTCTTTTACAATTTTTCCTCTTTTTTCCTTTCCTTTTTTTTTTTTCTTTTTCTTTTTTTTTTTTTTTCCCCAACATCTTCAACTTCTTAGAATATTTTATGGGGTCTAATGTTTATAATTCCATGACTTACCATCTGGTACTTTTGAGAAGACAGCTAAATCTTTGTCTCTCCCTGCCTCTTTCCCTTTCTCCCTCCCTGTAATTTGTTTTCCTCCTCCATTTCCATCCTCTCCCCACCTCAAAGTTACATACAGTAAGGAATGGAGTTTTAGTTAGTACTGATCAACCACAGAATGAGACCTTTTTTTGAATATTTTTTATGATAAAACAGTGAAAGTGATTTTTTGTGTGTGTTTCAGAAGGGCTTCATATTATTTTCCTAACTGCATAAGCAAGGCAAAGTATTTCCACTCACTATTTCTACAGCTTTGCATATGTGAATATAATTTTTTATTTATAAAAAGTGTGATGAAATATATTAATTGGCATTTTCAAAATCAGATTTGCACCCTATCTTCAATAAGACTAGGATAGCTTTACTGACAGTTAGTACACAACTGATAGTAAATTACTTTTCAACTAAATTTCTATGGAGTATATTGGAACATATTTGGTCAGCTAAAGGAAGTAAGAATACTTTCAGGTGATGAGCATGCTAGTATCAAGAATGAAGTCTGAATGTCACGCTGTGTGGGATTTCATCTTGGAACATTGTGTCAGAAGTGAGTCAATTCTTGTGAAATCTGAAAGTAGCTATATTGCAAGAAAATAAACCAAGAAAGAGGATATATTTAGGAACTGGGTCTGCTTAAACTGTGGCATTTCAACAGATTCAACAACAACAAAAGAAACGGAGTGGGGGACAGAAAGCAAAATTAGATCTTTAACAGTATTTTGTCTGCCTTTTAATTTATCATTATCTGTAAATATAGAAATGCAAGACTTTAGAATTCATAAATATAAAAAGTATATATCCAATAATTTTATGATAAACTAAAGATCACTAATAGGAGACAAAGTGGCTGACATTTTATAAACAAAGCTTTAAAAGCAAAGTTCTGACCGCTGGGGTCAAAAATGATGGACCCCAAAATGGACTGCTCTCCAAAAGAGAGGTTGCAGGAGTAACATTCTGGGAGCTTAGCTGCATGCAGGAGTTGCGAGCAGGGGGAGGGTGGTGGCAAATCATGCAAATGCAAAGCAGGCACGGAGCACCCATAGAGAAGTGCAAAGGAGGGCAGGGAGCTATTTGCAAACAGCTGACTCACAGAGATGTTTTCATCCAAAGCTCTCAGGGCTAGATTGTCATAACCTTTGCTTATGATGTGGGAGAGTGAAGTTGAACACACTTCTTTTATTCTTTTATGCTCATTTCTCTCTAGATTGTGAGTCTCAGAGAAGACAAAGACCAGGGGCTCTTTTTCTGCCACTCCTGTAGTGAGAGGGAATGTCATCTTTCTGCCCCAGACAAATGCACTACAATCCTCTGCTTCCCAGCTAGAACACCTAGTCAGCAATGGGGTAAGACATTCAATACCAAAAAGCAGAGTGATGTAGCTCTCCACTGAGAGTGTGAAGGAATTGCAAAGAAGTTCAGTTCCAGCCCCTTTTCTGGCACAGTGCAGATCCGTCAGACAGAAATTCTTGCTTTAGGTCAATAGTTCTAAGTAAGCAATTTGTCAACAGAAAAGCTTGCATTGTTCCAGAAGCATTTTTCATAATAAATTTGCATTACTTATAAATAAATTGATTTTTCTCTCATCGCTGATGGTTAGGTCCATTTTTTATCTGATAGAAGGATACTTAAAGGAAGATTGCTTGCACTAACCATTCTTAATGGGAAGCAATTGCATTACATATTCTTTGCCTTCTTCCACCTCTCTATCTGTAATCCAGCCTTTGCCAAGGAAACAAGGGATAGAAAAGTTAAAGGTGGTACATTGCTAAAGGGCAAATTGAAATTCATACAGTGGTGCTATTTTTCCCTTAATGTCACTGCTTGACTGGCAAAATGGACATTTCAGGCAGCATGTTTCCTTATGTAAAGCAGCAGCTTATGTGCAGGGAATTACTGAAGAGAGAGTAAGCAATGCCTGATGCAGCTTTCATCTTTTATTAACATTCCTTCTATAGGGGCTAGTAATTAACACTTTTTTTGGGAGTCCAGTCTGAGAAACAATAGCTGGATATGGATCCTATGAAATTAATTAGTTTATGTTAATTTACTGCATTCACACACGTACACTTGATAATATCCTTATAGTTGTGGGATTAACTTTTGAAAAGAGAGGAAAGGTACTATAGAAGGAATGTGTTAGTTTATTCCTGATACAGATATTGCACATGTTTGTTTCCTCCCACTCATTCTGGATTTCTTCATTTTAGCCTTCCACCCTCTCCAGTTTTTCATGGAAGATCTGACTAAATTTTCCAGCTACCCTAGTATGTTCAGACTGTAAAATCTATTCTCCATACTTCTCTTTCTCCTGTCTCTGATACTTCTGAGGTCAATAGACATGCTTTTGCCATAAATCTCTCTTTTCTTCACCAAGTTGATCTCCTACCTACATTCTAAATTAAGATCCAGCCTTTATGAAACAAGTCTTGACTCCTTACATAAGGCCTGGGCAGTACTTAGAATTTTGAGACATAATTGCACCATTTTGGAACATGAAAATACTCCCACCCATGTGCTTACAGGTATAAAAATCTTAGCTTGTAAATCAAATATCATCAACTTTTATGCAGATTTAAAAAAATAGTCTGTGGGGTAATTATTTTTATCTAGTCCAAATTACATTAATAGGAAAAAGTCTCTTGATGGTTTGAGTGGGTCTGACAGAGTTTTATAGCTCAGCTACAATAGCAAACCCCTGAATTACACCTAGGTCTCTACTTTTTACAGTTCTTGCACATTTGTGCATCCCTTGTGCCAGTTCTTCCTATCTGCAACAATAACTGTCTGCTTGGGGGTTATGTCTTCTCAACAATACACTTAGACACTCAATTTTTCCACAGAGTGCTTGATTTCAGGCTATCTTGAAGAGGCACAGTGTATGGTTCAGGTCCTCTTTCGTGGGAAGGACTGAGAGGTGTCAACCATTTGTATCAGAATTACACCTACTTCTGTGTTTTACTCAGAGTAATTTCCCCAAATCTGACACTAGATCCAGCCCTCTTCTTTTTACTGTTTGATGGAAACTACCTTTGGAATGATTTACAGCGGGGAACATGACATTAAATGACCTTGAATATCTCACTCTATGACTAAAAGAAAATAAGCCTAACTTAAATGAAATAGATGTCAAAAGGTTAGAAAAGGAAAACACGGGTAGATTATTGAGTCCTGGAGTAGGCAAATTGAGAATAAAGGCAATAAAGATCAGGATTTTATACATTGCACTTCACATTGAAGGCAGCTAGTGCTGAGAAAGGAGTAAAGGAAAGGCATGAAAGTGGTGGATAATGTAATTAAGGAAGAGTAATATTAAAGATTTAATGGTCTTCCTACTTTTGCTTCCCACTTACTTAATACAGTATATTTCAAATCCCTGACTGAGTTTCTTGACACTCTTCTCTCTTTTAAATATGAAGATAGTCTTTCTGGCTCTCCAGTTTGCAAACACTGCATCTTTTGTTTCCCTTTTTCAGACCAAATTTTGAAATGGTGCCTAGGAGAAGGCTGACTGATGCTGACAGAATGAGGGATACAGAAGGAGAATGAGCATGTAACTGATGCACATTATATATATATGGAGGAAATGCCATATTGTGCAATTTCTTTTTTAGTGTCATTCTTTTTTTAATATAACCTGTGTTCTTATTTGTCTTTCACTTGCCATTTTAACTTGCAGGTAGTTATTGTCAATATCCATGCACTGTCAGAGTGCAATGGATATTGTGGGTTCAGGTTCTCCAGCATTACAAGATTTTTGACATATTTATAATATAAATATTAAATCTTTTTAATAGAAATATAGAAAAGTCAGAACTTTGGAAGTATGACAGTTTTAGAATACTAAAGAGTGGTAGCAGTCACATGGAGGATGTTTTTAGAGGCAGAAAAATTTGCTAGATGTCTTTGTTGAAAATGGAAATGGCTTCATACTTGCTGTTGTGAAAAACCAGATAATTGCCTGGCAAGGACTACTGTTCTTTGGCCACTGACAGCAACAGGAGACATGAGGAATTAAGAACAATGAACAGCTGAGTCGTGTAAAAACTTGAGTAGGTTGACAAGAGCATTACATTACAGTCTTAAGACTGCACTTCAACTCTTAGAAGGTGGACTTGCTATTAGAATTTTGTAATTTTTATATTGTTTCTTTAGCAGGCTTCAGAAACTGCTGTGGCTGTAAGTAAAAAATGAGATTTATTCTTAGTATTATACAGTTTGTCCCTTGTGGCACAGGCAGTATATCTTGTCATTTATCCATGTATGAATACATGTCTGTACACATAAATATACAGCCTAGAAACGCAGAAAGCATATGCTATGCATGTCCATTAGGAAGCTCTTAATGAAGAAATAACATGATCAGATTTCCTTAAATGAATAAAAAGTTCCATTAAAAAAAATCAAATTTAGTTCTAAAAAGTGCCAGTATCAAACTTGCTTTTCTAAGAAATACGAGGCTTCTCTCACTGAACTTGAGTCTGGTACCTTACACAGGACCTCAGCTGGAACACTGAAAGCTGCCTAGGAGTAGTGAAACTGCATGATCTGCAGCTCCTGAGCAGATGCATCTGGTGGCTTGAGGCTGAAAGACCTAATATTATCTGTGAAAGGCCTGATTAAATCTTAAGTGGTTTCTCACTTATTTCTTTCAGCATTGCAGAATCTGGGGATATCTGTTTTGTTTGTTTCTTTTCTTTTCTTTTTAAACTTTATTGTAATTTGGACTGAAACTCAGCCAAAGAAAAGATAGAATATGTCAAAGATCTGGGAAATGTCTGCTTTTCATTGAATTGTTTAGTTCTATGATTCAATACAGTTTGAGAACACAGTTAACAGAAAGAGACAAGCAGCATTATCTCCAGCCAAGTCTGTGCAGCAAAAATCCCCATAAAAGTGCTTCCTTCAGAACTGGAACTGGATTCATGTAAATATTTTGACTGTTTCCAAGATTTTTGATGAAATTTTTTGGTCAGTTGCAGCTGAATATTTGGGGATAGATCTTAAGTAACATTCTCAAAAGACCAAATGAGGCCTATTAGGTATTTGTTTCATGTATCTGTAAAGAGAGAGGTTAAAATAAACAAATTTTCCAGTCCTTCCATATTCCACTTCTGCTATTTGTAATTTTCACGTTTAAATATGTAAAATAACTAGAAATTTTCCCACTCTTCCCTTTTTCTCTTCATAGAACCAATAACTATTGTCCCATACTTTCAGGAAGTCCTAACAAATCTGGATTTTTATTTTGAAACTTCCAAAAGACTGTGATTTATTGCTTCTGCCCTGTCAGTGCTAAGCTGGAAAAATAAAGGAGGCTTAAACTTGCTCTAGGGCTAGTACTCATATCTCATATTTCAGACCCTACGTTCTAGAAAATTATTTGATTTTTATTTTTCAGACCTCTCTCGGGTTGTTTTGGGTTTTTTTGGCTGCTGTGCTACTGTTTTCATTCTCCCCATTCCCACCCCCACCTTTTTTTTTTTTTTGAGGCAGAAAACTTGCCTAGAGACTTGACTACTTATCATTTCACTTTTTCTGTATAAGTATATAAAACAATGGAAACCTTTAAATCTGATGGATTTTCACTGTGATTTGTGGCTCTCCTGAGCACAAGGCATTCTTTGCTATAATTTCCAAGCTTTACTCTTGCTTTGGGCTCCTAGCTGTTAGCTTTCAGGTGTGCTTTGCACACATACTTACAGCTTTTTCATGGTCCTATCTGCTGTTTTTGGAGCATTTTCTGGGTCTCTGATAGGATGTTAGACTACCCATATTCCTCTACTATTTAATATCCAGAAAGCAATGAAGGCAATGGTGCAACGTCCAAAATAATTAGTCTGTTACAGTGTGCAAATTTAGTCAATTTCTGTTAGCTCTTTTACCAGAGAATACAGAGCACGACATTACAACACCTCATCTGGACATTTTGCTGTAAAATATAATAATAATAAAAAAATTGAAAAAAAATGGCTCACCTGAAAAAGCAACAATATCAAAGAAACAATTTGGTATCAAAGAAACACTGGTATTTTGCATACTTTTAAATAAGTACAAACTACTGATTGCAACATGATTTTAAAAAATGAATTAATATACATAATATTTTTGGTTAAAGAATTGAAAAAATCATAAATTTTTTTGTGAGGTGGGGATTTTTTTTTAAATATAGGTGTTATGCTTCTTATCCATTTTAAATTACCAAGCCTTGAGAAAATAGATTTCAAAACATAAGTGAACTTTTGAAAGTACTTAAAGACAATAATGTCCAAATAGTCCATTAGGTAAATGAACTAAAGTTTTCTACTTATGAAATTTGAAACTTAGACAAAGGCTATCATACTCTTATATACATCCTTTTCTCTGCATGTTTTCTATAAATAGTGGCAATTAATAGCAAACTTTCATCTCTTTCTGGAGTAGAACATTGCACATCATTGATTTTGTACCAGGGATCAATATCGTTACATGACACATGTCAAGACCTAGATTTTGCTTAGTAACAACAGTGTCTAATAATAAAGTAGGAACAAATGAATTAGGGTGGGAAGGGAAATTTAGACAGATGGGGAGGAAAAACTAAGACTAAATTGTTATATATCTACAAGTATGTACTTCTGACCTTGTCTTTGGTGACTTTGTTTCAGAGATAAGATGCTGGAATTTTTCTTGATGCATTTGAAAATTCCTCTAGAAACAATTTTCACTTATTATTCTCTTCATTGGAAGCCAGCTCAGTGTCACAATCTAGAGAGTAAAAGATCCAGCCTCAAGTGTTTTGCTATGCTGTTTTCAAAATAAAACAATCATTTTGGTGCAAATATTCTTACTAAATGATCCTCTCTTGAGAGACCAAATTAAGATTTTTGTGTTTTGAAAGAGCAGCTCGTCTGTTTCAGGAAGGGATTGTTTTGAAAAAAGAAAAAGGAGAAACTACATTGAAAAATGAGCTTAGATAAAACAATTAAAAAATAATATTTTCGAAAAATTATTATATTTGAAAAATGTGGTTTTCTAACATAAAACCTGTAAGAGGAGATGTGTGAATGACCATCACAGAAACCAGCATGGTTTTGAAGATATCCATATCATCATCCATGTTGATTTTTTTCTTTCTTGCATTCTTCAGTTGCATCTTAGAAAAACTAAACTCATGGTTTACCTGTCACTTATTTATCCATTTAATTACTCTTATAGCTCTCTTCCATCCTGTGCCTTTTGGCGTCACTTTAGAGTGAAAAATCTCAGTTCATAAAATTATATAAAAGTAGCAGTCTTTTCTACTCTTTACATTTTATGTTGATCAAATGAAAATTAATATGTCACTATCCAGTACATCATAGTAGCAGATAAAAAATAATTGGAACACTTTAAAAACTTTTTAGCCTCATTATAGAAGCTGCCTTAAATACCTCTATTGAAAGTGTTTCATGTTTTCTAAACTACCCTCTAGTTTCTTTGGTTGCACAGTACTGTGTGTAGTGAACAGTCCCAGTTAACCATTTACATTTTCTTAATCAGGAATGCATCAGAAATCTGATCAGAACTGTTTCTATTTTACAAGCATCTGCTATTTTCCTGATTGTGTCTTCCTCTTCATCTGCACTTCAGTACAAAGATTTAATTAAAGTAGTTAAAATAACAGACAACAGATGTGATCTACTCAACTACAAGTCAGCAGTTTGAGATTCCTCTGTGGATGAAAGAAATTAAAACAATTTTAATTCTGTAATTTATTTCAATTACTTTGTGTACCAAGTTTAGTTAAACATTGTTGTCTCGCAACATTGCTTTCCAGCTGTTAATAACATGGAATTCTTAAGAGCTGTCTACAGTCCTCTCAAAATATGTTTTGGGAATAGGAAATTCCTAGCTTTTTTCTGATTTCCTAATGAAATTGTACCTTATTATGTGTTTAATTCCTAGGCTTTTTTTTACATTAAGTAATCCACAACATTATGCTCTTGTATGCATTAGCAGCAGCGGAGGTAGAGATTGGAATCTCTAAATCTTGTATATTGTCATAGCAAGATAATCAATCTCTTGTGCTGCACAGTGAATGAAGTTTGGCTTGCATAATTCCTTGGGAAAAATCGTGTTTTGATTGTTTCAGTTGCAAGCTGGCTGTTCAGTTGTGGCTGGGTATGCCTCAAGACTTCACTTGCTTTCTTCAACTATAGGATTTTATGTTTGTGGAAAATTGTCTGCATATAGAAACAGGAAAGAAAAATTGACCTTTTTTTTCCTCTAAAGAAGAATATATTCAATTAGAATTCGATATATACTATATGTATTTTTACGTATTTTATATATGTATAATTAGTAACATATACTAATTAATTAACTTGTGCTGACCAAAATGCCATAAATTGTTGAGTTACTGTCCAACAGACTTCATCTCTCATCAGAGTAATCAAGATAGAATTGGATGAAAGTTAGGAAATAAATATATTGGATGTTTATTTCCTACTCATGCCTTCCCCTTCTTCTCCCCAGTGTTCACAATTACTATGTCTCCATTCATTTTTTTCTTTAGTTAGCCATGTGTTCCTCAACGAATAACAATTCCTTCTACTCTTCTAGTTTCTCTTTGTGATTCCATTTTAAAACTTTAACCTCTCTTCTGGCTGTGTTTCCCAATGAGAAATCCCTCTAAATAGTAAATGTGAAGTAACTAAAAAAAAAAAAAATCTCCACTATATTTTCCTAGGGTTGAATCAATGAGTAGAGATGTAATAGTCCACAGTAAGAGTAGTGAGTTTGGGAGAGAATCTTTGTCTGTCTATCAAAACATTGCAAATGAGCTGTGGTGCATAAACTGAAAGAATTAATATGATGGAATTCATGCATCACTGCATCACTAAGGAAAAAACAAACAAAAAAAATAGTGCAGTCAAGTATCATACAGTTAAGTAGACCAAAGTTCTATTTTCACAGAGCTGAATAATATTCTTTCATCTGGAAAAAAACTACTCCCTCAAGAAAAGCATCTATTGCCTTAGCAATATTCCTTGAAGCTTTTCAAAAGCACCCTCAGACCTTGACAGAGTGCAATTTAAAGTATGTTTAAAATCAATTTCTTACTTTCCATGGCTCTGGTAAGGTACCTTATGAAATGAGATACCTTAGGATATAAGGATGGTGTCCCTTTCACACTTAACTTTGATTTCTTAGCTTTTTAAATCATTATGGTTTACCTAAAATGAGCTCCTGCATGCTGGCTTTCAGCCAAGAGCAGCCTCAGTTAAAGAATGAGTGGTGGGATAACATGCATTTACTAAAAGTAGATACAGGACAGACAACCATGTGTTGTCTGACACATGACAACCATGCTGTCCACACAACATTTTATTCTCCCCTACTAGCCTCTTCTATGAGGCAATGGGATAATATTGGTGAAAGCTAAATTTTAAAATGGTGCTGTGAAAGCAGAGACATGAGTAAAACTATCTTTTCAGCCAGAGATCGCAGATTTGTTAATGGCACACTAACAATATTTTCATAGAATTATTTGGGATGGAAAGGACTTTCAGTATCATCTAGTTCCAACCTCCTCCCATGAGCCAAAGCCAGTAGACCAGGGCTAAAAACCCCATTCAGCCTGGCCTTGACCTGTGGATGGGGCATCCACAACTTCTCTG
The DNA here is from genome assembly GCA_025920805.1 of Petroica traversi. Classification (NCBI taxonomy): domain Eukaryota; kingdom Metazoa; phylum Chordata; class Aves; order Passeriformes; family Petroicidae; genus Petroica; species Petroica traversi. The sequence goes on from JAHLSL010013733.1 coordinate 3,944,303, forward strand.
GGCACTGTGTTCTAGTGCCTCATCAGACTCACAATAAAAAAATTCTTTCTAATACCTACTCTAAATCTACCATTGTTCAGGTTAAAACCATCCCTCCTTGTCCTGTCAAAGCCTTTTTAAAAAGTCCCTTTCCATCTTCCTTCTAGATGCCCTTCAGGTACTGGAGGACCACAATTAGGTTGTTCCAAAGCTTTCTCTTCCACTCTGAACAATTTCAATTCTCTCAGGCATTTCTTGCATGGAAGTGCTCCATCCCTTGATCATCTTGTTGGACTCACTCCAACAGATCAGTGACCTTCCTGTGCTGGGGACCCCAGAGCTGGATGCAGCACTGCAGGTGGGGTTTTACATGAGCATCGTTTGAAGGCAGCCAATGAACCAAAAAGAAAACAGTTGTGTTGCAAGGAGAATTTGCATCACAGTCTTTGGATCTTTTTCAGTCTGAAAAAAGTGGAGAAATAAAAGCTACAGAAGTTTCTGTGGTTGTTTCAGTGTTCAATATGCTATCCTTACTTCCAGGAACAGGAACCAGGGAAAATAAAAAATGCTGGTATAGCAGTATAGCAACTATTGAATTATCCTACACTGAACAACAATTTGCTAAGACACTCTTATTTCCAGTATAATGGTGTATACTTCAGGCTATGTGTCAAGGATACTGGCAACTGCTTCAAGCATTAGTGCTCCATTCTGCCTTTTTCTGTCCATGACAGCGCATGGCTCCCTCCCCCAAGTAACTCCTTCTGGAGCTTTGAAATAAACACTTTTGTCACAGAAGTGTTTTCAGAGGGGAAATTTTCAAGGAAATAAACTTCTCAGTTTTCCTTTGTTGGCATGAAGGTGAAAAGTTGGGGGTTACAACTCAGGTGAAAAGTTTGTGCGTTAGAATTATAGGTAATAAAACTTGCTTACACAAATCTCATCAAAATGCTCTCTTGGTGTTCTTCCATAGAGTATCACAGATGTCCAGCATTATTAAAATTAAAATCTATTTCTAATGTACGAATCTATTTTATGGGTGCTAAAGTTAATTAATAACATCACCAAGGAACTCAGAAATAACATTGTAAGCAGGCTTTCTTTAAAGATGTGATAATCTGAAATGATGGACATCACAGTAGCAGTAGGAGATGTGTTTAAAGGCACCTGTTTTTTAGTTGGTGCTCAGAGGCTGCCCAATGGGATGATTGTGTAGGAAAAACTTTAGTTTAATGTCTAGGTCAGTAAAGAGGAGCAGGGAAAGACTCAAACAGGAAACTACTTGAACCGTTTCTCTCTATTCATGAAGTACTAAGAAGTGCAAATTTTTCAAAGCACAGAACAGAATCTAGGAATCTGTGTCTTCAGTGAAGTCAGAAAAGGTAAGATGCATGACTTAGTATAGCATTTGATAAGCAGAAGAATGGGGGAAAAGAATTTAGATTTCTTATTGGAACATAAATATTAAATAAACAGTTTAAATATACACAAAGAATAATATAAATAGATAAGAAATCCTTTATAAACTCAGGACTTCTGGAGTAAAAATGTGGAATGATTCCTCTTGCTGTGTAGTTTTTTTACAGAACTGTACATACATTTTTAACTGCACATAAATGGACACATAAGATTTTCTAAGACTTTAATTTCTGAAAGCTTTCATACTGTAGCTAGAGAAGTCTTAAGTTTTATTAAAGGACAATATTTTTAGGTATGTGTCTGAGCTTATATTGTGCCAGTTTCAGAGCAGGTGCCCATTTTATCAATATATGGAGTGCTTGTATGGACAGAGATAAGCAATTTGTCTATCTTGAGCTCTGCAATACGGCTCTAAAAATTTTGTCCAGATTTTGTGCATTTTTATCTCTCACACCTATCCAAATGTTAAACCATCAACCTCCTCCTCCTCCTCTCCCCACAGTACATGGGGTTTTTTATAATATTTTTTGAAAATAATTAACCTCTACAAAAAATAAATTTGTAATGCTAGTATATGAAATGGCTACAATGGATGTGAAATAGATTATATTTGTCAGTGCACTTATTTTCTGTGAGAAATTGCATATCAGCAATTACTTGGCAGATTCTCAGGTGAACACAACATTCTTAGGAAATATTCCTGCCCACATGTTGAGTTACAGTCACTTTTTATGTCTGTGCAGGGCCAGGAATGTGTTACTCTGTGATCGCCCATGCTCCAGGAGACTCAGAGCTCAAACAGTAAATCTGTGTTTTAAGAGCTGCGGAAAATTTTAGAAGACACAAGGAGAGTGGATTTTATTGGTGCTCAACAGCAGAAACCTCTGTACATATGCATACAGTTACAATCTTTTTCTCATGCTGTTGAAGCTTATATTTTTAAAATGTAACACTTCTGTATTCAAAGACCTATGTATGACCAGTGAGACTGATGGCATAAAGAAGACTGGAAAGCAATGAGGGAAACATCTAGGATTTAAAGTGATTACACAGTTTAGGTGAAGTCTTATATTTTGGCATCATAACACCATTTTTTTGCTGATTATTCCAAGGGAAAACAAATTGAATTAAACTATTTGACTTTTTTTTTTCCTAAGGAAAAACCTAAAGGAAGTTTTGTTGAAGATGCTTAAAATCTCTTTACCAAGGTATATTGAATTAAAAAACATGCAAAATAGGTGTTTATGATGCCAGAACTCATGTCTCATTTCATTTTTTATTATTACTTTTTAAACAAAGGAAGAATCTAGGATGAAAGCAGCAATGTTATGGCCCCAATTCTGTCCTCTTCAGAGCAAGTTTTCAGATTTTCAATTTTTTAATATTTGCAGAGAGTAATCTATTGTGGAAGCCATTCGGAAATTTGGTTTTGGAGCAGGCATCCCTTGTGTCCTACACTTATTCAGATCTTAGGATAAATTGCTGATATGCCAGTGCCAAATTCAGCACATTGCAGCTCTTCCTGCTTGACCAGCTGTTATTAAACGTGACAGGTAATGCAGCCTGAAAATAATCAAGGCCTTTTCTTGACACAGGAGGGCATTTCATCTGTCATACAGATGAAAGCTATTCTTGTTTACCTGTGTTTTGTTTTCCTTTGTTTCATTATGTAGTTAATGTGAAGTTTGGAAATGATAGAAAATTCTTTTCATCAGTAGAGTGGTACATTTGCAATGGTCTGAGAAACTGCAGCAACAGTTAGATCTTTATGTACCCTACACTCCGCTGAGTGGAACTATAAATCTCTCTCCTTTCACTGCTGGGATGAAAAGTATGGGGAAGTTACCGCTAGTATAAGAAATGGATAGTCTGTAACGCTTGCAGTTTGAAAAATGTTGCTAAAGAGAGTAGTTTAATTTGTAGCTGATTCTGACAATTTATTCACCGATGTTAAATCACTCATCTAACAGCATGGATTTAAGCCTGCTTCATGCACTGCATGGGTTGCAGTCGATTATATAATTTTGCTGCAATAATTTTGTTAAACAAATACTACTATGAAACAGCATAATTTAATATAAATATGCATTAATTAACTCTAGAGTCTTTTTACCTCACGAATGTGACTCTGTGTAGGTCTAAAGAAGTCTTCTCTAGGAAACCTATTAATATGATCATGTTTTGAATTTAAAAGTCTACTGAAGTACCTTTCAATCAAAAGATCACTTTGAAGAAGTGGGCATTCTCCAGTTAAAATTTTGTATTAATCTCTAAGTCAGGATAAGGCTCAGACTGGCCAGTGGAATTTAATTAAGCATCTCCCTCACAGCTGTCAGAGAGATGTGGCTTTTTTGTCCACCTGAAATCCAAGACTTGGTTTAAAGCCTGACTACTTGAAATTTGGGGGGTAATATGATTGGTACTCCTGGACCGCCTTCTCTAAAACAAAATCAAGAGCTTATCAAGTATTTGGAACATCTGTGAGTGATAAAAATAGAAACCAAATGTGTGTGATATTATACGTATCATTGCTGGTAAATTTATACTGCAGTTTTAGAGCTAATTTATTCCAAACACAGTTTATCCATATCCGAGTAGAAATTGATTGTTCTAGATATGTAGTATTATCAAATTACACAGATAACTTAAAAATTCCTACAAAGGAAGGCCTAAATGGAGTTTGTGTGGACTGTATCCTTTACTAACTTGAGGTAAAATTCCTAATGAGCTATTGCTAAGAACACCTAGCATTGAGATAAGCCTAGGAATTTTCAAGTTAACCATGCATTAAAACATGTTCAAATAGGGAAATACATAGTAGTAACATGCTAAGAGTGCTGTGATGTACTGGAACCCATATGAAAATCAGTGAAAAACAGAACATAAACATTTTAAAGGTAATTATGATCTAAAATGTTTGTATAGGTCAGAAAATGTCTGAATCTGCTAAATGTGCTCTTATTAATGATTTTTTGCAAGAAAAATTTATTTCAGCTGGATCAGAAAATGTTAAATCATTAAGAATATTGTTGAGTAGAAAAAAACCCACATAGAAATATTTTAAATTTTGAATGAAAATATTCTTTTAGAAGAAAATCTCTACAGAATAATTTAAAGTAGTTTGAAGTGTACAAAAATGCCTCTAATATCGTGTCATGTAGTTCTGTCTTGTCATATTTGAGAAATAATTCTGCCCAAAATGAATTAACTTTCATTTTTTTAAAAAAAGACATTTTTGCTTGCTGCACCTGGATTTTTTCCTCTTATGAATTATGGCTTTAAAAAAGTTATTAGTTACTTAATGTCATTTAGGATGGAGGCCCTATGGTGTTCAAAAGTTCATCAAATATGTTTTAAAGTATAATTAAAAAAAATATATTTAAACTAGAATATTTTTTAAATGCTTCACTGTTTTGTAATAGGATGATATTCTAGATAACAAAATGCAACAACTTTAATTTAGTCAGACTTTATTGTAGTATTTGATTTGACATCCAAAATGGGCTGATTAGTTAATGTGGAGAAGACAATGATCAGTTTAAGAATTGAAGGTTGGACAAAGATTTATCTAAAGGACAGGCAGCAAATTTTATTGAAGTGATATCTACAATGTTAGTGGGAGATTGCACAAAGATTTCCTTTGTGGTTTGGCCAACTTGATTTATTTCAAGTCATGAGGCATCAGCTATAAATGGAAGTCTGTGATTATCTCCTGTGAAGATGTTACTGGCTTAGTGGTCTAGCTGAAATATAAAGAAACTTAATAACTTGAAAGAAAAGTCATGCACATAGGGACTTAATTACAAATATTTCTGTAAGTTGAAGGCTTAGTAACTTCAAAATACAGAAGACTAGAGAGATCTTAGCAGGGTACAGATTGACTAAATGTTAACAACATGAAGCTGCTGTGAAAAATAAAATGGGATTCTAGAACATACAAGGCAAGTTCTTTCTACTACTGAAATTAATACTATTGTATTGTATAATGGAAAACCATATATCCAACTGGAATATATTATAGATTTCTCTTTACTTGAGTTAGTGAAAGGTTTGTCCATAGTGAGAGAAATATGATGTGGGCTAGTAATATGACGCCATGCTGCTGAATACTCTTAGTGAAGACTTCAGCAACAATAGAAATGAATAAATAAAATTTGAAATCCAGGAAGAAATAAGATCTTGCTTAACCTGAAGGAAATATCAGTACCAAAAATAAAAAGAATGGAGTGGCTATAAAGAAATTTAGATATTATATTCAGGTATAAGATATCAAGGAAGTGAGATTTCAAAGCAGACTTCCCACTAGGTGAGTAGGAACAAATGATCTTGATTATTTTGTGAGAGGAATTATACAGCTGCAATGGTAGTAGAAGGCTTAATTTGGTGACAGAACAGGATTAATAGAATTTTTAAGAGCAAGATAAAATAAGGAACGTTTTACAGTTTGTGGTCAGTGGACGGACAGTTAGGCCTTCCAGGTTTCATAATAAAGATCCATTTGTCAGCCTGACAAGCTAGTTACGATTTCTGGTGAAGTAAATTTTCTAAATGATATAAATTTTTTTTGCAGCTTTGAGATAAAGAGAACTTTTAGGTATCAAAGAACAGTTTCTTGGAATACTGTCCCTTTTGGGATATAAAGGGTCATTGTCAGTCATACCAGATATTTTCTGCTCAAGTCCCAGTCTGGGAGTTATGTTTCCCTCTGATTAGGAGACCTTCTGGGCAATTCAGAATGTCTGAAATGGGAGTGTGCTCCTTTCTCTGCTGAATAGGTAGAGAACCTTGCTTCTGGACTGAAGATACATTAAATTATTCAGACAATGAACTTCCAACAAATTGATCCTGACTTCTGTTAGCCTGTCTTTCCTATCCACTTCCTTGGACTTAAATTCTTTCCACTTGGACCTTTATTTTCAAGTGATTGAGAAGCTATTGGGAGTGGAGGAAAGAGTAGGAAAATAAGTGATATAAAGACAGGAGGAAGAAGAAAATAAGTGATATTTAGAGAGCATCAGGCTTTTTTTTTTTTTTTTTGCCTACTTGAACACTTGGTTTTCCAGCAAGGTCTGTACATTCAGACTGTAGGTGTGGAGAAAAATGTATCAGCCAAATATGTTTGCTTTTATAAAAGTGTGTGGAGCTGTTCTAATACAATCAAATCTTAGGGGAGGAAGCATCCTGAAACAAGAAAAATAATGTGATCTTGTGTAATCATTCTGAAAAGAAAATCTTCTTAATCTAATAAATTTAAAATAAGAATTTAGTTTATGAGGGGGTAAACATCACTGTACATGCTCTGTAGATTTTAGGATATTTACTCCTGCTTCTAAGTGACTTATTCCATGACTTACTTTTGGAAATCTAGAGGTAACTCCTAATAAATGGTTTACTTCCTCTGCTGGGATTTGTATTTGGTTTTATATGACAATTACTTTCAGTAGTGTTTGTTCTGAAATGATGTAATGCATGATGACTGATGCAACAAAAGATTTTATGGAGGTCTAAGACTGCATTGTGTGAAGCATTCAAAGTTAGTTCAAGTGTCTTCAGAAGAATTAGAAGATAAGTTTTTGTTTCAAAAGAGATATATTTGACAAGCGAAATCAGGACAATGCGATGAAATCCTTCTCTTCAGGAAAATAGATTTATTTTCTAATGTGTTTTTACCTCTGCCAGATTTTTCATGTTTCTGCCTGCTGAGTTATTCAACATTTTTCTGCCACTCAGGATAAAAATGAACATAAAAGCCCCAACCCAGGCCCATTTTCCCAAAAAACCTCAAACTAACTCACCAACCAATCAAACAAACAAAAAACCTCCACAAACTTAAAAAACCTGCACAAAAACAAACAAACAACAACAACTCCTTATCCCAACAGTACTTTTCCATCTTTGAAGTAAATTTTGGTCCTGCAAGTTTTAAAATTGCTTTAAGTTAAAATAAAACATTATGGGAAGTTAATTCACATCTTAATGTGAAATTCATACAGCTTTTTCTACTCATAATATTAAAAATGTCAACACCCCAGTAAATAAAACTTCTATGGGTATTGCATTTCATTCATGGACTCTGCAAAATTTAGTGGTTTCTCTCCATCTACATATGCCTCTCCAACACTGCCTTTCCCTCTGCATGTCCTATTTTCTTGCTTAATATGTCAGATTTGTTGAGTTCTTCAAGATATTTTGTCTAAAATAAAATAAATATTCATGACATCCCTTAAAAAGAAGACATGTCAGTATAAAAAGAGTTATGGTACATTAATATTTTTGGTGTTGACTTTTGATAAAATGTTTTTAGTTCAAGCTTTTGACTTCAAAATCTGTTTCTTTTTAGGAAGGCATGTAACACCAAAATTTCTCTGATATGAATAACTATAGGGTTTAATTTTTATTTTCTTTTTCTGTTTTTGTTTGAGGGATTTCTCTTTTCCCCTCCCCCTTTCACACTAATGAATTTACACTCTGGAGTCAGTTGATACAACTTTAAAGACATTTTTAATGATCAACAAAATATACTGAGGAGATGTTTAGTACTAAATTAGTTTAGTGCTGCAGATAGTCAGTAAGTGCACTGGAAGAGGCACTTTGGGGAGATTTTAGGAGCACTTTGAATGTAAAAAGTAGCATTAATCCCCAGTGTTCAAGAGCACTGAGATCTGCTTTCATATCAGCATGAGGTCTAGCACTCTGGAATGGGCTCCCTGCCCATCAGAACCATTATGAGTAATGCCTCCTGAGCCGTGATGGTTTTGTGACAAATCTTCCCTCACCTGCAAGAGAGGATGCTTTGGGTCTTTGGTCAGAGGCCAGTTTGTCAGAGGTAGATTTTAGAATCATGATTTTTAAAAGTGTGAAGAATTTTGTTTGATCCCAAATTGTGTAAACAAGTCCTGGGTAGGGAGATGAGCTATAATTGCATAGAGTTAATGAAGATGAAAACTGATCTGAACACTGGAACCTACAGACTACTGTCAACCCTGGTCATGTGTTACCAAAATTGTCGGTTAAAAGAGCATTGATGTAAGAATAATTGCACCAGGAGAACATAGGATCATTCAGCCAATGTCATGTCTCCTAAACTTTCACTAGGAAGCTTCACTGGATTGTTCTTCTTGAGTGGATGTTCTGAGTATCTCCTTGAACACATATGAAAATTTAAAATCTACAATAGTGCCAGAAGAGTTCCACAGTTAAGCCAACTGTTTGGAGACTTCAGTTCCTTTGTCTGCTTTGACCCTTACTCCTATCATCTTCATTTGGTAATTCCTCCCTACAATTTGTACATGTACTTTACATACAAAAGATATTGTCAAAGATGATCCACTTCATTGGCTTTCACTGGTTTTGACTGGGTATGAAAAAAACACTTTCAATTAATTTACATTTACTTTTATTTCTTGCAGTCTGACAAATCAAGGACTAAATGCAGATGAATATTTAAAAATTAAGTCCCGGGTCTATAGAGTTCAGTAATGCAGAAAGGCTCTCTATGCTCAGAACTGATAGACCTATGAAATTCAATGTCATTGTGCAGTAAGAAGTCAGATTAAAAAATTCCTTGCTTAGAACTAGTAATGCACTAAGAATGTAACCTGCACAATTTGCATGACAAAAGTGTCCTGCAAAAGCATTTCTTTCATTCAATTTCTGTTTATTTTTAAAAGAGGAATTTTAATTGAGGTTTAAAATGCTTTCAGACACTTTCCCCTAGCAATTTCAATAGATGATTCTATATAATCTGGAGAGAAGGTATTCCAGTTTGTTTCTTCAAGGACATTGTATTCAGCATCACTCTGAGCACCTCTGTAACCCCTTGCCTAATATAACTACTGGCTCCTGATTTATGCATGTTTTGTTTTAATTATTTTTACAGTTAATCATGACAACACTAGGGACGTTTCACCAAGATGGATTTTCTGAGGCATAGAATTTGATTAGAATAATGGAAAGAGAGCTTTTTGTAAATAAGAATAATATAATCTTTGTTAGTAGAAGTTTATTTAACTATTCTTTAAAAATTAACTTGTGATTTTTATTTCCCTATTACAAATATAGCCCTAGATTTTACTATATAGACCACCAGGTTCCTATAATTTGGCACACTCCTGCTGATATGAATATCACTGTTTACCATTAAATGTTAATTCATAAAATAAAGTCAGTATATAGAAGCCTCTGTAGAGAATTTTTTCATCAAATAAATTTTGGAATTGTTAATATAATACGTTTTATCTACAGTGTCCTAAGGATATAAATATTTTCTTTTGAATAAAGAAGTGGTAAGGAGACTAAGTAAAAAGATCAAGTTATAGATGACTTCAATGACATATTCACTAGAAATTGATTTCTTCCTTATGAAGTAGAACTACCTGTCTTGAAAATTATGAGATAAAAAAGCAAATTTAATTCCTTGCTGAAGTGTTTTCAGCAGGCCGAAGCCTGTGTCTGGAATCTGCTAAACTGTAAATCCCCATAAAATGGAATATTATAGGGAAAATCCCACACATTTAAAAATTATTCCTTTAAATCAGTGTAGGCAAAATAAAATAGAATTACTTCACAAGATTAAATCATTAATAGGCATAGATTGTTTGTCATACCTTTTTGTTTGGGAATTCCTTTTGTGATTGTGGTATGTCTTATGCAGAGGAGCCACATCCTGTTCCTAATATTGGAAGATGTGATGCTTATAGCATTTATAATGTAGTGCGTGACTATAAACTAAAATTATTTTTTAAAAAAGTTCTGAAATATTCACCGACTTTGTATGTCATTTCCCTCATTCCCACATTTGCCCTGTATGAATGTTTACCTCATCTAAATTGTTGCAGCAAGGTTTTAAAAGGACTTGCTAGTAAAATATCTCATGTATACTGTGCTTCCTGAAAAAAAATACAGGGAATAATGAATTTCCAAGTGCTAAGGATTTGTTTCTCTTATCTTTGGCCTTCTGTCTTCAAAATATTGAGTTTCATTCATTTCTATTTTACAAAGATAAATAATTTGTTTTGAGTATTGGGCTAAAATTCTGACTAGATTGAAAGGAGATGGAACTCTTTCCATTAGTCCCAATGGGAAGATATTAAATGACATATTCTGTACTGAAACATATTTGAATCCTGGATCTTATATTCATTTCTCCCTGCAGAGATTTGGGAAATTGTTAGTTACATACTGGTCTTATCTTTTAGTTATTTCTTTCAAATGGGCAAAAGCTTTATCTAAGTCATATACAATTCAGCTTTGAAGACAAGATTTACTTCTGCTGTGGTAAATAATACTAGAATTTAGCAAAAAATGGGTTAATGCAATTTCTGACTAACTGAGTGGGAACCTCCTTTTCCCTGAGCCTGGAGAATGAAGAGAGAGTGAGTCCTGGGCAAGACCCAGGAAACGCCAGATGTACAAAGCTTGTCCAAGCACCCACCCACAGAGCCAGTGCCACCAGAAACATGCACAGGTGTTACAACTGGAAACTCCTTGCTGAGAGGTACTCAGCCAGAAGTGGCCAGTTGTCTCCCTGACAGTGTCTCTAGAGGTTTGCTGCCTGTCAAGAGGTTGCATCCATAGTGTAGCAGAAAGGCTGCTGAGCCTGCAGACTCATGCCTTTTTTATTAAGCAGGATTGAATAATGCAATAAAGTGACCCAAAAATATCAAGATAATATAAGTCCCTTGGAATGGTCTCTTGTGTATTGTCCTCATCTACCCTTCAAGTCACAGAAGGGGATTTGAATAAAAGGGCATGGATTGAAGGGGTAAATGGCTGTCTTAATAGCTGGTGTCATGCTCAAAGTCAGCCTGGGTGATCTTGGCACACCGTTGAGAAACTGGAGCTGTTTACACCTAATAGAGCTCAAGTATCCAAGTGTGAGCAAAAATGTCCTGGGCAATAAACTGTTTGGATAGAGAATTTAACTGGATTTTATATAGAAAAAGAATGATGTTCTAAGAACTCAAGAGGAGACAAAGGTTGCCCAGGCATCAGGAAGCAACAGGAAAGCCCGTATGAACTCCCTTGAGGTAATTAGGGTAAGTTCCTCCAAAGAGGGCATGGGGCCATTAGCACAGCCAAATACATCTGTACCAGGGCTTGCAGCATGGGAAAGAGATGGGAGGAGCTGGAGGATTCTGCTCAGGTGAAAAGCTGTGAGCTGATTCCTGCAACAGGAACTCAGTAGCATGAATTCTGTGACTGAAGTGCTGTGATAGAGGGCTATAAAGTACTCAGAAGTGACAGACAAAGCAGAGATGAGCAAGTGGTTCTCCGTGTTAAATCTGGGATTGCTTGAAACTTTCTTTGAGGAGGAGAAATGCACAAGTCAAGAGTTTATGGGTGAACAAAGCCAGCAAAGAAAACTTTGTTTTCTCTAAACAGACATAAAAATGTAGTCAATGGTGCCATTTTATTATATTTCTTTTGCTTCCTTTTTCATTTATCATAAATGTGAGACATACTCTTTTTATAGTTTGTTTTTCCATTTTTCCCCCTCACGTTATCATCAACAGTTCTATGCCAAGATATGTTACGGCAATCACGATACTTTCCTTTCATTTTGTTAGAAAGAACAAAAAGGGCAGTGTGGCAGTTGCTCCTCTAACTGCACATTTCCTTCTTGACAGGAGCATCTGATATTCATTGGATCACTGCACTGCTTTGCACAGCAATACTATTGCTATTCTGGCTGCATCATCTATTTCAGGACTGTATTCAATTTTAGGATAAAGGCTAAAAAAGGAAAAATGTGGAATAAATCAAAGTGTAGCAGTCTTACACATGGTTTACCATCTGATTCCTCAGGCGCTGTGTCCTAATTCAGCATAATTTTCAATTCAGAGTGACGTTTTCCTATATGCTGTACATCCTAATGGTCTTTGAAAAAGCTGTGTGGTATCAATCACCAGAGGTTTTCACCTTAAACAAAACGGTAGAAAGGCATAGCATTTTTGCTACTGTGGACCATTCTTGATACACACATGTTTGATTGTGGATATTAAGTTTTGTTCCTTTATCAAATCCTTTCCTAAACTCAGTGAAACAGATTCTGTACTCCCCAGTTTTGGGTCAATGGGATTTTCAACAGCTTTGGGGTTCTCTTTGCTCTGAGGTCAGAATCTGACACTTATCCTTTATCACTACTGATTCCAACTCAGCCAGTAATCAGTAGTCTGCAGAGTGACACATTTTAGTGATTTTACATACATATTCACACAGTTGGTGGTTTGGCCAGATGCAGTAATTTCAACACCTGGTGATTTTCTTCCATACCACTATCAGTATTTGATAGTATTGTTAGACTAGAGTTCTTTAAAAACAAGCAAACCAACATAGGTTTACTATACAAAAACATTCATAATAAAATTAACCACTATTTACATATTCTGCACTTAATCTGACATATTCACTACTTTTGTAGCAGTACAACTCTAAACAGGCAAGCACTGCATTACAGAGTTTGTAATTTAGCATAACACAATGAATAAGAGTAAGAAATAAGAAGAGGAAAGGATACAAAATATGTATACAAGAATTATGGCTTTTATTATTAGGTTCCAGAGTTTGAGGACCCCTTTCACAAATTCAAATAGAATAATTTAGAAAAGTCCTCCAAGGTCATCAAGTCCAACGTTTGGCCCAGCACCACCTTGTCGACTAGATCACTGCACTAAGGGCCACATTTACCCTGAGACTGTTTAGGTAATGCATCAAGAAATATAAGGCCAAATAAAAGCACTAAACTCTCTTTACAAATAGATACTTCAGTGAAATTTTACATTTTATAGACTGCAGTCTAAAATTCACTTATGATGAATGTATAACATTTTTTTCTAAAAATGTAAGTATTAATTGGATACGAATTGGATATGAATATAATTTTTCTTGGTTTTTTTTTTTTAACCTTTTACAATTCTTTATTCTCATGATTTTAGTTTAATATCTGAGACCTAATACTATTTTTCGTATTTTTGTCATATCTATGACCATTTAGATAGGGCGTAGGCACTGGCTCTTTAAAGCACAGATGGAAAGAATAGTACTAAATTCACCACACCATTGTTTGCCCATTACAACTCAAAGTTACTGCCCAGGATAACATAATACTTTGATTTTAGATTTAAAGCAATATAATAAGTCATAGTCACTACAGTTTAGTTTCTTGTATCTTATACGGAGATCAGAGTGCTTCAGTGTTAATAGCTGCTGCTGCAACTTCTGGTAATTTGCTGTTACTCTAAAAAGGTTGTTTTAACATTGTGTCTTGTTATGACATTGGAATAAATGTATGATAAGAATAGGAAATTATGTTCATTAATATAATTTCTGAATTGGTTATGGATCCGGCTTTAAGCCTACCCAGTGTAAAAGGAATAAAGACAAAATAGAGGGAGTCCAGCAGAGGAAAGGTAATTGGTGTGGACAGAAACTGGAGCAAATGACATTCAAAAGGGAGGCTGAAGTAGGTGGGCTGGTTGGCCTGGAGAAGAGAAGGCTCAGGCAGGGGGGAAGCACACATCAGACTACCACAGTCTAGAGGGTGATTGTAGAGGGACAGTAGACTGAGTCTTCCCAGGGGTCCCCAGTGAAACATCAAAAAGTAGCCAATAATAAATTGCACCAAGAGATAAGTTGTTGGGCAAAAGAATTAAATTCTTCCTGAGGGGGCCATCCACCACTTGCAAGAGTTGTGTATAGAGTCTAGAAGATATTCAATAGGAGGGTGTGCCCCGACACAGACACCGCTTTGAAGCCAGCCTTGGTGGCATAAGGAGATCATAACAGATAACCTGTAGAGAAGCTCTCCAAATTTTTTTTTTCATAGGGATCATAAGTGTGACCTTAACTACTCATTGGTTTAAGAAAACAGTGCTTTGGGGGCTGTGGGTATGAGGCTTTGGTGTGCGTGTCTATCTCACCCCTTAGCCCCCTTCAGATGGCCTAAAGTCACCAAGCAGAATTTCATATCAGATGCCGTACTTGAGCGTCTTTCTTTTCTCTAAAGGTTTGAGATAATTCCTACCCTGCCCTACCCCATAAGTGGTAGGTACTGCTTGGGACTGCACTTGAAAGGTGAAGTGCCACTGGTACTTCCTGGTAATTTCCTAAAGTATCTCAGCTGATGTTTCAGGTCACACTATCTCAGCTCTGAGCAGGGGCAATATGAAGCTAGGCCTTAGTATGTGGGATAGTACCCAGGAAACAGGGCTGGACTTTACATAGGAATGTTTATAATGAAAACACAATTTAGTTCTAGAAAGGTTACCACTGTGTTCTTGAAGACAAAGAAAACCAGCCCTGTATTAGAAGAGAGTGACACATACAGAGTATTTTCTCAAAAACTTTTTCAACCTGTAAGTTTGTTAGAAGGAAAGCAGGTGGGTCCACTGGTCCTGTCACAGTGAAGAGTAAGAAGGGAAAGGCAGACATCCAGTCTGTGGGCCCAAAAATATCCCAGGATAAGTTCTCCCAATGCAGCTGTATTCTTTCTGGAGGTTCTCATCTATGACATAACCTGGTTCCTCAGTTGCATAGCATATATAGGGCTGAATCTACTTTTTAAAAGTCAAACCGTGTCCTAGGAGAATTTGATAGGAAGACAGAAAGATAATTACAGCATTTAATGGGATGTGATGTGTGTGTGTATTATTTATGCATACTGAACTCTCAAGGACAAGATAAGAAATTATTGTCAATGTCTGCTATTAGAAAGAGCACAATAAAATTAAATTACAGCAGCAATTTTCTTTATATAAAATTACATTTTAACAATTTTTAGTCCCCAAACTATTTTAAAGCAGCATTTTGTAGAGATTTCAAGTTTCTGTTGTGTTATTCAATGGTAGCACAAAATGACAAGGCTTGCACTGGAATGCTGTTTTCATGCTTGATGAAGTCTGAAGAACTTAAGCTTTTCTGTCAAGTCCTGAAAGCCAGTTCAATATATCCGTTAATACTTGAAACAGCGTGAAGAAGTGAGGGAATAAAGTTTCTCTTCCTTATCACCACTAAAAAAGATAGTTTTCACAGATAAGTTCAACAATTTATTTTTTACTGGTACAATCTACACGACTAGAAATTGTTAAGACAAGAAACTTGACATTCCTGGAAGACTATTGGATACAGATGTTTTCAGCTCTTGTTTACTGGCATGAATCCAGTCAAGGTGGAGCTTCACTGTTGCCTTCAAATGTGCATAAGTGTCTGAACAAAGCCAAACTGACAGTTGAAAATTAAGTGTCTAGTGTAAAATTTTGTGTAGCAGAACTCATAACTATGATGAGAAGATGATGGGGCTTCTACTTTAAAAGTAGAGAAACTGGAAGATAATAATTTTTTTGGAAGCATAGTTGTCATCTAGGAAGATGAATCCAGATCCCACCACTCCAGTTTTCCTTCCTTGAGCGTAATGACCCTGAATCTGTACAAACAATAACAGGTTTTATACATGTTCCTCTGGCAATGGAAATATGTTACTTTTTTTCTTCAGAGCAAAAAGTAATGATGGGAAACTTGAGAGGTTTTTTATCTTGGGTTTTCTTTGTTCCCTAGGAAATTGAAAGCATCTTTATTTGGGTCAAGAATAATGAAAAAAAATTAAAATAGGAAGAGCAGAGCTATCAAATGCTGAATAGTATCACAGTGTTCTTCAACAGTAGGTGGCCATAAAAAGGCAAATATTTTTCATAGGTGTGTGTATGCATGTAGCCTTATTAATAATATTTGGATGCCCAAACTGGAGGAATGCGCACACTATACAGCACAGTAGTTGTCAGAATATTTGTACTGAATATTGCAAGTGTGCCTGTTCTGTCTCTTCCAGATCAGTTACCATAGAAATATATAAATGAAAAATAGCTACTTTTGTTATTAGTAAAGAAATAAAAGCAGGATAATGCTGTTAATATTGTGTAGGTGATGTTGAAATAACCTGTGCAGTACTTTGAGAGGACTCCTGCTGCTATCCAGAGTCTGATTAGTCGCTCCTGGTTGCTGCCTGCATTTAAGTATGATTACTTCTTTACCAGAACAAAATTATTTGTTTTCTTGAAGTGGTGCTAATAGCCATGGAGGGGAGATTGCATTTCTTTACTTTCTGCTAAATCTGTCTTTCTTGCATATGTATGATGTCAATAAAAGAGTAGACTAGTATAGCTGATTTAATTTATGTAATTTCATCTGCCTTAGCCTGAAATTATGCTGGAGGTTTCTTTCAGTTCAGCAAAGAAAAATAAACAACCAGAAGGGTTCAGAAATATTCCTTTTTTATTGGTCTTTTAGCAAGCTTCTGCAGCATCCATAGAGAGAGAATACATCACTACTTTCTTCACTGGTACTGAGTGCTTTAGTGGACTGATAATTCTTCTGTTGCCTCCTTTAGATGAGAATTCAGGAGGGGAAAGCATGAAAAAAGATCTTTGAAAAGCCTTAAAAAGTTTTGAATTTTTTCACTTTCTTCTTTCATATCGTAACACAAACACAAACATCTCAAAAAGTATGAAAAATAAATATTTGAAATCATTTAAATATTTTAAACCATTGATTTTATGTTCTTTAGTTAGACAACAATATGAGTACTCATTGGTGATTTAATTATATTGCCGGATATTTTTTTTTGTTACTGAACAGGTCTGTGCAAGATTATCTGTTTATGACTGACCTTCTCATGCTTTGACTAGCTGACAATCAAGTGCCACACAGCTGTTATCTCACTTTTCCATGTACTCCAGTACCATGGGGAGGAGAATCAGAAAAATAAAAGATTTGTGGGCTGAGAAAAGAACAGGTTAGTAATTAAAATAAGCTAATATACACTACTAGCAGTAATGAAGAGGAAGATAGCAAAGAAAGAGGAATAAAATCCCAGACAAACAAGTGACAGACAACACAAGGACTCACCACCTACTGACTGATGCCCATCCCATCCCCCAGCAGTGATTGGCTCCTCCTGGCCAGCTCCCCTCAGTTTATATACCAGGCATCAAATCCCTTTGGGATACATTATGGATTTCCTCATCCTTCTACATTACCCATGAAGCCCATCTGTGTCCTTGAGAAAAAGCTTTTCCACAAATGGGTTTGCCTCTGCCTGAGTCAGGAAACCCAGAGTGACTTTCTCAGAGTATTTTCTAAGTGTACTATGGGAGCTGTGTCTCTTACTACAGCATAAAAAGTTTTGACTGGGCAGGGCCAGCTCACTGACCAGTGCCCAAGAGTTGACTAGCCCAGCAGATTTTGCTCATTTGGTATCTCAGCATTTGAAGATCCCACATCCCTCTGCTCTCAATGCAGGTTTTAACAGCCCATTGCATTGTTTGATTTTTCAGGATGGATGCTGCATGGCATCACCATATTTACATTTCAGCCATCATTCTCTGCTTTAACTGCTTGACTTGCTTAATTGTGGGATATGTTTTGCATTCATGGGTAGCCTGTGCAATAGTGCCCATGACTCAGTTCACCTCTCATAGGCTGCATCTCTTCCCTGATGGCCTGAAGTACCATGGGCTCACTAACCTAAAAATAATTCAACCTTATGTTACCAATCCAGATCCACTTGAGATTTTTTCATCCTGGCAGCTTGAGTCGCCTGTTGGTTATTTCAATATTTTTCAGCGGTCCAGCTCTTATGTATATGAGCATCTATGTGACATACATTCACATAGGCTTTCCACAGGGGCAGTAAAATCTTGCCACAATGAGGACCTTTAAAAATTAATCTTTCTTACCCTCACTACTTTAACTGCTAGAAAACTTCTCTACTCAAGCAGACCTTGATTAGTTTGCTATTCTTTCCAGAGCACAGACTATGTCACCGTTTTGAAAGGGTCATTGGTTAATACCATTTTTCTTTAATAATCCACCACAAGCAAATTCTATAAAATAAAAGTACTACTCCTTCCAATACTACTAAAAAAATCTTTCTGATTTCACAGAACATGCATTAATTAATCTTCAGTCCAAATATTCTGTGATGCCATGTTTAAAAAAGGAAATAAAATTGATCTTAGTTACAAACCAGCAGAATGTTGGAGTTGATGAGTAAAAACTTAACACAGGAAAAAAGTCTTCACAGCATATTACTTTTTTAAACTATCACTATTAACCTATAAAAGAATTGTGTAAACACACACAAATGTAATTCTATTATCACAGACATGAATCTGCAAGTTTCAGTCAATATCTTTTATGTTGTCCCTTGGTTAGAATAATATCCTAATCATAATAAAGAGTTATGAATGTTGTACCACAGAACACCTGACATTTTTAACAAAAAAGAAAGAAATTTGACATAATCTAGTTGGCAGTTAGTTGTCTTATGGACACTTACTGCAGCTTTGTTATCAAATATCTGTATTCAAGTTTGTTTTTTTTTAAAACAAAAGAAGAGCAATATGAAGTTAATGGCAAACAATTAGAGTAAAAAGTGCTGACAGATAGAGTAAGAGAAGCATGTAGTCATAAATAAAGGGATTCCAGACAATAATCAGGACAAAATTTCAATATCATGATGCCAAATATCTGTTTTTCTGATTATAAGGAATGTAGGAGAATATAAAAAATATTAAATGAGGAAGGGAAAATGGCAATTAGGATAGCTAACATACATGGAACAGAAACCTATTAAAGTAGTAATGTTTTAATATAAAGCATGTGGACACAGTATTGCCTCTTTTCTTTAACACTGAAAATGTCACGAATGGTTGCCAGACAGACAAGTTCATTCCATCTGAATAACTGCTGGCTCAAAGACTTGTGATAGACACAAATTAGTTGCTACAGTGTGCTGTTTACATTATTTTTTACCAGTCTGGTCAAGAGTCACAAGTAGCTGTTAGCTGTGATAATACCAGAACCTTAGCAAAAAGGTTTAATGTTTAATTTAATGGCCTTGACTCTTGCACTATTCAGTGATATGAAAGAAATGGTAACTACCAATTCAGTAGTTAATCATAAATATTCTTTTCTATGATAACAACAACAACAGCAGCAACAACAACAACAACAATAATAATAATAAGTAATTCTCTTCTAAAGGTAATTACTTATTGCAGAAAAACTTCACTGGAACTTTTCGGTCTAAAATAGGTAAAAAAGAAAATACCTCAAGAATAGCACTACATAATGAAGAAAGTGGCCCACAGGGTTCATGTCCATAGGCTGATAATTTTTTTTTCTGATAATTCAGGTGGCTGATGTCAGGTTTTTCCATCCACATTGGGAAAAAACAAGCAGACCTTTAAGACTAGGAAATCAAATGTGGAACACCTTTAAAGTCTAAGTTTCAGACAAGGCTTGTCTTTCAAAATGTGATCTGCAGAAGGACTTGTTGCAGTGCATTGATTAAAAAAGTGAGTGATTTGAAGATGAAATCAGGAGTTATAGGCATTTCTAGTCTTGCTGGATTTCCCAGTGAGTTCTGAAATTCAAAACTTTAAAAATGCCCCACGTATAGTTTTTGCAAGTGGGATATCCCTCTGGGAAGTTTCTCCCTGCTGACCCACAAGTTATGCCTCTATGCAATTTATTATTTTTGCTTTTTGACCTTTCACTGGGCACTCCTGGAAGAACAGACTCCCTCTTCTCTCAGCTCTCTAGACTGGAAGTCTGATGGGTGTTTCCCCCCATGCCTGAGCCTTCTCCTCTCAAGGCCAACCAACTTCAGCCTCCCCTTTGAATGCAATTTTCTCCAGCTCCTGGCCACACCAGGGACCTTTCCTCTGCTGGACTCTCCATTTTGTCCACATTCCTTTTGCACTGGGAAGGCTTAAAACTGGATCCATATTTCATATCCAGGTCCACGAGTGCCAAGAAGAAGAAAACAGTCACTTCCCTTCATAGCAGCCTGGAATTTGTTTGAAGTCAGTTCCAAGGAATATCAATACCTCGTCAATACATCATGTTTTTCATAAGATAATGTACATTGAAAATGCTCCAAGTGGAGGAATTAGGAAATTTATTTGCTAATGCTTACAAAAACACTGTCTTCTATATGTTTTGATATTTGATGCTTACTTTAGAGCATCGAATGGAGATGTTAGGAATGGGAATTCTTTGCACTTTTGTAACAAAAATATAAAATAAGAGACAAGGAGGGGAAAAAATATCTTTGGCCTGCCTGTGACAAAATATCATGAAGATAAATTAAGCACATCTTCCAATAATAGTGATCATTTTTGCAAGCATGACAAATATTTGTCCCATATTACATTAATTACCACATTAATGTGGAAAATTTGCCAAAGATAATCCAGCTAGGCAATCTAGAATCTTTCTGGTTTTCCAGGGTTTCTAGGATAAAAATAAGAGATAAGCAAAATTGTTAGATTATTTTCTTTCTTTCAATTAATATCCTCTGGAATGATGCCTATTTGGGTGAATGTAAAATCCTATCTCTAGCTCCTGAAATACACTCCTAGTTTTTCTTATTCTATAAATAATTCATAATTTGATACAACAGTATTATTTTCACTGCAGGATAGATCCTCTTTCTTTTATTTGAAAAGAATAGACAAATAATTAACTTGCTAACACAAATAACATTCTATGGATATATCCTGTTAAAAGTATACCAAATACAGATCTTATTACATTCTTAAGCTGCTAACTTTTTTTATGCTGCACCAATGTCAAGTTTATTTGTGTATTTAGAAATTTTGTTGCAGAAATGGAGAGTGAAGAATAACACATTCATTAATCACCAAATTTTCATTTTTAGACTTTTTAAAGTAGTGACCAGTGGTCGAGGACTTTACTCACCATTATTGTTTATAGTTGTACTTGTCCTGACAAATATGTAGTGTACGAGGTAATATTGATACTGAGATGCTTCCAGTGTGCATCTGCTTCTATGATTAGAAAAAACCCTCAGTTGCCTAAAGTTGATTAAAATAAGAAGTTTACATCCTGGCTTCCAATTAACATCATTGCCAGAAAATGAAAAGCCATCTGGTCTGCAAGGCCTGACTGGAATCTTACACTTGAATTGCCTTACCATGCTATACAAATTAATTTTTCATTCCTTTCAAGCACTTCATGGAGAAAATTAAAATTATAAGAAATAGAATGCTTGCCTCCATTTCAGAGTTCTTGTTTCAGTAGAAAATGAGACAATTTACCCTGTATTATAGAGGATTTATTCTCAGTTCTTAAAGAACCTAGTCACTTTCATGCCTATGTAAAAATGCGACAGAATCTGTGTTAGTAGGAAACAACAGATACTTAGAATATTTATTTACACTAAAATAAATAGCTTCTTTAAGGATGTTAAAGTTTTAACATTTCCAAAAGGAACTTAATGTGCTTTGTAGTCACTATACCCACAGTTCGCGTTACAAATATAAACATTGACTCTGAATTGCAACTGTATTGAGCATTGATCCAATGTGTCTTCACAATTACTCAGTATGTAATTTTGTTCACTGAGTAACTTGGAAATATAATCTATTTTAAGGAAATTTGTAAGCATGGAACTTCATGAAAATCTTGTTACTGTTTTCTTCCCCTGCATTTTTTTTACCCAAACTTATTTCTACTAGGCCACTTGTCAACACGTTCCTAGTGATAGGATTTTACTGCACCCATTCATGAAATCCCTCTCTCTCCTGTTTAGAGAGAAGGATGGTGGGGGAGGCTGTGTCCAAGGCTTTACAGAAGTCCAGGTAAATTACATTTGTGACTCTTCCCATGTCCACTAATTTGGTCAGTCCACCACAGAAGGTCACTGGGTTAGTAAGGCAGGATTTTCCCTTGGTGAACACGTCCTGGCTGTCTCAAATCACCTCCCTGTCCTCCACGTGCCTTAGCAGAGCCTCCAGGAGGATCTGTTCCATGATCTTCCCAGGCTCAGAGGGGAGGCTGACAGGACAGTAGATCCCAGGGTCCTCCTTTCACCCTGTTTTAAAGACGGGTGAAATGTTCCCCTTTTTCCAGTCACCTGGGATCTTCACCTGACTGCCACAATTTGTCAAATATCATGGAGAGTAGCTTGGCAACTACATCAGTCATTTTCCTCAGGACTCTGGGATGCATCTCATCAGGCCCTGCAGACTTTTGTACATGCAGGTTCCCCAGGGGGTCATGAACCTGGTCTTTACTTACAGTGAGAGAGACTTTGCCCCCTCCATCCCCACCTTGAGGTTCACCCACCCAACAGGTGTGGGAAGAGATATTGTCAGTTCCTCAGCTTTCTCCTCTTTTATTTTTGCCAATTTCTCAGCCATGTTAATCAGAAGTATGATTTTTGACCTGCCTTTTCTGGCTGACATACTGTAGAAGCCTTCCTGGTTGTTTTACCCCTTGTCAAGCTGAACCTCAGCAGTTCCTAGGTTTTGCTGAACCCACCCCTATGCAATCAGGCAGTGCTCTTGTACTCTTCCCATGTTACCTGCCCTGTCCTGTGAATTCTTGCCCCTTAGTTTAACCAGCAGGTCCTGATTCATCCATGCCAATTTCTTCCCTTTCTTTCCTGATTTCTTACTGAGAATCAAGAGCTGCTGTGCTTTTTAGAAAATGTCTTGAAAGATCTGATAGCTTTGTTCTGCTCCCTTGTTCCTGAAGCAGTTTCCCAGGGTATTCTACTGACTGATTCCTTGAACAACTGGAGTTTGCTTTCCTAAAATTCAGGGTCCTGACTATATTATTCTCCTATCCCATATCCCTCAGGACTGCAGACTCCACAAGTGATGTTCACTGCAGCTCTGGCTGCCTCCGTCCTTGATGTCACCCATCAGCTCACTTGAACTGGTGACCAGAAGGACCAGTAAAAAATCCCCTCTGTGAGGGTTGTCCATTACCTGGCTTAAGAAGTTATCCTCTGTGCATTCCCAGATTGCCTACAGCTCACTGTGATTCTTTTCCAGCAGATGTTGGGGGTTGAAGTGTCCCAGCAGGATGAGACCTGGTGAGTTCAGGGCCTCCTGTGGCTGGGGCAAGAAGGTGTTGCTGTCAGCAGGCTCCCTTTTGTCAGGCAGCCTCTAAGAGACACCATCCACAAGGTTCTCTTTGTTACCTCAGTCTCTGATTCTCACCCATGAACTTTTGACCTGATTGTCAGTTCTTCAGAGAGGGCCCTTCACCATCCCTTCATTTCTTATGTAGAGGGCAGCCCTACATAAGGGGTTTGCCTGTCCCTTCTGAACAGCCTGTAGCCATCAACAGCCACACTCAACATCCCACCAGCTTTCAGGGCAGTAAATTCACAGCATTTTAGCAGAACAGTGGCTTCCAGCTCCTCCTGTTTGTTGTCCCTCTGCACCCATTGGTGTAGAGGCACTTCAGCTGTGCTGATTGCCATGCAACCTTTTCAGAACACGGCTTAACTCCCTTGAAATATTTCAGTTATGTTCACCTCTTGGCTTCTAGCACCTCTTGAGTCCTTGGCACATCTCTGTAAGATAAACTTTATGCTCAGCATAAGGATTAATTTTAGAAAAGTTAAATTATTAATTCTAAGGACCATCAGTTTACAATGAACCAAGGCTTAAACCTTATATACTACATTGAAGTCAATTGTGTGTCAACACAAATTCCCTTCTGCTGTTATGTCATTGTTGTGAGTAGCAACCTCAGCAAACAGGATGTAAGAGAAATAATACTTTTAACTGCTGGCAGCTATTTCTTCTTTGGATACTTGTCCAAGTATTTTTTAAATCCATAAAATATGTAGCCAGCTCTGTCATCCAGTTTGTAACTACATTGCCTGCCTGCCTTAGCCTGAACCTTAAAAGAAGCTACTCAGCAGATTCTGCAACTAAATGAAGGCTGAAAATGTAAATATTCTCCCATAGCATTTCTTTAGGAAGGAATTAATTTCATCATTTCATATTTTGGAATGGCTTTTTTCCCTTTCTACTTCAGATATATGTGGGCTTTGCTATCTGAAAAGAGAAGCCTCTCAGGGAATCCTGTTGGTTCTAACCAACAATGCTAAAGCTTTTGTGGTGTTAACTTTTTTCTGAGGGTATATGACTACGACTATATAAGACTATATATAAAGACTACATGAAATAGACAATTTGGGATGTTTTTAAATACATTTTCGTTAATTAATCTGGGGAAGTGATGACAGGGCTTTTGAAATACATCTGTGGAATGAAACTTTGTGTTGTGCAATGTGTTTGTCTTCAAAATTCATTATTAAGTACTTTTGATAATCTTCATTTTGTCATGTTCTCAAACAGCAAGACACCAAATTTTGTCTCTTTTGCTAAACATGAAAAGACCTTCCATCAGAGTTAATTGTAAATGTATAATAAAAACACGTTAAATACCTTTAAAAACACCACAAAACAATTTTCAAGTATTTCATATTGGATAAGAAGAAATTTTTCAATGAGGGATATTTTTAATGCATCAAGTATATATTGAACTCATGGGTACACTTACTGAAATATTTTTATCCCTTACTCTTTAGCGTACTTTTGACTGCCTAAATTGTTTGGGTTGCATCAGGAAACTTAGGGAGGTTATATTATTTTTAGAGAGGTTATATAATTTTTCATATTTAGCTTTTTTTGGTCAGATAGTTGCGCAAAAGGAAAGTGTACGTTGTGAGAATCAATGTGTTGCTAATTAGAGTAATGATTTGCAGACTGCTGACTGTTTTCTGTGCCTGCAAGTGTGTCGTAAATCCTGGTCTCCATGCACCTGTTCAAATGATATGCTAATTGGTGTGATAGAATTATGTTTACTTCCCATAAAAATTAATTTGCCAGTTAAAAAAAACAAATAGACATATCATTCATTTGATAAACATGATCTAGTCTATTTTGAAGCAATTTCTTTCAGTAAAACAGGTAATAAAATACATTGAAGTGTTTAATTTTGAATGGAAAGAATAAAAATGTACATTTTGTGAGATCCTCAGGAATAAATAGCCTGGGATTTTTGTTGTTCTTTGATGTATTTCTATCTGTAGAAAGTTATTTTATTGTTTTTTTGCATACAATGGTGCTGCTATGCTGAAATTAACATGTTTAGATTAAGTGCCTAGTAATCTGCATTATAAAGAAGTTCTTCATCACATTCAGGTGTGAGTGTCAGCTTCTGCCCATTGCTTCTTCTCCTACCTCAACACCACCAAGAAGAGCCTGGTCCACCCTCTCTACACCCTGCCATGAGACACTGACAGGCATTGATCAGGCCCCTCCCAGTCATCCCTTCTTGGCTTTTCCTCAGTTGCCTCAGCTTTTCCTTGTAGGAGAGATGCTCCAGGCCCCTAATCATCTTCATTGGCCTCTGCTAATCTGCTCCAGGAGCTCCATGTCTCATCCTGAGGAGCCCAGAACTGGACACAGCACTCCAGGGCTGAGTGCAGGGACAGGTTCACCTCCCATGACCTGCTGGCAATGCTCTTCCCAATGCCCCCCAGGATACCATTGACCTTCTTGGCCCCCAGGACACTCTGCTGGCTCATGGACAGCTTTTGTCCACCAGGACCCCCAGGTCCTTCTCCTCGGAGCTGCTCCCCAGCAGGTCAGTCCCAGCCTGTGCTGGTGCCTGGGGCTGTTCCTCCCCATTTGCAGGACCCTGCACTTGCCCTTGCTGAATTTCAGATGGTTCCTCTCTGCCTGTCTCTCCAAACTGTCGAGGTCCATCTGAAGGGCTGCACGGCCCTCTGGGGTGTCAGCCCCTGCTCCCAGCTCTGTGTCCTCAGCAAACTTGCTGAGGAGACCTCAGTCCCTTCATCCGAGTCACTGGTGAATAAGTTAAACAATGCTGGGCCCAGTACTGAACCTTGGGGGACACACCCAGTGACCTCCAACTGTGCACTGATTACAACCCTCTGGGTTCTGCCATTCAGCCAGTTCTCAATCCACCTCACTGGCCACTCATGCAGTCCACACCTCTTGAGTTTCCTACAAGGATGCTGTGAGAGACAGTGCAGAGAGCCTTGCTGAAGCCTTCCACTGCTCTCCCCTCCTTCATCCAGGTAGTTGTGCCATTGCAGAAGCCAAATTTATCTGCAGTGAATCCATGTTGACTATTCTGGATCATCCTGTCCTCCCGAGGGACCTCCAGTGACTGAGGTGAGGCTCACTAAAATTAGGCCACTCTGTCCTCCTTATTGCTCTTTTGGGGTGATATTTGCTTTCTTCCAGGTGTCAGGAACCTCTCCTGATCACACCAAACTTTCAAAGGTGATATAATGAATGGCCTTGCTATGGTGTGCTCCAGCTCTCCCAGCTCTCATGGATGCATCCTGTCAGAGTGCATGGACTTGACAATCTCAAGTTTGCCCAGATATTCTCAGAATCCATCCTTCTTGGTCAAGGGAAAGCCTTCCTTCCAACATTCCTTTACATTGGATTTGTGAGAGATCCAGGTCAACATCTTAGGTTTGGTATTGCCAGTGAAGACCGATGAATAGAAGATATTCTGTAACTGCCTTCTCTGTGTCCTCTGTTACCAGGGTTCTTCTCCCCTCATTTAGCAACAGGTCCACATTATCCTTTGTTTTCCTTTTGTTTTTGTTGTATTTGAAAAAGCCATTGTCATTGTCATTGACAACTTTGGCCATCAATGTATATTCTGCAATTTTAACTGAAATAGCCTTCAGATTTTCATAAATTTACGAATGGATTTTTAATAATGTCTAAACTCTTGATAAGTGTTAATTGTGAAATGGTGTTCATTTGCATCAATCTAATGTTCCATGAAAGCAAAAGAGTTGTTTGATTCTGAATTCTCACTTTAGCTGCTACAGAAATCTATTAGGCAAGATTCATTTAACATTGAAAATGTTTGCCATTAGAAAGACAGTATTTTCAGTATTTGAAAACATTATTTCTATCATTACTGTGATCTTAACTTTCATGTTTCTAACTAATTTTTTTTACAACATAGGCAAGTAAGAAGAATCTGTATGCTGTAGTTGTTCATAAATACTTGCTTTTAATCCACTAAATCTCTACAAATTCCAGAAGACTTTGCCACACATATGCTCTTTTAAGGACATAGCTGCAATTCCTCATTTCTACCATGACGATAGACAGGGATTCATACAACATAATGGGATTTTGAATATTATTTATTGAAGTATGAAATTGAGACTCAACAGTAACAGGAAAATAAATAATTAGTTTACATAGCTTATTCAGGTAGGGAAGGGAAAAGGAATCACAGAAATTAAAGATGACTTCAAACAGACATAAATCGATTGGAGCATGAATGAAAAGCTAATATTTAATAAGTGTTACAAATCGGATTGTCTCATTTAATATAAGAGATAAAATATGCACACGTTCATGTATGTTGATCTGCGATCTTTCCGTAATACAATTTTATGAACATGAAATGCTTTATAAAATCATAGGCTTATGCTTCATCAACTGGACAGGTTAGTTTTGGCTGATCACCAGAGACAGGAGACCAGAACTCATCACATAAAAACTGAATGTTTTGCTAGGAAGTTTCTGTTTAGAAGCTGGTTCAATAACAGAAATTGTTATGAGCTAAATTAGAAATTCTACAGTCAAGTATCATTATGTCCAGATGCTATTCCCACTAGAATTGTTACATACCCCCATATATATTCACAAATACAACATAAACTTGATTGCATTGCTTATCATAAATGTCGCTAAGGAAAATTTTCTAGCTATGATTTCAACACTATGCATTCCATAGCCTTAGAATGAAGAAAAGATATTATAATTGAAGATTTTCAGCAGGAGGAGTGATGTAAGGGAGGAAGTGATAACTTTATTTAGATGCTTTTTTCCAGTTCTGTGAACTTGCAGTCCAATTTTCTCTGCATCATGAGAAATATGAAGAGTATCTTCCACAGTGATTACCTTACTGCATGGTGTTGCATCAGTGCATATTATTTGAGGGACAGTGGTGAGCTCATATCTGTTTCACAGAGACATAAAAAAGTCATACTAAAACTCAGATGAGCAGTATCCTTCCCAGCATCACCCCCCGTCCCATTTTCTGTAGTAAGTAAAATAAAAAAAATAAACAACTATATTAGATGGATTGGAATCTAAATTGCATCCATTTCTAATACTCACTCATTTGAAGAGAGTAACAGAAGCGAAATTCAACTATTTTCATAGCCATGGGAATGTGGCAAAACAAGTACTCTGGACCCTCCTGTTGGAACAGAGCATGTTCTGTAGAGAAGCAGAAGTTTGACTTCTTTGGAGGTATTTTAACAGGGAAAGGATTAAAAAAAAGCCCTTCAAGCCTAAAGAATTGATGTGAATATTGGGGAATGTGAAATCTCTCTGCCTTTTCCATTGATCAGGAATTGGGAATGGACAACCATTTTGAAGAGAGTTCTTCCTACATGGATATAATTTGGAAAGAAAGCTTAAATTTATTTATTTTATCAAGTGTTTTATAGAGTAACAGACAGGAGTTACACAATATTCGGAGTTGGAAGGGTCCCACAAGGATCATGGATTCAGCTTTAAAGTAAATGGCCATTATGGGGCCATGGCACTGTTAGCACCATTCTCTGACCAGCTGAGAGCTTTTGGGCAGCTTCAGCTGATACTGATTCTCTTGGAAACAATAGAATAAACTAAGATTTTGCTCAGCTCATTTTATTTCAGGGGAATATTCTAGAGGTTAATTTGTCCCTCTAACTTCATTGCTTTATCTTCCTATGGAATTTTTCGTCATCTGAATTAATGGTTTATTTGGCCTACTTAAAATTTCACTGCCCCCTTGGACAAGATTTATCCATTACAGAAATTTTATTTCCACTTGGTTTTTTTTCCCACTGATTATCGAACTGCCTTGGACTGCTCTTAGTTATTTCAGGATTTGATGCCATATAGTGGAAATCTACTTTTCAGCTGCTTTGTACACTTTTCTTCACAGGACTTCACATAGTATTTTGGGCTACCCTTGATTTTATGCACAATCCTAAGAATAGTAGTCTAAAAGCTAGTCTAGAACAAAGGCTAAGTTCTGTAAATGTTGCTTCTGAAGTTTTTAAGTTAGATGAGTATATTTTCTTCTTGTACAGCTATGCACTTTTTGTACTGTAAAAGCATTGATTTACTTTAAAAGAAAATAAGTGTTGTGTTTTTATGTTGGTTTTTGATATTTTTTAGAAGTCAATTGCCTAATTTAAAGCTGTTGTCTTTCTAGCTTCTGTAATTGAAGAGAAGGAAATTTCAGGGTTGTCTCCTCTGAAATTCAGAAAGCATAGGAAGGTAAGGGCAATAAATACACTTTTGTAAAATCAAGTCATAACAAGCAGAGCAATTAAAATAAATCTTCAAACCAGTGTGAATTCAGCCTTATGTGAGCAGGATGCAAGTATGTACGCTCAGATGTGTTATTTTGTGGGTGGTACTATTTTTTGGAAGGGTAGATCTTTGTGTACAGAGGGAAAACATCTGTTCACAATAGTGGAGTCTGAGGGCATCCTGATAAGCATTACATTCACGTTGTTTTATCCCCCTCTGCTCTGGGTTGCCTGCATAAGGAACAATGGCTTTGCTTCAAGTATTTACCATTCATTATTGGTGCGCACAGTTGAAAACAAACAAGGATCAGAAAAACATACTCAGAAAATGAACTGACAGAAATGTCTGCTAAGTTGGCAGAGCAGCCAAAAAAGGGGAGGCATTTACTGCGAAAATACACATCAGTTCCTTTCAGTTCATGCTGTATAGAAGCCAAGGACTTACACCTTGCTTTGTATTTCACTAGCATTTGGCAAAGAAAATATGTACTCAGTGGAAATGAAAATAGATAATCTTTCTACTTTAGTCTCCAATCCATGCTTTGTGGCAACTGTCTGCTGTTTCTTTCAAATGCATGACTCAGAGCATGATAGAAATTTGAGCAGCAACTTGGCTTTAAGTTGTGAGTGGGGGTGTTGATGGGTGTCCTTTACACTCATTTGCAGGTATTCAAGCGCGACTTCCCCTGGCCTTCAGTCAGAACAGCTAGCCTTCTGCTCCTGAGATGGAAGGTGAAGGTCTAGTTAGAATGAAAAAAATCAGAACAATTCTTGACTAAACCACTCCGTTCATGCCTTATAGGCAAATTGCTGTCTAATACTCGACTCACCACTTCAAAAAGATTGCTTTTTCTGGGAGATATACTGAACACACATTATACTATTAGCTGGTGGAAGTATTAAAAACAGTTCTCTATTTTCCATATAATGAAAACAATTTGGGGATTTTTTTTCTTTTTTTGATTTTTTAAACAGAGAGAAATCCTTCTGTGTGACATACTATTTTAATTTATGCCATTGTTTGTGTTAGAAAAATAATCATGGCCTTTAATATTCTAATTCTTCATCATATGGCTATTTGTAATGTTTTAGTAAGAATAGCCATATTTTTAATTGAAAACCTGATGATATTTTGAATTATTTAATACATGAATAAATCAATTAAAATTGTAAGCATAGTGGGTTAATTTTGCTGTGTTTGACAGCAATTGTGTAGGATATACTAAATAAAATTTGAATCAATCTGTCACTGCACCTGCTCAAACAGATTTTATTAAGAAGCTGAGGTTCAGTACAATTTTATGAATGACCTTGAAAATAATATTTTGAAGAAAGGTGCATTATAAAAGTTGTGCCACATATCCCACACTTGAGTTCTTCTTCACTTTTAATTGTTGCCTGCAAGAATGTAAATAAAGACTTGGGGTAGGAAAATATAAATGTGAGGTTTGGCTTTTGCATCTAACTTGCATGGACATACTGTACATGCTGTAAATGTTAACACTTCAGGATAAAAACCAACATTATAAAAGTAAAAATTAGTAAAAACTTTGGAAGCAGGAAAAGGATGTATGAAAGAGCTGTGAATATTGATTGACAAAAATTACTGGGTGTCAGTGGTTAGTTAAGGTATTTTGATTGCTCCAGTCTTAAGATATGCATTGCCTTTTTGCTGGGCTATATTCTGAAAAAAACTAAAATCGAGTCATTTGCCAGTAAAATCCATGTCAAGCCCATCTAAAATCTTGTTTTCAATAATTCTTCACACTCAGATCTTAACAATGTCCTAAAGCTGTACAAAAGCTGGCTAGTAGAATTAGCTACAGTGTCTATTTCTTTTTATAACTTAAGTAGTTATGAAGTTGAGAGGGAGAGGTTAAAATGGCCCAATGCTCAAATTTTGTAGAAGTGATCAGTTTCTTACCATGTCTGCAAGAGTTAATTGGACTTGGGCATGGACTGACCTGCTCCCGAAAGGAATATGAGGCCAGGTGGAGGACTGTGGTTTTAAAGAGCTACTAATGATCGATTTGTGGTTGCTAAATCATGTTATTATGCGGTAGGATGTATCATACATTTGATAATTTTGTCACAACATTCAGTAGCAATGTGGTAGTACAGCAAAGAGAATTCATACAAGGCATAGCTCGTAGAAAGAAGAGGGCCCAAGTGACTCTTATTCATATGAAGCTTAAGGGTAAACGCTGAATTCTGCACCTGGAACGGGACAACCCTGGATGGAAAGACAGACTGGGGAAAGAGAGGCTGAAAAGCAGTGCCATGGAAAAGCCCTGGGGGTTCTGGTCAATGGCAAGGGGAACACAAGTCAGCAGCCAGGAGGGACAAGAGTGTCCTGGGGACAGAAGGGACAGCATCAACAGCCAGGCAAGGGAGGGGATTGTCCCGCTCTGCTCTGGGTTGGGGTGGCCTCACCTCAAGGGCTGGGAGCCACAGTACAAGAAAGACATTAAACTAAAGTTTCCTCTCACCTGCAAGCAATCACTTAAAAAAGGTATTTTACTTGATGGTGACACAGTGTCCTGTAAAATGATAATACGGTTTCTATCTGTGAAGCAGTAGGTAGATTATTTCTGGTTTATATCTGAGTAGCAATACTTAGAAAACAAGGGTCTAGTTTTGCCAATACTGATAAAACAGTACTAAAAATTAGTATTTTTACTGCTGCTTTATTAATTTATTTATGCAAACATACTTTTGTTTTGCACAGAAGCTAAGCATAACTCTTTCACATGCTCACTATGAATTGCTTGAGTTTTTTACATCAATTTTAAAATGACTTCATTTTTTCTCCCTGAACTTCTAATATGTCCCAGAAAACAGAGATAGAACCACTTCATTTCATCAATAGTTGCTTCATGTTTAACAGGCCTTTTTGAGAAAATAAATGTAAAGGAGAGCTATGCCAGTAAGACTTACTGGTTTCTTTTTTCCCCAGGTGTTTGGCTTATGTAAATAGAAAAGAACTTGGTTTTGTATCCCGACATTGCAGAATTCTACTTCCATCTTTGTACTTGTGGCCCCTCATCCTTAGGCTTTTCATACAAACTCATTTTCTTTCCAGAAGGTAATTAATGAAAAAATTAGATGTCCTGTTCATTAACAAAAGGATTTATTCTTCCCGATTTCTAACAAAACCACTCACTCACTCACTCACTCACTCACTCACTCACTCAAAAATATCTTTTTTTCCTCTGACAATATAAGGTTACCTTTCACACAAATCTTTGCGGTACATGGATTTAAATAGAATGGATTTAAAGGCAGAACCTTAGATCTGCTCCCTGAATTAATATATGATAGAATAAGAATAGTTCAACTGGAGGAAACCTGTAGTGATCATCCAGCTCAACTGCCTGACCACTTTGGGGCTGACCAAAAGCTACAGCGTGTTGCTAAGGGCAACATGCCCTTAGCATTTGTTGTCCAAAAGCCTCTTAAACATTGACAGGCTGGGGGCACTGGCCTCCTCTCTAGGAAACCCTTTCCTGGGTTATAACACCCTCTTGGCAAATAAATGCTTTCTAATGTCTGGTCAAAACCTCCCCTGCACCATTCCTGTGTGTCCCATCACTCGATACCAGGGAGTGGAGATCACCACCTTTCTCTTCACCTCACCTCCCCAGGAAGCTGCAGAGAGCCATGAGGTCACCCCTCAGCCTCCTTCTTTCCAAACAGGCAAACTCCAGATCCTGAACTGCTCCTCATGGGACTTACCTTCTAGCCCTTTCACCAGCTTCAGTTCAGTAGAACTGAAGAGGTGCTGGCAGCACAATTTTTGCTTAAGACTACAAATACTGCTATACCACCTTAGTTGCTGTGTCTGGATCTAAGACTCTTTTTTTTTTTTTTTTTTTTTTATTGCAGTATTTAGGCAGCATCATGTGACTACAGGATGATATGGTACTTCTTGAGATAGGCCAGTGCTGGTTTGAGTACCTTGGTGGGTAATTGGGTGATTGAGAACATATGAGAACCTTATTACCCCATGCAAAAATGGAGGAAAAAGAAGTTATTGTGTAAAATGTGTCTGTGTATTGTGACGTATGCCTACCCTGCAGGTATAAATCCAATACTTCGCATAATACATGGAAAGTGCAACAGACACTCTGCAGGTAAAAACTGAGGTGAATTCTGATTTCTTGATGCCATAAAGTTCTTTGCATGAGGGAACTAAAAATTAAGGAAAAACATGTATATGGCAGAAATTAAGCTCTGTAGTATATTTGTTTACACCCACTAATTCGTCAAAAGTTGTATGTTTTCTGTAATGCTGACATTTTTTTTCTTATGGAGCTAAGGTATGCATTTTCCATGCATCATGATTTTTTTTTCACCCCAAAGTAATTTTATTTGCAGAGGTTAGCTTCTATCAATCATTGTAAATTATAAATTTTCACTAAAAATCTTAATCTTTTTGTCATAAAAGTAGCAAGTAGTAAAACTGTTAATCATTCATTTAGAAATATTTTAACATTGAGAATATTAAACAGGGAGCTCACTATCCCATACATGAGGAAAAACAGATTACATAGAGCCAAATATTTTTACTCAGACATCGCGTACCCATCCCAAGCCTCGAACTTCAAGATCTTGAGATTGAAAGTGAAAACATAGATATTAACTTCTTGTGGTGTTAGCTTTCCTAATGATACAGTTCTCTATGGGGGGCCTCACAGCAGAGAATGATTCGACATGCCAAATAAAGTTAAATGCTCAGATACAAAGTAAATGTTCAGCACCTGGTGTCTTTCGTGTTTGATACTTGTTACTGTTTTAGCATGGCTATCATTTTCTGTGTGAATTCTATTATTTCTTTGTGAACTTCAAGGGAGTTTACAGGAAATCTGTGATATATCAGTAGACTGAAAAAATTATTCCTTAAAAAGATATTTTGTTCCAGTTCATTAATGTTGGAATACTTACTAAATTTTGTAGTTAGCACTAAGGGAATTTATACAAAATTAATAACTCATGTGGCCCTATCTTCACAACAGGAGACTCCTTAGGTAGAAGTATCTGATTTTTTCCTAAGGCATTTTATTTCCTCTGAAGTGATGCTTGCTATTAAAGTCTATTTTCCTCCAGTATTTCATTATCTTAAGTTTACTGAAGTACTTAGAGAGCTTAGAGGGCTCATATAATTACATGAACATCTAAGAAAAGCAATTGGGGCATTACTGATTAACATTTTTCTCTCCTATTGTGGATGACACCAGGAAATGAGTACTAATTCATGAATGAGCTTCCCCAAAACCACTACTGGCTTATACTCAGAGTGCAGTGAGGACATTTTTTTTCTAGTGAAATAGAATCACAGAATCATTAAGGCTAAACCATGTCCCTAAGCACCTCATCTACATGTTTTTTTGAATGCTTCTAGGGACAATGATTCCCCCACTTGCCCAGTCAGCTTATTCCACCACCTTTTCAATGCAGAATGTTTTTCTAATATCCAATCTAAACCCCCCTAGGTGCAACTTCAGGCCATTTACTCTTGTCGTATCGCTTGTTACCTGGGATAAAATACCTCACTACACCCCCTCGCTTCAGACAGTTGTAGAGAGAGTAATTAGATCTCCTCTGAACCTCCTTTTCTCCAGGCTAAACAACTCCAGCTCCTCCAGATGCTCCTCATAAAACTTGTTCTCTAAATAATTTGGCAAAGGTGTCAAGAGTACAGCAAAAACATGTAAAGGGCATGATAACTGTCAAAACTACTCCTGGAAATTTGGCATGCTGGCAGATTCTTCAGGAGTGTTTCCAGCTTGGGTTCCATGGCAGGGCAAACCAGTCAGCCAGTCTGCAACTTTAATATTCCTCATGATTGCTGTGAAAATAGAATACTTTAAAAATTAATTCACAGCTTTTAAAAATCAGTCTAAATTTAAAAGTAGCTGGAAACACAGAATTTATCTTGGGCTCGTAATTCTTGTGGCTGTACAGACCTATTTAAAAATATTAATGCTATGTTAATTAGCGATTCAAACTCGAGAGATTTCATGAGATCTTGACCAGGACCTATCATTTGAACTGTTAATTACCTCATATCCTGAAAGATACTGAAGAACTGAGTCTTGCATTACAAAAGGATAATGAACACAGCCTGGATAAAACAAACTAACTAACTAACTAACTAACTAAAACAGTACAGGAATTTGGTATTAAATACATGAACATAATATGTAATTAATTGTTACAATAAACTGTTGTTACCCCAAATTTTACATACCTGGATTATAAATGGATTATTTTTTATATAGATCTGGAATAATATCTGAAATTATAACAAGCTGAAGAAGTAGAATGAAAGAAAACTTGAGAAGAATAAAAACTTCATGTTTCTGTGTTTAAGCATTTTTTTAATAGGATTAGGTAAGATTTTATAAGAATCAGATTTCCCTTGCTCTCCGTTTTGTAAGGGGTTTCTTCTCCCTCTTTCTGATAATTTGTTCAGTAGTTCTCTGTAAGTCTGCAATAGTTTTATGGTCTAATGTGGAAATTACACTGATTCACTTGATAAATTAGTAGTATAGATTTTTCTTTAAATATATGACATTTGCAACATATGCTTTCCTTTGTTTTTGGGGGGTTTTTATGGGGGGTTTTTGTTTTGGTTTGGTTTGGTTTTTTGTTTCTCTGTGTGTATATGTAGATGTACAAATTATATACAGCTCACCATCACCAGTGAGGGAGTATTTACAAATATATGAACAGCTACAGCTGAATTCTTAGGCTATGCAATAGGAAAATTATATTTTTATGTCCCAGTGTTTTTAAATTAATCTTTAATTTAAATAATCCCCCTCATCAATTCCCAGATGTGCCTAGAAAAAATACCTTGCTATTATTTGATCATAATCTTCCTCTTGGTTTATTTCTGTTCCAACTGAAATGACTCTTAATATACTGCTGTTACTGTGAGTTAAAAAACTATGACAGAGCTGTGGGAGTTATGCTTCAAAATATGATTAAAGAAGATAGATAGAATCATTCTGGTTGTGAAAGACCTTTAAGATCATTAAGTCAAACTGTAAACATAACGTTACCAATCTCAGCTCTAACATGTGTCCCTAAATGCCAAATTTATACATCTTTTAAATACCTCCATTGATTGTGACTCCAATACTTCCCTGAGCAGCCTGCTCCAATGCTTGACATCTCCTTTTCATGAAGGAATGTTTTCTACTATGCAATCTAAAACTCCTTTGGTGCAACTTGAGGCTATTTTTGCTTGTCGTATTGCTTGAGAGAAAAAACCAACCCCCACCTGGGAACAACCTCATTTTAGGCAGTTGTAGAGAGTGATAAGGTCACCCTTGAGCCTCCTTTTCTCCAGGCCAAACACACCCAGCTCCCTCAGCTGCTCCTCACAGCACTTGTGCTCCAGACCCTTCCCCAGCTCCCCTGCCCTTCTCTGGACTCTCTCCAGCCCCTCAATGTCTTTCTTGCCCTGAGGGCCCAGAGCTGGACACAGCACTCGAGGTGTGGCCTCACCAGTGCCCAGCACAGGGGGACAATCCCTGCTCTGCTCCTGCTGGCCACACCATTGCTGATCCAGGCCAGGATGCCATTGGCCTTCTTGCCCACCTGGGCACACCCTGGCTCATGTTCAGCTGCTGTCACCAGCACCCCCAGGTCATTTTTGCCTGGGCAGCTTTTCAGCTATGCTGCCACAAACCCATAGTGTTGCATGTGGTGCTGCTGAGCAGGATCCAGCACTTCATCCTGCTATAAGTCAATGCTCTTTTGCTAGTACATTTAAAACGGAAAATTATTTTTCCTGTGAGTCACAGGTCTTATAGAAAAACCAGTAACAGCAGTGCCAGGAATAAATTACTTGGTTCTAAAGATTTTTCTATAGTAAGTTATTACTGCTAGTGTTTTAAAGTTCATCAAAAGTGATGAAAGTACACTCAGACTAATGATAAGAACTGTCAGGGTTTGGAAAAGATTTAAGGGATAAATATTTTAAATTAAAAATCAGTACCCCTTGCTGTGTCTCCTTCTCAAGAGAGATTTAAAATAAAAATTCATCAGGTTTCAACCTCTTCTTCATTAAAATGTCCCCAGCAACATAAAAATGCTCTTCAATCTAGAAGAAGAAATATTTATTATAATGTGAAATTATCAATTCAGCATTTGGAGATACTTTGGGGAGTCCAGACAATGATTTTTGTCATCATTTTTGTGGAAGCAGTCTGAGGATAAGGGGCTGCAGAACAAGTGAAGACGTAAAAAGTACACTGAAATAGCCAAACAAAATTAACTTGACCCCTTTAAAGAAATTACATAATCATTAAACGTATTTTAGAAAAGATTGAGTCTATAATGAGTTAACATTATTGCACAGGAAAAACAGAAACATTATGATATTTAGTTCTCTTACTAGAAATGATGTTGCAGTAGTCCATTGGAAACCAAGCAAAGGGCAAGGATGAAAATTCAGAAGTCATAAATTGCATAACCTTGAGGGAGTGAAATGGTGAAGAAGGAAACTTTTCACAAAAGATACTAGTGAAAAGAAATGATTTTCTGGAATGTCAAAAATTTCAAACAGTGTCAATAAGCTGCAATTTTGCTAATTTTATGGATGCACTGATATGTGACAAAATAATTTTGGGTATATAAGACTTACTCCCACAAGAATATTTACTATGGGAACTGGCAAGAAAAATCTAGCATGTCTCTAAAGCTGTGCAAGTGTAAAAGGAATGTCATGGATTTTTACATAAGAAAAGGGACAGAGGGACAAGGTTCTGAAAATGTATGTGTATTCTTTTACATGCTGTTAAATTAGGCCAGGAAATTCAAGTTTATGGGGGTTTTATTCGCATGTAAAGGGCAATAGTCAATAAACTGACAAAAAGAAAGGTGCTTGTACAGTGCAGATGTTTTAGAAGAGAACAGAGAGTTCTCCATATAAAAAGCCAACAGATGAACAGGAACACAAAAGAAACAGCACAATCAACTAGTGGTATGGGTATTTTGTGAGTACTGAATCCTGAATGCATTCAAAGTATGAATGCAGGTGAATAATTTGGCTTTTATACATAAACAGTAATAGCTTTCAACATCAGTGATTTTATGTGTCACTAAACTGTCGTAGTTTAATAATGAAAATAGAAAAAATCAATTAGAAGTAGTTCAAAATACGAATTAAGATTAAATGCGAAGCAAAGTGTGAATTTCTAATAATGAGCCTCAAAATACAATAAGTGAATAGATGAAAATGACTGATAGCTGATGGTGAGTCATCTGTTACATTGCTTTCAGAATTCAGAGGACCAGAACAAGAAATAATGTGAAGAAAGAAATTTGTAGTAGAGAAAAATTGTACACATTTTCAGCAGGGACAGGCTGATTCATTTTATTTTTAAGGGTTCTCAGAAGAAAATATGAAGTAGAAACAAAAAGAAGCATGACATACACATGGATGCCTAAGGAGATGGGTTAGTAGAATTTTTATGCAACCCTAAAGAAATGAATGAGATTATTCAGAAAATAACTATAAATGCTCTTTAAAATGTTCAGTACTTTTTCTAGTAGATACTAAGAGATAGAAAAGCATTTTTGTAGTCTAATATAAAATATTAAAGTATTATAACCCAAAATGATGATAAATTTTAGTACCTTGATATAACAGAGCAGCAGTATTACCTGGAGTCATATGGTGCTGAATCACTTAGTATAATATGCGAAAGCTGAACCTTTTTTTCACTTGAGGATTCCTGAGGCTCTGCTCTGGTACATGATTATCTATCATGGTGAGAAATCCTTTTTCTTCTCTTCTACCTCATACTTTTTCCAGTCCTGAGTGACCAGCCAAGGTGAAGAGGAGCTGGAATTAAAAGTTTCTCCACCCCAAGTCAAACAGCCTTCATAAAACACTGCCATCCCCAGGCTGCATGAAACTCAAGCAATTATGTATCATATTTTCTACCTCTTCTTTATTTTCCCTCCATGTTTCAGCCTCTAAAAACTGCACTTTATCAAAGGCCTATTGGTGCCTGCAAATGGGCACGCTGATCCAACTCATTCCACCCAGTTTTGTCCAGGCTGTGATGAAAGCTGCAGTTTTGTGACCATGCTGTTTTTTCTGTTGCCTTAGTAGAAGGATTTGCTCACCATAACAATACTCAGGGAAACATTCCTTGTGTTCCTCTATCACACTTCCTGCTTCATAAACATTCTGGATGATCAAGTCCTACAATGCATTCTAATATGAAAGAAACTTTGTGGGCTTTTTAATAGTGAAACTCAGTATGTCAGAACGTCAAAGGATTTTACACCTCTTTAAACAAATTAAGCAGATTATCAGAGTTTCTTTCTTC
The DNA here is from genome assembly GCA_025920805.1 of Petroica traversi. NCBI lineage: Eukaryota > Metazoa > Chordata > Aves > Passeriformes > Petroicidae > Petroica > Petroica traversi. The sequence goes on from JAHLSL010013733.1 coordinate 3,984,260, forward strand.
TCTTCGAAGATTGATTATTTAGAGCAGCACAGCTTTCTTCTTCATGGAATTCTACTAAAAAAAATTAGAAAAATAAGTAAATTTTTCTTTGTAGAAATTACTACTGCAGGAAGCAGCTGCAGAAACATTACCTCCAGTGAGCCTTGCTGTAGTTGCTGTTGCTTTGTACAACATTTTGGAGACTACATGTCTCTTTCTAGGTCATTGCAGCCGAGCTCAAAACTGCTTAACTCACTCTGCATCAGAGCATGTCCTGCATGATGACACCCTGTTTCATTATGGTAAACACTGACAGAATCACCTTGTATTTTCAACGTCCCATAACATCTGTGTGGTGGAACTTCTAATTTAGTTTTAACATTAGAAAAGAAAACAATTTGTGATGACTGAAACTTCCCATACAAATGTAGACGAGACCTGATGAGTCATTCACTGAAGATTACCCTGGATACGAAACTGGATTTCTCATTAGAATAATTCAATTCCTTGCTTTTCTCTCCACATGCATTGAACTATTCTGGTTTATATTTAATTTGAACAAGAACAAGTCTGTAACTTATCTGTGTAGATGAAGAGTAAGTCTCTTTCCACCCACCTCAGAAGTAATTATTTTTAGGTAATGATCTGTTTCAATAGGAGAAATTGAGAAAGGCCTACCCCAGTACAGCCAATACTTCAGTGAAATCCTTCTGAGAGAACAGTAGGGGAGTGAAGTCTTGGTGGTTTATGACTAGAGTGCTGTGATGGATCAATACTGACTCTTTAAGAAGGAAAATGAGGAGGAAAGCTGCCTTTTATTTAGGAGAACAGCAGGAAAAAACAAAAAAGAAAAGGAGCCTTGCATATTGTGATGAGCCAGCTGAGAACTTATGTATTTGGGTTAGTGGTCAGACCAACATCAGTGCTATTGTGGTCAGGGTCTTCTTCAGATGTCCTTGTCAAGTAGAGGGAGTAGATCAGACATGAACAGGAAGACAGAAGCCTCACATTTTCAGGACTTACTCCTGTGGACGGCCTGTAACAAGGCCCATGCAACTTAGGAGACTTCTGGAGTGTTTTGATGACAACTTCTGGTGCAGGTAATCAACACACCAATAAGGAGAACCTCTCAAGTGGACCTGATACTTAAACTAGGAGACCTGCAGAGGAGTTGAATGTGCGCAACAGCCCTGACTGCAAAGACTGTAGGATGTGTGGAGTCCAGGATCGTGAGAGGAGGGAAAAGAGAAATAACAAGACCTCAACTCCTATGAATAGGCTTTGGTCTGTTAAGGAGTTTCCTAGGAATGGGATACAGCCTTGGTGAGAAGAGTGGACCAGGAGTCCTGGTTGATTTTCATGTATCACCTTCTCTAAACTAAAGGGTAAATCAAGTAGCTGTTGGAAGAGGTCTGCATGTAATGAAGAACTCCTGAGTTTCTGGTAAAGCTCAAATATCAAAAAGGAAGCATACAAGAATGGAAGGGAGGGGCAAGTGACGCAGGTAAAATACAGAAATACTGTTTGAGCATACAAGGATGGGGTTATGAAAGCCTAATTCATGTTCAGTTGAATCTGGAGAAAGATATAAAGGGCAACAGGAAAAGTTTCTACAGGTACATCAGCAGTGAGAGGAAGACTAGGGAAAATGTGAGTCTGCTGCTGAATGGGTCATGGGACCTAAAAACAAACAAGAGAGAAAACACCAAACTACTCAAAGTACACACTGGAGATTGCCATCTGGAAAGAAGATGGGCAGAAAAGTACCTGGGCACCCTGGTGAACAAGCTCAGCATGAGTCAGCAGTATGCCTTTGTAGCAAAAAAGGCGAAGAGGATGCTGGACAGCATTAGTAAAAGCACTTCTAATTTCCCAAGCAGAGCTATCCTTTCCCTCTACCCAGCCCTACTGAAAGCATATATGGAGTGCTGTGTTATGTTCTGGGTGCCCCACTACAAGAAAATTATGAAACATTAAATGAGTGCAGCAAAGAACCGTGAAGATGATTAAGAAAACTGAGTATGTGACATACAGGAGAAAGCTGAGTGCTGGAACTGTTCAGTCTTGAGAAGAAAAGGCTCTGTGGTAAGGTTTTCAATGTGTATAAATGCCTCTTGGGGGAGTACTCATAATGGAACCAGTCCTTCTTAGTAGTGCTCAGTGACAAGGCAAAAAGCAACAGGAATATATTAAAACACATGAAATTTCTCCTGAACAAAACACCTTTTAGTGTTTTAAATTTTATTTATTTATTTTTAAAATTATTGTTGTTATTATTCTGTTATTGAGACACAGTCAAACACTGTGACAAATTGTCCAGAAAGACTGAGGACTAACCTACTGATAAATGCAGAACCCAATTTAACACTGTTCTGGACAAACTAGTATCTGAGCTTGCTTGAACAGAGCTGGAACTATATGACCTCCACAGAATCCTTCCAACTCAGTGATTTGCTCTCAGTTGATTTGGTTTCCAGGAGATTTTGGTGGCCTGGACTATTTGATTCTGACGAGAAAGGTTGGAGAAAACATACATCTTGAACCATGCTTTCTGTGAAAATGCTGAAAGAACCTTCTTTTCATATGTCATGGAATAACCAGATTTCTGAGATGGAACATTTAGGCAGTGTACCAAACAAATTTCCTACTCAAATCTGATGGCATAAGTGTTCTTGGAAGAGAGTGTACTAGTGCAATATTGTCAGCATGATATCCTTGTTATGGAACTGGTTTATACCAAGTTTTTACCTTGAACTATGATTGAATTAACTTAAGCAATAGTAGTGACCTGGTGTAGCATGAACACAGCAGCCCTATCTGACCCTCCATAAGATTAAAATCTTGAATGCTATTTATCATTTGAATTTCTACCCATACCCTGGCAGTTCAAATTATTTGAGTTTAAATAATTAATTCTACTAAGGCTTATGTGTGTAGATGGATGTGCCAGAATTTAACTGTATTTAAACTGTACTTTGATTTTCAAGAAGATAAGCCTTGTGAAGAGAAGACGGTTATAGTAATACATTTATATGCTGAGTTTATTCATAATTCACTCATATTTGGGTGGTGGCTTTCTGCTTCTCAGTGTGATTTGATTTAAGGCTTTTATTCATTCTCCCTCTTCCCTTTTGAATTTTCCTCTTTCCTTTGTTTTGAGTATTTAGATATGGCAGTACCTTGTTTATTATCAAATATGTTTTTAGCAGAACCCTCCATATATTTTCATTGGCACAAAAGTTTTTTCTAGTAGGCCTTTTGTTTTGTGGTTTTTTTTTTATGAAGTCTTGGCTTACAAACACAGGAGGACAATCCTGAAATTACAACTTCTGTTGTGTGCACTTTCTTTTACTTGCATTGGTGAAGTACTTTTTACAAGTATATGCAATAAGAAGTTCTTCATTATTATTACTTAAAAGAATATAAACATATAACTTTAGCCAGATGGTCTTACCAGTTCATGTTTCAACAAATTGACAGCTATTTATGCAAGAAATTGCAATATTTTTAATAAATCACTATAAATTTATTTCCCTGTCTTCCTGCAACAGTACAATACAGCAAATCTATATAGCAGAATACATTATTCAAAGTATTTCCTATATAAAATACAGGAATTCTATCTCCCTGTTGACCTGAGGATATAAAATAGAGCGTCTTCCTTGATTTGTAGTTTTCTTCCTTTTAAAAATTATTCTGAACCAATAGGTGCAAATGAAGATTCTTTTCAGGGACTGTTCTCAATTATCTTTACCTGGGAACGTTATAGATACCTGTTTACAAGGTAATGGGCTGAAAAATCAAAGCTAGTTCTTAATTTTCTGGGAAAAAAAACCTCAAAAACCAAACCAAAAACCAAAAATGCTTGAAGTTAATAATTCCACTGATTTAGAGTCTTAAGACCAGCCTGGTGGGGTTTCAGTAACCTGGTCTAGTGGTGGTTTCCCTGCCTTTGGCAGGGGGGTTTGGAACAGGATAATCTTTCCGTTTCCTTCCAACACAAATAATTCTGTAGTTCTATGATTCTGAAATATCTCAAAAAGTTCTATGCTTTACCTGCTTTGTTGAAAAGTAACAAAAAATGTACACGGGAAATATAAAATTACTATGAGTATGCAGTTAGGGCTTTTTAATGACCTATTCAAACTTAGAATGGAGTTGGACATTGTGGGTACTCATCTGCAAAAATCATCTCAATAGCCAGCAGTGATTGAAAAGTCAAATAGAATACTAGATATTATAAAGAAAGGCATAGAGAACAAAGTAAATAACTGGTATACACTTGAAAGCCAAGAGGAGTATTTTTTTGCAGAAAATGTAGAAATAAAAATTGCCCAGTGGAAATTGTATAAATAGGTTGGAAAAAAAGCACATGAATTAACAGAATTAACTATGAGTTTCTAATTCTAAATGCACCAGTCCAAATGAAATGTTTCTTTAAGAATATCCTAAATTTTATTTTAATGAAGGATAATAGCAAAGTAGAGTGGATCACTTTTAGTCTTAGTCTTATCTAACACAGTTTCCCTAATCTTCTCTTTCGAAGTGCCATCAGATAGGTTACTGGGTTAGGTGTAGAATTAATACGGAATGTATGGCCATCTATCCCTGTGTCAAACAAGGTAAGAACCTGTTTTGCTTACTGTTGCTTTTTTTTAAATTACAGAACTAAAACTGGATACGTTTATTTATTCTGAATAGAGAGTAAAATATTTTTTTGTTTTGAAAACAAACTTTCTGGACTGGTTTCTATTCGACAAACAGAACACCTGAGTAAAATTTAAGCTGACAATAGCAAATAATTAATAACTAAAAGTCCTGTTCATGCAGTAGCTTATTCTTGGTATATTAAAAGCATATAAGTTCTGTACCTTGGGTTGCAATTTCAAAGTACATTTTGAAGATTTCAGAAGCTTCTGCAATGTATTCCTTGCTAGTGCAAAATAAAAACATATTTATCTTGTACTATCTCCTGATAAAGTGAACTGCATATTAACATTCTCTTTAAGTAACAGTCATGCCTCCAAAATTGTATATAGTCAAGTTTAGTATTGCCCTGATTATGAAGTTGCTTAGGAACAGCTTGAAATGCAAGAAATGTATCCCAACAAGAAGGATGAAATTGTTTTACCCTTTAAACCACAGCTTGACAATTTTATGGCAGCTCTGATCCCTGATCATAAGAAGACCCTACTAAATAATACCTTAGAAAACTTGGAAAATAAAATTTTGATACATAGAAACTTTCAGTTCAAATTTCTCTACTTTCTACTATTTCCCAGCCTGCAAACAAGTACCATGCTGCCACTTGCTCAATCCCTCAGGATGGGAAAGGGAATTGGAAGAGTAAAAGCTGGAAAACTCATGGGTTGAAATAAAGACAGCTTAATAGGGAATACCAAAGCCACACACAAGTGCAAAGAAAATCAAGGAATGAATTCACTTCTTCCCATGCACAGGCAGGTGTTCAGCCATCTCCAGGACAGCAGGGCCAAATCACACACAATGGTGACTTGGGAAGACATATTCCATCATTCCAAATATCCCCTCCCTTCTTCCTTCTTCCCCCCACTTTATATAGTGAGCACGATGTCTCATGGTCTGGAACATCCCTCTGGTCAGTTGGGGTCACCTGTCCTGGCTGTGTCCCCTCCCAGCCTCCCAGGCTTTCCGATCTCCCCCAGCAACATGGCAGTACAAAAAGCAGAAAAGGCCTTGGCTCTGTGTGAGCCCTGCTCAGCAATAACAAAAATATCTCTGTATTATGAACTCTGTGTTCAGCAGAATTCCAAAACATAGCTCCATGCCAGCCACCATGAAGAAAATTAACTCTACCCCAGCCAAGAGCAGTACACCATCTATTAGGAATATTTGTTTAAGTACAACAAGGAATAATTGCGTTATTACAGAAGATTATATTATTTTATTCTGTTTTGCCTTATTTTATTTAATTCAACCAACCCTGATAAGTTTTTCTTTATGAAAATGAAACCTTTCAAGCGACTTAATGCCAGATATTCATCTGCTTACCTAAAATTCATTGTTTCTTAGTTTTTAAAGTCTGGTGAAAATTATAAAATTCTAAAACTTTATGAATTTGTATTTAAATTTGCAAGTTTCTAGAATGTCATAAAAGAGTACATATGGTTCAGCTGGATTACATTTAGATCAGAAATTATTGTTTTTCTCTCTTGGTGCTGCTAGAGATCTCTACACAATCTGATAATTTGTTCTGTTACACGATTTTTAAATATTACTCTTTTCTATAACATATTTTAATACCACTTCTGTTTCTTTAAAATATATTTTCCCTATGAGTTAGGAAAATTATTTTGTTACTCAGCTCCACTCATAGAGAGAGGAAAAGGAGACAGGTAAATCTAGAACTCAGCCTTTGAAAAACCTGTCATTTCAGAACATTAAAAAGAGCATTTTTGAAGCATGATACTGGTGGGTTATGTACTTTTTTCTTCAGCTTGACAAAGATTTTCTCAAGTAAGTCCCAAAACATATTCTGGTAAAACTCATTTACAGAAATGAGTCTGTTTCTTTTCCTCATGTAATGTTCCTTTTGTCCCAGCAGCCAGGTTTCCTAAGCTTGTCTTGCAAGTAAGCAATAATCTTGGAACTAGCTTCATTTATCCTTTCTTGCTGGAAGGAACATTTTTTTACACATTTTTTTCTTCACTTAGACTTCCCTAGAACATGCTAATTTCTTATGCTGGTAATGGAAATTTTTTGTAAAAATTATTCATTAGTTGTGCAACAGGGAAATTGTAATGCTTTCAGGTATATGAATATCCTAAAAAACTCAGTCATCCAATATTGTGTGGTTGAAAGATGATAAAAATGAACAAGGGTAGTGTGTGTAACAGAAAAAAAAAAACCAACCCAAAAGTTACTTCAGTGATATTGAGATTAATGTGTTTTTATTTGCATTTTATTTGTTTATAAGAGTATATATAAATTTTGGCCCAGTCTCAAATATTTGATATATTTGACATAAAGGAAACTTGATTGGATGAGTCCCTTGACTAGAGTGCCCAGCTGGATGGCTACAGGCTGTTCAGGAGGGATAGGCAGGGCAGATGAGGGGGAGGGGTGTATTAATGGACAGGTTAAAATGCATGAAGGTCATATTTGGCAATGGCAGTTGAGGCAATATTTAATCTGAAAAATTTCAAAGTGTGCACTGGAAATACAGTGAGGCCAAATCTCTATTTTAGTTTATATGCCTAAGCTTATATGACCTGCTGGATAACTCTGATCTTAGAGTGGAAAAATAGGAGATAAAGACTTGTGAGCAAAGCTTTATACTCAGAGTTGCAATTGGATTGTCACTAAAAAATATGAATTTCCCTTGTACACTACTTTGCTGTGGCCATGTCTTAAAATAAAGCTGCACTACCAGGAGGTCCCAACATTTTGTAATGTGCTTGTAATGTTTTGACCCTATTTTAGCATCTTTATTGGAAAAAAAATTGCAGATTAATAGTTTTATTTCCAGAAGTTGGACGAGATCAGTGAAAGGAATTCATCCCAGTATTTCTGGCAATAAAGTCACTTGTTTCAGAATCTGAAAGAGAAATGTTATCATGAATACATTGCCAGCTTCCTCTTGTATGTCGCTCTCATAAAGGTGCATTTACAGCAATAAGTAATATCTGTTTCAAAGCTTTCACTTTTCCTGAAAGATTTGGCATACATGATGCCATATAACTCTTTTCTTTAGGAAGAAGCTTTTTTCCATTTTAGGAACTTTACTGTTTTGCACATGTGCATCTCAGCTTCCTTCCCATGCAGAGGCAAATATACCCAAGTACACTTCACAGAACTCCAGATAATAGCAAACAAACTCATTTTTTAATAACAACAGTTAGCATACAATTAAGACAAGCATGGGTGAGACTTTGTTTCTTGATTTTTCAAGTACTATTAACAGGCTAAATCTTGTACTAACATTTTTGGAACATTCTGACAAGTATGTACCTTAGTTATGAATGCCATAGGATTTGAGATCGTTACTGAATGACGTCCTCCTACGCAACTGACAATGCATCATGAAGCTGAAGTGAGAGTAGTTCTGCCTTACTGAGGCACACAAAACCTAGGTCTGTATACCTACAGGCTTTACCTATGTGCAGCAGGGACTGCAGTACTCTTGGCATAATCTCCTGTATGAACAGATCCAAAATTCAAAACTCTCTATATAATCAACGTGACTTTGAAAAAATTACTTCAGTTATTTTTCTCCCCTTGTTTTTGGCATGATGCTTTCATTGCTGAGTATGTCCCTGTGCACAGACAATTGTCAAAAACCATGCTGTCAGAAGAATAGCTAGAGATAAAAGAGAAGAGTTTGTGGGCAGTTTCCTGATTAAAGAAGTGCAAGACTAAGAAAACTGTCTAATGTATCAGTACCTGGGCTGAAGATGTTGGAAGTGCACACAAAGTCCTGAGGCTGGAGCCTTGGATTTTAGACCTTTGGGATAGGAAGACCTATTTAACCTCTGAGCTAGACCTACCCTATCTTATTCCTATTTCCAGGATGCAAATGACAGGACAAGAGGGAAAGCCTCAAGAAATACCACAGGAGGTTTGGACCGGACATTAGGAAAAATTTCTTCACTGAAGGTGTTGTCAAACATTGCATCAGAATGCCCAGGAAAGTGGCTGGGTCATAATCCCCGGGGTGTTTAGAATGTACAGATGTGTAGATGGGGTGCTTAGAGATGTGTCTTACTGTTAGACCTGGTAGTGTCAGTTTTATAGTTGGACTCAATGATCTGAAAAGTTTTTCCCAAACCAAAAGATTCTATGATTCTTAAGAATGCAGTTCAGAATCAAGGAGTGTTTACTGAGTTAGACCTAATTTTTCTGCTAAACTGAGAATAACCTCATGCAGAGGTTCCTCTGGGAACCTGAAAGTCTGGTAGTAATTTCCCAGGGTCTCTGCCTCAGAGACATACATACTTGTACAGCATTATTTTTGTCATTAATTTCATGTTAGTGCATTTAAAAACTCTGTCATACATACCACTAAAGTGACAATAGTTAGTTTGAGGAGATGTTTTCTACATAGTCAAACTTGCTGGATTCTTCTTACATCTGTAGAACAATATGATTTATTTATTTGTGTTATATTGGTATGACCACTCTTCTATTGGGATTTGGGTCCTTTTATTTATTCTCTTAGAACAGGTGCTTTTCCGGTTTTTTCAGACTTTCTGTGTTTCCTAGGATTCATCATCTGTGAAGGAGATAAAGGACCCCTTGCCATTTTTTAAACTTTTTCTATGAAAATATTAGTGTTTAGAAAACTCTACATATTGATGATCTGAAAAGTATTTCCTTTTCATTTGCTCTAGGTATATAATTTTCATCCTTATAAATACAACACAGGAATAAACATGGCTATTCCTTGGACTATTAACAATTCCCCTATTTCAATCTGATTATATAGTTATATAGTTATATTATTATAAAGACTTCTAATTTTTTAATGTAAATGAGCACTTAATTTATGCTGAGATACATGATCACATTTTAAATGTTGTAATTATTTAGTTACTGAAGAAAGATACAGCAAAAAATTATTCTGAATACATGTAGAGGATTTTTTCACTAAAAATATTTGCATCATAAAAAAAAAAAATATGGAAAACATTGCCTGACAGAATAAAAGTTAATTTTATTTAACTATGAATTTAGGAGTATGACTCATCATTGTTTTCTCCTTTTCCATACTGCAAGTAATGAATAGCAATAAATCTAGTCACAGTGAAATGCATCATTGAAATGGTTTGTGAATAATATATTCTCATTTACTTTTTAATAAAAATTAGAGAATCCAAGTGCAAGAACATTTACTGGTTCAATAGTTTCCTTGAGTTATATTTTCAAAGTATTTAAACTGTTATTGGTGAGTAAGAAGTGAAAAGAATGTAGGAATGGGAAGTAGAGAGAAGAGTAGAGTATTTAGTCTAGATCTAAAGTAGCTATACTAATAAATAGTGGTTGTGGATGTCAAACACACTCAAAGCTCGATGGGAATTTTATCAGTTCTCCAGGTATAGAAGCTAAACATGTGATGGTGAAAACACTCTCAGTGCCATTTACATTCAGAAAATAAAGTCCAGATAATAACCAGCACCTATTCTTTGTGTCCTACAAATATATAACTGGTTAGTAAAACACTAAGACCTAGCCACTGTGTTTTAAGAAGTATTGTTTGAACACAAGGTAATCATAAATACTGCTATATCATATTTTAATAGAGCAAAAAATCATTACTTCTTACTCTAAGTATAAAATTAATATTTAGGTGTTTTCATCAAAATAAATATTCTATTGTAAATGAGAGAATTCTTTTGTATAGATGTAGGTAAAATTATTAGAGATTATTATTTTCTGACTCAAGCCAGTCTTGAGTCACAGAGCTGACTCAAGGAGTTGTTTTGTAGGTGTGGTAGTAACAACCCTATTATTCATTGAGAGAAATGGTGTCAAACCTCCAAAATAGTTTTCATTGTAGCCTTGGGCTCTTTGGTACTCAGCATGCCTCTGGGCGGCAGGTAAACAAACCGAGGTGATTACTTTAGCCTGTTTTTCAGATAACTTATGATTCACTTCTGTGATTGGACGTGATTTTGAAATGCAAGAACACAAGGTGCTGTACCCCTTTTTTCCCTGACTAGTATTATTTTAGAGAGCATTTAGAGGCATGTCAAAGTTGGTAGAAGAATGACTGCAGCACTGGGTTTTTTAAGTACTCACACGTTTGCCTATTTGTTCTGGAAAAGAAAGGGAAAACTTTAGGATACAAGTAGTCATGTGATACATGTCACAAGGATGAGCTTCAATTGGAAAGAATGGGAAGCTGCGCTATGCTGAGTTGGTTAGGGATTATTCAAGAACTGACATGTTAGAGATGTATACTGTGATGCTTTTAAAAAATATTTTTAACAAAGTGCTAAGGAAGGTGAGAAATGGATAATCTTGTTAAGTGTGTCAAGTGGTCTGCAGAGAAGTGGCAAAAAAACCAGCCTGCATTTCAGTATCGAGACTCTGCTTTTTGACTTCTCTCAGACTGTTTTTATTTTCTGGCAAACTTGTGATACGTGGCTGACTTTTGTTCGTTAGGTTACAATGGCTTATTTTTGCACAAAAATCTATGCCTACTAATGAGCAATTACTGATAAGAACTAAGAAACATGCCTGCTAATTAGAAGGCAAGCAAATGATCCCTTGAGCATTAAGTTAACCAACCAGGAAAAAATGAAATAAGGAAACAGACACTTTAAATGTCCCAGCCCAGAGTCTCCTCTAGACAAAAAGTGTTGAAGTAAGTTAATTGGTATCTGAAAGGTTGCCATGTTCTAGAATTCAGTTAATTGGTTACAGGGCAGGGATTAACAGAGAGTCTTCCAGACCTTTAAGGTAAAAAAGAAAGCTTAATATGTTCCATTTAACTGATTTAACGAACAGACACTTTACAGGAACTTTCTTTTTCTTTTGTGCATTCTCAGAGATAAGAAATGTCAGGAGCAAAACTATTTCTTGTTTTCTTTTTATCAGCAATAATGATCTTGGGATCATTTTATATAGCCGAAGACACACCTGCCATTCCAAAGCTTGGTTTTCATTCTTACTGAGTGGTTTTGTGGTAATGACAGCAATGGATTTTGCTGTGCTTGCCCAACAATTTCATAATGGAATACTGGTATGAATTGCCTAAAATTATGTTAATACACATAATGCTTCTTAAAATCATACTGAAAAATTAGGCAAATCTACCAAAGCATGTTTCTCTGCTGTTTCCTAAGACAGATAAAATCATTATGATGAACATTTCCTGGTTTAGATGCCCGAGTATTTGTACGTGAATAGATGCCAATTTTTCCACAAATCAATTTAATTTTCATTGTCACTGAAATAAACATTAGGTGCCTATTATTTTATTTCCCCAAATCTTGGATTTAATATTTGCTTGGAATTTTTCAATTTCTTTCTGGCTTTACTCAGATAATATTCGTCTACCTCTCTAATTTTTGAATAGGAATTGAAAAAACTGCGCAGTGAGTTCACTTTCTCAATCAGCTATCTAGTTCTGATTGTAGATGGCTGCAATTCAAGGATTTTTATAGCATTTGGAGTTTTCCCAAAAGACCCCAAGTGATGAAATGTATCAAAAAACCTCATGTGACAGACTATTTTTAGCTTTGATATCAGCATTTTTCATTTCTAGCAGAGCTATAATTAACTTAATTATTGTTTTTAATTTATCCAGCTGCCTTAAATATACACTATGCACATACTGAAAATACCAGCATGAAGTTAAACTTCTCCCTGGATGACTATAACACATTAATTCTTGTAGTATTTTTACAGTGATTGATTTTCCTGTTGATTTCCTTCAGAGTATTTGCATTAATGCATACAGTTTTATAATATTTGTCTTCTTAAACTATATTGGAGCTGAATTAAGAAAAATAGCTAAATTATTAATTAAGATTTAATGATTAAAAACTGGAAACCATTTGCTTACAGCAACTGTTCAAGCTCCAATTATAAATGGAGTTATTAATACCACTGTGGTGGGTTGACCTTGGCCCCCCAAAGCCACTCTCTCACTCCCCTTCTCAGCTGGACAGGGGAGACAAAGCATGAGGAGAGGCTTAGGGGCTGAGGTAAGGCTAGGAAGAAGTCACTCACCAGAAAAAACTCACCAGCACAGGAAAAACTGACTTGATACTAGGAAGTTCAGTATATCTCCTCTTCCCAGCCTCAGTCCAGAATTTGCTACCCCCTCCTCACCAAGTGGAGCAGGAGGACAGAGAATGGTGGCTGCAGGCAGTTCATCATGTTTGCACTGCTCTCTTCTCCACAGGGGGAGTATTCCTCAAACTCTTTCCTTGCTCCATCTTATGGTGCCTCCTATTGGAGAAGGTTCTCCACAACCTGAGTCCTTGCCTTAGGCATCACCGTAGGCCACAGTTTTCTCCAGCACGGGTACTTTCCACAAGGTGCAATCCTCCAGCAACAGGCTGCTCCAGCAGGGGTTCCCATGGGGGTCACAATTCCTGGCAGCAAACCTGCTCCAGCAAGGGCTTCCAGTGGGGTTACAGCTTCCCTCAGGCATCTGGTATGAGGCTCCTCCACTGGCTGCAGCTGGATTTCTGAATCCCCATGCATCTCCAAGGGTTGCAGGGGCACAGCTGCCTCCCCATGGTCTGCATCTCAGCTCTGCCCCCTGGACCACCTCCTGCCACTCCTTTTCCTCTGACTTGGGTGTCCGCGGAGTTGTTGCTCTCACATATGCTCATTCCTTCCTCTTGCTGCAATTGCTCAAGGGTTTTTTACCCTTTCTGAAATAAGTTATCTCAGAGGTGCTACCACCAGTACAGGTGGGCTGGGCAGTGTGTCCATTTTGCAGCTGGTTGGTATTGGCTCTGTCAGACATGACAGCAGCTTCTGGCATGTTCTCACAGGAGCCGCTCCCATAGACACTCCCCACTAAACTCTCTCCAAAATGCACAATTTTTGAGAATTTTCTCTCACAGTGGTGAGCTGTTTGTTAAAAGTTTCAGAAACTTTCAGGGCAGATTCTTCCCCCTTTAAATCATTGCCAGTTGGACTTTTCTTTAATTAATTCTTCTATGACCCAGAGAATATTACCTCAGTTTTAGATGATGAAATTGAAAATAATGTTTACCAATGTTTAAACAGAAGTTTTAATTGGGGCCTCACATTCAGAGCCTTCTAAGATCTATGGCGGTTACTTTAAATGCTCAGCTCTTACTGCTGTCATGAAATTTTCTGTGAGCAAGAAAGAAAGATGGGAGTTGGGACACCTGAGAAAATATAAGATGAAATTTCTCCTGATTTTAGTCAAGAGGTGTATAGATTCAAATCTCTGAATACAATTTTAAAAAAATATTTTATTATCAGTATTTGGACCCTCAGTTCTTCCAAAAGGAAGATAACTTGTAGGAAAGCACACATATTGTGGTAAAGAAATTAGTCTAATGCAAAGCTTTTGTTCCCTATAGAGGTTTGAATAAATATTTTAGATAGCAGTGTGCTAATCTCTTAATAAAGAAGCTTTCTCTTTGTTTTTAAAACTACAGATTATTTAAATACTTCATTTTTTTTACTATATTCTTGTCATTCCTTTTAATTTTCTCCATAATGATACTAAAGTGCAAATAGTGTTTATCAGATACTAAGTTATAGAAAGGAATTAAAAAATATATCAAATTAGCATAATGAGTATTTTCTTATATGGTGGACATTTTTTTGCCTTCATCATAGGTTTCAGAAGAAGGTGTGCATCACAGCACTGAGGATGAAGAGTCTTCCCAGGGAATGGAGCCCTACCTAGTGCGGAGATTATCGTCCCGCAACATTCACCTTCCTCCCCTGGCTTTCAGGCAGCTAGAACAGGCAGACTGGGATAAAAAGAATGACACTGAGACCATCCCAAGGCCCACGACTCTTCCACTGAGGATACCTCCTCTGATTGCCATTACAGCTGCTGAGTCCAGCAGGTAAGGTCCAGCAATTTATTTATCTGACATTCCCTCTGGCAGGTACAGGGCTGCAGATGCTGCTTCTAGGAGAGAAGTCTATTTCTTTTCTAAAGCCCCTAAATGAAAAAGTTGAGTAAAATGCCTGTAAACTTGTGCTAACACTTGGTAATACTGCTTGTAACGTTTTTGGTCTAATCTAGTAAAACAAACTGTAGAAAACATTTTCTCTGAACATTTTTAATACTTCATATTCCAAAAGAAGGTTTCTGGAGGCTTGGTTAACTGTTTATGAAGATGAAGTGGAGGAGGAGGAAGAGGATGACAGAAGCTTTTTATACACAGATATTATTGTTTTTTAATGATACAATTTCAGAACTATTTTCCAGAAATTCAAGAGGGGATTTTGCCTGCTCTTGTTTATCTACATTATTTGTAACATAAATGGCTTGAAATTATTTGGTTATAGTGATTTCTATCACAATTTCTTCATATAACATCTGTGACTTTTTATATAGTGCATGTTTTCTAAAGTAAACTTCCCTGTTCTTGAATTTTCTGATAACATCCTATTTTCAGTCCTTATTTTCTAAAATAGAAAGTGTTTAGCATGAAAGTTTTGTTTATAGTGGTGAAGGCAGTACAGCGGTTTGGTAACATGATAATAGATGATGAAAAGATAACATGATCACACCAAGAGCTAAAATGAAGTACTTAGGAATTTTAGACCATATGTTCTGAGAGAATATTCTGAAAAATGTAGTTATGAGAAGGATGTAGGACTTGTAGTACTTGAGTAAACCCATGTATAAGTATTCATTAGGGTGCTTAGCCAAAAAGCCCGGTAATATCAGCATTGAATTTAATATCACTTCCCATATCTTGTTGCCTCCTAGATACTTCTATTTTTTGGAGAAGTTAGACCCATTCTTGAAATATGCTCATAGAAATACTGACTACACCCATAAAAACATGTAAACATTTAGATTGTTTACAAATGAAAATATTATTTGGAGAGTCAAATACAATGAAATTTAGTGATATTTTGAAGATAAATTGGTCTTGATTTTTTGTTTTTATCCATGGAGTCTGGGAAGAAGATTGTCTGAGATGCAGAAGGAAAATAACTGCAATGCTTCTAATAATATTGACTGGGGAAAAAAAAAAAGGTGTGATCCTTATGTGATACATAAGGAAGATTAGAAAGAAGAATGAAAAAGATTGTCTGATGAAAGTGTCTAAGTGATTATAAATTTCTGGAAACTGCTGTTTTATAGGGTGGATTCAAATACACCAGAGAAAGACAGTTGGAATGTTACTCAAATAACAGATCTAAAACATTGTGGTGACTATGCGTAGCTATCTGCTGTACTCAGGGAATGATTGCTTCTTTGAGAGGCTTCTCTGTGGGTATGAATCTCTCCTCAGCAGTAAGAGATAGCTTTGTCGCCTCTTGATGCCATTTATTCCTGAGGTTGGTTGGAATATGTTTTGAAGCTGGACAAAACAAGATTTATTCTGAGAGTGACAGGGAAACAGCAGACAGATTGTTGAATGGAACTGCCAGGCTGTTTAAACAAATAAACACAAATCTAAACACAACAGCAAAAGCAATCGTAATTTTGATCTTACTTTGTAGTATAAAATCTTTAGATTTTATGGTGCGTTCTTAGCTAAAGAGCAATTACAGTGATACAGGAAGAATATTGTTCAAGAAATTAAATTTCTCTAGATGTTTAGTGCTATTTTTTGGTTGTTAGCTCTCTCTCAAGCAGCTATGAATTTCTCATTTACATGCTTATTATGCCAGCCAAGCAGCTGGAGAAAGCTATCCTTTTATCTGTCTTCTCATCTGCATGAAAGTACATAAACTTAGGGGTCCTATTATGTCTGTGGAAATGTAGCTTACCTCCCTTGCCTTTGAAATGTGCAGTCGA
The DNA here is from genome assembly GCA_025920805.1 of Petroica traversi. Taxonomy (NCBI): domain Eukaryota; kingdom Metazoa; phylum Chordata; class Aves; order Passeriformes; family Petroicidae; genus Petroica; species Petroica traversi. The sequence goes on from JAHLSL010013733.1 coordinate 4,000,704, forward strand.
GGAGAGGGAATCAAAGTGTGGGTGTGAGGATTCTCTGTCTTCAATAGGTAAATGAAGGTAGAAGAGCATTTGGGTCATAGAAACTCATTCTAAAGCAGAAGAATTTCACCAATGAAAACATCCTAAAATTTAAATGTATGGTTTTGGAACAATATGTTAAAAGATTTAAAAAATAGCATTATAAAGCCCTTATGCTGTGATTTAAATGACTGGAATGTTCAAAACTCAACAGTGGATGTAGTTTTTAAAATAAAATACATGTTCTATTCCTGGACATGCACATATGCATGTATGTATACACACACACTCCCATTTTCATACTCCTTTTCTCTCCCTTCATCTCTCTCTTTATGCTGTCACAGTATTGTTTCTGGTTGTGTGTTAGCTTCATAGAGGAATTAAAGTTTATATTTTAAAAAAACCCAAACAAAATCCAGACAGCAGCTCAGATTATAAGCTGGAAAGCAAACTTACAGTAATGTTTTTCTTAATCTTTCATACCTTGTAAACCCTCACCCTTCTGACTCTGAGACATCACAATGCCTTGCCTTTTCTTTCACCCTTCTAATTCCCTTCCATGCATGTATGGAGCCAGATCCTCATTTTTTTCATCCAGGTTACATTGAGATCCTAATAAAGATCATTGCTAATATGAAGACTTTACATATCCTATTGAAGTTTCATATGCAAAAATACTTATCATGCTATAAGCCCAAGTGCTTGAAAATTGGTAGGCTGACCCTACAGCTGGTATCATCCTTACAATTATGAAATGTAATAATTGCCAGGCCTTCTATGGGAAAGATTAGAAACAGGTAAACAATTGACTTTAATATTTCAGTTCTTCCTTTATAATTTAAATTTTATTTTTATTTTTATTTTATAAGAAATAACCTGTATATAGAGAATATAAAATGTGATATTTTGCTGTAAGCTGGGATAGCTTGGCTATTTGGGGTGTGATGTATGCTTTGGCCTGTTTTCCTCAAATAACTTTAAATGAATTTACCAATGGCTTTGGTGTAGGCAACAGCTACAATGGCATTTAATAGGGGATGCACAGATAGGAAGTGATTGACAGTAGAAAGCTTTTGCTTTCTCCAGAGTAGCTGGTATTAAAATGGTGGGGACTGTTATTATGGAAAGTTATTTATTTGAGGATATTTAAGGCTTTTATCTTAACTCCTTTATAATAACTATTTCAAAGGTTTACTTACCTCTGTATTTGGCCCATAGCCACAGCTCCCACACTGATTCAATACTCTAGCAAATATTTATATTATGTAGCACGTGTGATCCCATATATTTGATTTCTTCTTTCAAGCACTTGGACTTGTCATTTAGAATAATTGATCAAATCTCTCTGTAATAACGGTATTGATTTGTCCAAAGCTTCATGAAATTCAGTCTATTCAGTCACCTTTGTTCTGGAAACAATCTTTGCATTGTCTATCTCTGAAGAAGAGATAGTTATGAGAAGGTGGGACATGGTCCCTACTGAACACGGAATTTCCATGGCTCATAAACCTACCCTTGTTGTGGTACAGATCAAAGGTGTCAGAGATTGAAGTATTTCTGTGTTTTGCCTTTTAAGAACAGCTTTTTCAGTGAAGAAGGACTATCCCAGTTGTTTCTGTGATACTTGTGTCCTCTTAACACATGGGAATGAGAAAATGTGATGGAACATGTAATGTTCATTGCATGTAAACCCCAGAAATATCAAACAAAGGTACTTAGAAAGGCTTTCATAACAAAAATATATAAAATAATATGGTGTTTCATTTAGTTATCTGATTTGATATGTATATTATCTCTTCTTGCTATTTATCCTAGTCTTTGCTCAAACATCATTTGGGAGAGATTATTATAATTGTACAACATAAAATCTATTTTAAATGGCTTTTGTATTGCTTATATACAACTGAGAGTGTGCATATTAGTGTGTTTATGAAACTCCAGGGAGCTACAAGAACAATTTATACGACAGTTAATTTCTGAAGTATCTTTTTTTGCAATGTTCCTTCTGTCTTAATTTATGTTTTTCCTTAATTTAAGTTCTGTGGATTAGATAGTCACTATACTGCTTAAAACTTCTGTGTTTCATTATCCACTAAAGAGGCAATCAACACTCTCTATATTGAAAATCAGATAAAAACTTGGTTTTAAATTATCCCCAGACCCTTTAAATATGAACTTAAAATTTTTATTTTCTATTTTTGAAAAGAAATATTAGCAAATTGTTATTAGCATCTTCAATGTAAGTTTGATACTCTGGCAATACAGAATGAGAATTTAGTTTCAAGCTAAATATATCTTAATGCTTACCACTTGCTTACTTATTGTCTTTTTTGCGTCCAAGGAATGCCTCAAAGAAAAGATTTTTGTCCTCAGCAGTTAGGGCAAGAAAAGCTTTTTCAAATGTTGGCAACTGAAATATGTTAATCTTGAGCCATAATTTTGCTGATATTCACTTAATATACCAGCAAACTATTTTTAAGAGAATAGCTGGGATGCTAATTTTTTATTATTGTTTTAAGGAAATGAGTGTTGGGGAGAGGTCAAAAAGCAATAAAATTTGACCTTAGCTTAGTAACACACAATAAAAATAAAATCTGAGAAAAGCTGCTCTTCAGGTTTATTTATTTGCAGCTCAGTAGAATAGAGTATGTAGTGAAAATAAGTGGGAACTATGGTTTACATACTTGTGAAAGAGAAAGAGAGAGAAAAAGAGTAAACTTTTTATTTCATTTATTTTTAAATTCAGAATTATGACCTTGAGCCTGACAAGTAGTAACTTTTCTCAGAAAGCTTCTCATGAGTCTAGGCTCTCTTCAACAACATCTGTGTTCCCTGAGTCACCTGCTAGTTAGGAAAAATGAAGAGCAACACAAAAACTCTTAGTGATTTTATTGCTTATGTCTTTATTTTAAAAGCATTATAAACATCAGAAAATCATCACAATACCTTTGGATAACCTTTTCAGTTAGTGAAAAACATAGTGTTATTTTCATTTTGTGTAAAGAAAAGCTTGCATGCAAAGGGGTAGTGCAACTGGCCAAGGCTAGCTGGGAATCAAACTATGAAGAGAATTCAAGAGTTTTTGACTCTGGTTTTTGTGTCTGCTTTATTCTACCTATTAGAGAGTTGAAGAAAAAAAAATATATGCCTTTAAACTAAACCTGCTATGTCAAGGAGAATTTTACTGATAAGGTCTTGGAAGGTTTTAAATTGTTGGTATTGGGAGTTAAACACATTACTGTAGTTATGCATCCAGACTCACACTGAACCTGTGTTTCTATCATACTGACTCAGTCACATCAAACTCTGACTGTAGTATCTGTCACGAAGAAAACCATATTTAATTACTGTGGAAACCAAAACTGAGTCAGCATTTAAGTGTACATTTCTCAGTGGGTAAAATTAGTGGAAATTTTTGAGGTTAAGTGGATGCTAGAAGCTTTAATGTTTCTGGCTTCCAAGCTTTGGCTTTCAACAGAGTTTTCTGTTTTGTTGGCCAGTGTCCACAATTTCTGTGGTACTATATGGATCCTGGAATAATTTTGGAGAACGATATAAAAATAATTTTATTGGTCAAGAGTTGCATTGTCTTGGTGCTTAAGAGATGTAAGACATCTGTGAAGATAGCAGGTCATGTACCAGAAAATTTACTTGCATAACAGTATTTCTTACTATTTGTGGATAACTTCAGATGTCACAATTACCTCCTCATCTCCCATAGAAAAGGATTTCTTTAAACTTATGTCTAGCATTAAGTGAATGATTTAGATCTGATGCCCAGGTGGAGGACGTGGAGGACAGCAGGTACTGTGCCCAGCATTAACTACTCTGAAATCTTTCTTAAAAATTGGAATTTTGATCACCTCTCGCTGTTTAATCTAACAATTGTAAAATCTTTATTTTTTCTATTTTATTTAATTATTCATTGAGCATAGACTAGAAGCAGACGTTACTGTAAATTGTGGGTTAATAGTCCATATGTACATCTATTTTCTAATTTAGGAAAGAAAGTATAATTATTGTTAAAAATGTGTGTTTTGAAACAGTTACTTTCAAACAGTATATAATCTGAAAAAATCGAAAGCAATACAATGTAGCTCCAGGAACTTAATCGCAACTTAATCTTTCCCCACAGTGGGTGGTATCTTCTACTTCTCAAAACTTGCTTTTGGACAAGTTTCCCTGGGAGACATGAGAACTGACCTTGCCAGTAAAATAAGGAAAAGAAGGGTTTGGATACTTCAGCATTTTCCACATCCTTTTTCAGTTGGTTTCCTACTCCATCCAGCAGCAGGCCTATGTTTACCTTTTTCTTATTTTTGACTTTGATGTACCTTTTTGTTGCCCTTCATCTCAGTTGACAGGTTCATCTTGAGTTGAGCTTTGACTTTATTGTTGCCATGATTGAAAAGCCAGGGGATACTTCAGTATTCCTCCTTGGAAATATATTTCTTCTTCTACCTCCTGCACTTCTTTTTTATCTCCATCAGAGGTTCTCTGTTCAAAAAATTGGGCATCCTTCTATTGTTTCTAAGCCCTTAATCAGTTTATCCATAGTACTAGCGTAAAGTGAGTCAATGGCTGACTATGTAGTATTTTTATGATTAAAGTATTATTCTAATATTCAGTTTTTATTAAATTATTGTATGAATTCCATAAGGGGGGATTTTTAATATGACTGTGCTCTGTTCTTTGTTTTTGCATTCACATTATTTTCTTTGTATTAAACAGAGTAGGAGAGACTGTTTTCACAAATCACCTGCAAAATGACCCCATCAAATGATTTCTCTTGATTATTCTTAGTCTGTTGAACAGTCATCTGCTTAGATGGTTATTGGTGCCAAGGTCTACAGCTACAATGGCTCACCTTCTTAGAGATCTCTCAAAAGTAAAGGACTGCTTCTAATGGGCTGAAGTTTCAGTGAAGTGAGTGGGTGAAGACTGGGCATTCATTAACACTGTTTTACTTTCAGTACCGTAAGTGATCAATGTATCCTATTAATATTTTTAAAAAGATTTGTACTTTTCAGGTATTGCCTGGGTTTTTTTAGTTATTTTGTTTAAATACTTCTTTGAGCAGTCAAATAAACCCAGATCCACACACTATTAAAAACTGTGTGAAATTGAACATTGTGATTCACCAATGATCACGCAATGTGAAAAGTCATGCATAACACAATAATATCTTAATATATACTTTTTCACTATGTCATATTTACATCAATTTAGAGATGACATAAGAAATCAGAAAGGTTATCCAATCAGAGGAATACATCTTCACAAGGATTTTTTTATGTTGGATATTATTCTTTTAGATTAGCTTCACTAGTGTAGATGCGTTGGGCTCTCTCTGATTGACATTTCAATCACCTTCACAGCAGCAGTGTATAAATGCAAACAAGAAACTTACAGTCAAAAGCATATAAATACAGGGGGAAAAATAAATCACTTCAGAAGAGGGATCCAGCCAGCAGTTGTGGGTGAATTCAGCCTTTGGGACAATTTCATCCAAGCTGCTTTGGCCCAGAAGGATACGGTTGATTGTTGAGGGAGAACACAGAGCAGCTCAGAGGCACCTGTTGGGGTTGTACAAAGAATGATGCCTAGTCTCTGAGCAGACAAAGCACACAAGAAAGAAAATCAAATCAGAAACATATTAATTCTGAGCATTTACATCCTACTGCAGGTCTGTGTGCAGAGTCGCTATTGTATGATCTCTGTTAAGACTGATTTACAGATTTTATTTTTAATCATGTGCTTCTTTCTCTAAATTAGCAAGTGACAAGGAGTTCCACAGGCAAAGAAAGGGTCTGGGCTATGTAGTGAATCAAGAGGTTGTCAGCATTTCTTACATCTCTTACTTCAGTGCAATTGTGTGGAGAGAAGCATCTGATCACATAACCTAGTAATTAATAAACACAGTTCATAGTAAAATTGGAAGTTATTTTATGGCATTATTCTATTTATAACTAAAACTATCCTTGGCTAAAAAAAATGTCTTAGAGGAAAATGGGTGGATTTTTAGGAAGTTACTTGCTTTTGTATAAATTATGGCTGTGCAGCTCTTTCTTTTGTCAGACATCTGTTTATGGCCAGTACAGGTTACAAGATGCTGTCTAGAAGAACTCTTGGTCTTGCTAAGTGTAGTCATTCTCTTACATTATCTATTATATTGTAATCTATTACAAAATTGTAATTGTAATGGCCATCTGTTAATAATATGCATTCCTTCAGCTTGATTCTGCAGATATTTCATCCATGTTCAGACTATTGGTAACCATAACTCAACCAATACATCAGAATGTGCATTGCAAGGCCCTATTTGTTTTATGATTTATGTATTTTTAACATATTTCCAGTAACAGTTCACATTACTAGCAAATGATGCAGTTAAAGCAGATTCCAAATGTTGCTTTGGAATTTGAACATCTAACAGCTTTCAAGATGGGTGTTTAAATAGTGTAAAATATAGCATCCAAGAAAATATAGAATATTTTATGTAGAGGTGATAAGGCATTTCACTTGTAGAATTATACATTCTTGCAACAGAAAAGGAATTCAGATCTCTCATTAAGTATAAAGCTTAAATCGAGAAAGTCAGATTTGAATTTATTGAATTTATCTATCAATTTTTGATTCCCATTAAAAAAGTTAAGTGGAAATTTCATAGAGCAGAAAATGAATAATATTCAGATTTGGAACACAAGGGAATAAACGGGTTCTTCTGAAAACAGGAAGTTCCTTTCTTCACATTTGTAATCAAAATGACACTTTGAAATGATCCAGCATAGAAAGTGATTTCCACATACATATTTTAAACTAGGGATACTCTCTGAGAACAGTTTCTTAAGTTAATTCATTCAACTACTAACTTTATTTTTATGTTTCTAGTCTAAGGCATCAGATTATCATCTGGTTTCCCTTTCCCTTCAAACAAAACTGTACATTAGGTCTCTGAAAAAATAATTAATCAGATCTTCTTCAGAAAAATATACCATAGTTTATCTTTCCATAAAATGATCTTCTTTAAAAGACATAAAGTCTAAAAAGAGGAGATTAAAGGAAAGGACTTCAAAACTTTATTGAAAAAAATAAATGGGCAGATGGTTTTTTGTTGTCGCTATAGGAAATAAAATAGAATGGCCAAGCCATGAAAGGCTACAACTCTGGTTTTACCTCTTTCCAAGCAGTCGATAAATTTTACAGTATGTTTTTCTTAGATCTGTTGTTTTAACTTCTGATTACAGATTATCTATTCCATGTAATAGAGTAACACCTGGTTGACTGCTATTACTTTCAACAAAATAAGTTTCTGTGCAATCTCAGGTAATGGCTAGGTAATAGTTTTATTCTGTTCTCTCTTGCCACATCCCTTTTCAACTATAATTTTCTTTAACTCAAAGGTAACTCTTTTCTTTTTTCTGATATAGGTGACAGGTTGATTATATACAACAGCTTGATGATGAGAAACGTGTGATTAGAAGGATACAGAACCTCACAGCCCTTAGAATAAAAGATTTCATTATGTTGCTTTATGGCCTTATCAGATCAAAAATGTCAGACATGTCTGCCTATCCTTAACAAAAAATAAAGATAATTTTTGATAGCTATGTAAGACCAGAAATTCATCGAACAGTAGAAGTTGAGACATTTCCATTGAGACAAATCAGCAGTGTGGATTTTCAGCTGCTTTTATCTAGTTTTATATACAAGCAACTGGATTTTTATGACCACTTTGTCTGAAAAGTTTGAGGAAGTTGTGTCTTTCTCTGACTGCAATCATACTGGAGCATTTCCTTCCTTAGTTTCCTTCTGATAATCTGTTGCAGCCCATATCTCCTTTCTCCTCCAGATGTTTCTATTCCTACAGATGTTTATTATATTCTCCATCGTCTGTTAAAACATCTATTAATCACACATATTTTGCTTTTCTTAACCTGCCACAACGTAAGATAGTGTTCTTTCCTGTTCTGTGCCATTTTTGTAACTGTTCCTTATCTTTGACAGAAGACCTGAGTTCAATATATTTTGAAGTTATCACCACTGGACACATACATGATTGATGGAGTGCCCTGAGTAGACTGATACAGTAACTTACAGAATGAGTATCAGTGACTTACGGTATATTGAGTACCATGGTTTCTAAGATAATTTATGTTAATAAAATTATTGAATACTTTGTGCAATCGTGGGAAATGAATTATCTGCTTCATAGGTAACAGAAATTCAAATGTGAATAGCACCTAGAGAAAACTACAGCAAGATATTCAACAAACAGAGGTAAAGCTTGATGTTATGTTAGTTGTTTTCCACAGTCAAAGGTCTAATCATATTTTATAACTGCAAAAGTAAAACATATGAAAAAATTCTTAGCCCGAAATATTGCTTTTGAAATGCTTCATTCATTATGTATGCATGAATCAGTAGCAATTGCTCTTCTGCATCAAATGTGAATATATAATTGTGCTTTTTGATTCACAAATTAATTGGTGTAAATTCAGACAATAACTGTGTTTTTGTCATGTTTATGTTTGATGCTAAAATGTCTTGATTTAGAACATTCTTGCAAAGCCTGTTTCTTCAGCATGAAGATATGGTGGCAAAATCCTTTTTAATTAAGTGGTGACAGGATGCAGCCTACTCTGAGGTGCTAAAAGCTGTGTGGGAGATTAATGTAAAGACATCAGTAATCTGGGGTTTCCTCTGGAGATAGTATCGTAAATTTAGCCTTAATTGAAAATAGAGGAAAAAAAAGGATCTTAAGATTTTCTCTGTTAAGTAAAAACTACATGCTAGCTTGTGAATAGCATTTATTTAAAATATAGAATAAAGTGAATAGCAATTATTTAAAAATGCAATAGAACAATGATATTTTTAAAGTACTAAAGGAGGAAATCCCACAAAAAAATGAAGGAGATATAAAAAAATGCCTTTAAAACCCTAATAGTAAGATAACAACGTAAATCAAGAAAAGTTGCGGTTTCTGTAGTTTAAAAATCTTTAAGCTCTTCATTAACATGCTTGTATTTCAGATGATTTTCACTGGCTTCTTGGATATAGCAAAGATTACAAGTACTTTAGAGAAAACTTACACAAAATAAAGTAGAAATAGCCGATCTGAAAAAGACCTTCCTCTCTACAAATGAATATACTTAAGAATTAGATTTCTTTCAATGTTAGTTAATACTGAATTTGTATTAGAAACCTGACCTCTGAGGATTCTTCTTGCCAAATGCCTCAGTATGTAATAAAGGTGTGTCTGCTGTGGTGTTTGGGATCTCCATTACTGACTCGAATAGAACCTGAGCATCCTGAATTCGAGGTCAAATATAAGTAGCATTTCAATTACAGGCTGAATTGAAAAACCATTACTCCTTTGATAGGTGTTTGCCCTTTCATAACACCTGTTGACAGATCTTAAATATGCAATTTACGAGAAAGGTGAGAAATTTCTAGGAGTTGCTAGGTGCAACCCTTTATTTGAGGGCAGTGAGTTCAATTTGGGTTGTTTCACCTAGCCTTGATTCACATTGAATTCTGAAAATAAAACTCCCCGAAAAAAAAGCTCCAGCAAAAGAAAAATAGTCACAAATATTACTGTGAGTAGTATACCAAAACCAAGTAAAGATGAGAAACAGACCTTGAAGTGTGTTGAAAAAATTCTGGAAATAAACACTAAATTTTTCAAGTTATTTTAAATATTGAGCAGAAGTAGCCTGAGATAACCAGGACAGTAATGTCAGAGAGCATATATTAAAGACAACTGAAATACAATTGTAGTTGTTGCAATTTTCAAAAAGCATTTGAGGTTTCTGCTTTTCAGCTTAAATATATTTCATTGACAGTTGTGTAACTAAAAGTAATTGGAGTCAGAGAAGAGACATCCAAGCCTCAAACTTTTTAATTTTAATTGAGACGTTTGAATTGACTTCAATTGACAGTAAATCTTCACTCTTCAGTCTCAGAGTGTCAGCATGGTCAATTAAATAAAAAATTTGCAAAGCCTCCATAGAATGCTTTCCAATGAGCCTTGATGATAGTGCAGGATAACAGAAGTAATACAGTCCTCTAATACAGGAGTAGTAATTATTAATTTCTTTTGCATCACTTCATGAGGCGCTATTAGCATTAAAATGATCTCATATTAGCATTAAAATGAGATAAATTTTTGTGCTCTCTTGTGTACTTTGCGTGTTATTTAGAAAACCAATAAAAAATTCAAAACAAAACAACTTTTTATTGATCATTCATTTGATTTCAGGTGGTAAGACTAGCAGCTTTAACACAGCGAATTCAGTAATTGTTATCTGCTTTGTTTAATTAAAAATTAAAATTAATTCAAATAGCATAGATAGCTTAGAAATGTTATTAGATAAATAGCCTGCACTCCAGAACAATTTTTGAAGATATTTGGAGAAAGCTTCTCACTCTACAAAACAGAGAAAATCAAATTTGTAAGCCAAGCTTGATTGTGGTAAGGCATTTGCCAAGAAGCAAGGTGAAGACAAGCAAAGAAATCTCCTGGAAAAGCTATGCTACCATTTTCATACATTTTGTCAAGGCTAATAAAACTTGCATGAAATAACAGGGAGTACCAGGGAACTGTGATGAGATTTAATAAATTATATTCCTGAAATTGTTTAAATTAATTTATCCTATAGCATTTTCCATATAAAAGATCACGATCTCTATAATGCTTAATAGCTATATAGTCACGTAACAAAAACATATCATCTATAAAATGTGCTTAACTAAGAATTAGGAAGGTATGCCACAATACATTGAAGAGTGCAAAATGCTTTGGAAAACAGTGTGAATATTTTTACTACTAGTAGAATGGTGCAAGAGAATGAACCAAGAATATAAAATTCACTTAGAAGTTACAGTTGGATTTTTTTCTCTCAATCATTTCAACTGAAATTGCCCAACACTACCTATTTTATGACAGCATTTACAGCCAGCAATTATTTCAGTTATGAAAGCAGTAAGTGGATTACTTACTGAGCACTATCTCCCAGTCAGAGAAATCATAAGTGTTGAGCTACTGGTGGTGGTTTTAACTTTAACATTAAATGAATATTAGCTATTCATCATGAACTAGATCGAAAGGGATACTTCCATCACCTAAGTGATCAGGGTCACTCAAAATCCTAATTCCTTGACATATGAGGTGTCCCAAGTTTAATGAAATTTAAGACCCAAGTTTAAATGAAATAATTGTTTGTTATTGCAGCAATAAACCAGTACATAATTTATCCTGTAGGTAGGTATTACAGTATCTGTTGCTTCCTACAAGGATATAAATTACACACACTTTTGGGAAAGTATTCATTAGCAACATTTTATGTGCATGGAAATGTGCTATTTTGCTCATGAAAACCCTCATGACACTGAATATATGAACATTCTTTCCTTAAAGACTTTTCTACTAAAGAAACACTGAGATGTAATACCTCCAAACCACCAGCAAAAAAAAATGGAAAGATAAAATTTTACAAGAGTTCCCCATTAATTCTGAGGTGTTAATCACATTCTAACAATAGCAGCTAGGCACTGATAATTTCCAGTATCCTCAACCCCATCTTAATCCCTTTTTTGAGTACAAAATTAACACCTTCTGATTGTACTGGACCATGTTAGTACTAGCAGCATGTGGTCAGGTAATATTTTTTTGCCTCTGTAAAGCTGATGATGAGCTAGAGGAGAAGCAGTGAAGCACAGTGCTTCAGTTAACACTGACCCAGGAGAGACACAGCTGGGAATGGTTTCAGAGTTTCTCTCTTTGTGATTGCTGCCTTGGATAGTGACAATCTGGCTAGCATCCCTATAGGATTTATAAATTCTGTAGGTATCAAGCAGAATCTAAAATTTCTGGTTTTTTTCTGTAAAGGACTAAAAAGTACGTTTTAATAATTCAATCTTTATTTCTCTCCACTTGAAAATACTGGTGAGAGGAAAGAAGGAGGTGAAGAGAACTGGTAGGTGCTAGCTGAAGTGATAAGATCAGATAAAAGCATTCCACCACTTCTGTAAAAGAAGTAATTTGAAAAACATGGCATTTTCCTGTGCAAACAGTTGCCTATGAGATCATTCACATTTGTCTCTGGAGGGCAGTACTCTTCTTATGCAAGTGATTAATTTGACAAATGTGACAGAATTTTCAGCCAATGAATTTCATATTTTCTGAGTATAACTAAACCTGATATATTATACAGGCTTCAGGCAAGTACTGCAATTTAAATAATGTTCACTTGTAGCTCAAATATGAGCTGAACAATCCAAGTTTCAATGAAGACAGCATAAAAACCTGCTAGTGGTTTTAGCTGGAGGACTATTGAACCAATATGACCTAAGCTCAGAAAATAAAGCCATTAATATCACCAGGGTATTTTCAGCAAATATAAGACGAACAAGTAACAAATAACATTTTTGATGAATAATGCTTTAAACCCCTTTTTACTCTTGAAGTTAATATCCTTCAATAAAGACCTTTACTTTGGAAAATTATAGAAGGAAAATTAAATTGTCAATATTTACACTCACACACATTAATGGATGTTACTTTCTCCTCTATCCTTCATATAAATAACAAGTTATCCACTGGCATGCAAAATTACATTTTATTATTCAAATTCTCAACATTTTTGATTTACCAAAAGCAAGTAATAAAGAATTTTTTTACTGGAAAAGTAATTTGTTAAATTACAATAAATAAATTACATCTATAATACTCATTTGCTTAAAAGTAATTTATTTTAAAAAATAACCAATCCTTATTCCTGAGTATTTAATTAAAAATAAGAAGTTTCTCCTCTGTTATAGATTTTTAACCTTCATTAGTTTCAATGAATTATATTTTAAAATTTTGGTTAGTATCTGACAAAGGTTAGGAACATGTTAAGTAAGTCCAGCAACAGAAATATATTATACAGATGAATGTAATTTTACTCTGAATTCAGTTTCCAAGAAGAAAATAAACCGTATTATTCATTCGAATGATGGTTATGGCATCTACTTCTTTATTTAGAAACACAAAAAAAAGAAAATTTATTTTTTAGGAGGGCTTGAGTGTAATTATCTGGAATCTATTGGCATTAACATTTCCATTCATTTGCCTTCTTGTTACCTGAGAACAGTCAGCCAAAATACACGTATTGCTATTCCTGCAAAGTGACTACTTTAAAATGTTAAAAAAAATTTACTTTCTTTTTCTATCTTGCTTGATAACATTGGAGAAAACTGTTCAAGCTGAGTGAGAGCTTAAAGAAATTAGAGGTGTAGAGAGAAAAATATCTAATTAAAACCCAACAGAAATATTGTTTCAGTTGAATTGATGAAATAAGTAGTAGCTTCTATGTTTTTTTACCTTTAAGAGAACTTAAATACCAGATATAAGGGAGGGTTCAGCAATACAAACCCTGACCAGAAATTATGAAACACATTAAGACAATGAGTAGTAAGCTTCACACATGGCTTGGGTAATATAAAGGACCCCTAGAATTATACTGTCTAGTTCTGAATAAATAGCTCATCTTTCTTTATTCAAAAGCTCAGTCTTTACCAGTTAGAATTTGAATTTTCTAGCAGCTTTAAAAAGAGATTGATTAAAACTTTAAATCATGCAAAATTCTCCTGCTGTGAATTTTGCCTGAGTACTTCAGGTTTTGGGGTTTTTTTGTAAGTTTTTCTTCTTGTGTTTGTTTTTTCAGTATGGGGTTTTTTTGCCAAGAATCGAGTGAAACTAGGTTTAAAGGATTTTTTTTTAACTCATAGGCTTTCATGTTTGTCAGAAGTCAGAGTAAAATCAAGAGGATTTCAAGCTGTGCAATAATGTATTACAGAAATGAAACACTCCTAAACCCCTGAAACCTGATGTCACTCTTCCATACAAATGTAAACTTAAAAAAATATTTTGGATGCCACTCTCTGATTGAAGTGAGCAGATCAGTAATTCAACTGATAGAATGTAAAACAAACTGGAGAAGTATCTTTATCCTTCGAACCTTGTTCAAAATTGGTTAAAATGCTCAATTAGTGATGTTTCTCCTGATCAATGAATGAATGATGATGAAGAGTAGCTGTAACATGTGGGAACTACTTTGGAAAAAAGTTTCAGTCAACATAGCAACATCCCCTATAGCTACACAAAGAAGAAACTCCACAGAGGCATTCTCTGGGTTTATGCTTCATTTAATCTGCTGCTGTGGTACAGTGGAGAAGAGGCAATGGGAAGAGCACTAACTGTGCTAAATCCCTCCACTCTTGCTACTGTGCTATCGAATTGGTAAAGTAATAACTGTTGCTGTTGTTTCCTACTCCAGCTGGAAATCAGAGCAGTCAAGTAAATGTTCTCAAGATCTGTCCCCTTTTACGTTCAGTAATTATATAGTACTAGGGAGATTGGAGCTTGTGGTTTTCAGCACCCTTCTGAAATAGAGAGAGCCTTTGCTCACTGCTCCAAGTGGGAGGTTACATGAAATTGTGAACTTAGTGGGTGCAAAATGCCTTTCATCTCAGTCAGCTCAGCTTTTCAACAGTAGAGCTCTGCACCAGCCTGGGGGTGTCAAAGCCCAGGCTTTAGCTTTGTCTGTCCAAGTGGCTGCACTATCAAATACTCAGTTCTCACATACTTGATATATTTTAAACTACCTGGGTAAAAAGGAGAGGGTTGGCTTTGTATGTCAGGATATTTCTCTGTGGCTGAGTTGTGATGAATGTACTGCACTGGACGAAACTTTAATGCACAAAGCAAGAATACAATCTATACAGAAAACCTATGCCTTTACAATTGAAATGTCAGTAAATTCAAAGAAACATTCTTCTGGCATGCATAAACTCTGTAAGAAATAGAAATTGTGTGCTCACATGAAATTGTTAGCTTTGGGTTTATATACAGTTTTGAAAGCTATGCAGAACTTTATATTGTAGCAAATACTTAAATGGATATGATTTCTGTTTTGTTTTATACTATAAATTAATTTGGTATCTATGTCACCAGTTCTAAGTAGATCTTTGAATCCATTGTGATTGCACACAGGAAAAGTTAGAAACCATCCAAAAATATAATCTGTAGGGTAATAAATTAAGCACTTTAGTTATACTTATGTATTGAAGATACCAGATATGACAGCTAATCAGATTTCAATGCTGGGGTTTTTTTTCAAACCTGGAAAGTTTTATTCCTCACTTAAAACTATATGAAAAATAAATCCCCACCGAGCTACCTAGAGGAATGTCTTTCAAAAACTAGGAAAAACAGCCTTCCTAAGAGATGATAAGAATCAAACCTAAATATTTATACAGTTCTAGATTAATCTCCTATTTATCATGTTAATACTAATTTCAGTAGAATTAGATTATGGAGTCATTCCATTATTTACAAAAGGCATTTAACAGAAAAGCTTATTGGTTGTTAATTTCTTTCTGCAGTATGTTTCCAGAATACATATTTAAACAGACACAGTGGTCTTACTCTAACTGCACCTTGTTTGCAATGGCAAAGAAGTTCGTGTAATGTAAAAAGCATTCTACAAATAGATTGTGTGATACCTATATGGGTATATTATTGTAATATTTTCTTTTTCTAGGATCTGAAGTCCCAAAACTAATAAAATATTCTATATTTATTCAGTCCGCTACTTTTTAAAGCACAATTTTTTTTCCTTTTTAATAATTCATGCTTTCTGTTGAGTTATAGAGTGATGATCTGCTGAATTCCTTTTACATTGCTAGCAGCAGGAATGTGTTTCTGTCTTATGAGTCAGATGTGATACAAAAATTTTTATGAACAGCTAGTGACTCTTCACTGTATCTGAAATTCAATCTTAGTGGACTTAAAAGACCTCAGTGAATCTTTAAATGTAAGATATGGTACAGTTTCTTAAGTGCCACTGCTCTGAATTATAACAGGACTAATATCAATGCCAAAGTCAGTGGTGAATTCTACTGAACAAAATTTATTATCATCTGTGTTCAGGTGTTACCATTGTTTTTTTGTTGTAGAGATGATGCAATTATTTTCTCTCACTTTACCACTGTTTATAAGATCTGTAAACTATTAAAAAAAGCATCTTCTCTGACATTAAGTGGGTGGATATTGTCAGTTTCTTAATTAAATTTGAATAATTTCTTTATAATCCATGTATACTTGTTATCTCCTTAATATATTGCTATCTCCTTCAAAGATACACTTTTATCTTGATTTTGATTTTTTTTCTGTTGAACTTTGGTAATACATATCCCTTATATTCTGGACAAAAACAAGACGGTGGTTTTTAAGGACTGCATGTCACTATTATGCCAGGAAATGAAGGTAAAAAAGAGGGTCCCCATTATTTTCTGTATGTCAGAACTACTTATCATCATTGCAGTACTGTCACAAATGTCTGTTAAGAATTGCAGTGCTGTTCTGAAGGAGTAAGTGATACAGCAGTTTATCTAGTATACTCTGAATACTAGCACCATCAGCTGAAGAGAGCCTTGAAAATATTATCAAAACCTTTGTAAACAAAGCTTCAAAAGCAAACTGAATTGTTATGTTTTGAGAGCAATTCTTTCTGTTATTCTAAGTACTTCTTGAAAGCAAGGACATGCTTTCAGAAAAATATTTGAAAGGTTAAGAATAACTTAAAATGGCATTCTGTTATGAGGTAAAATGTTACATCTTATTTTATGAATCTGCATTTTGGTATTGTGTACACTGAAAGCTCTGATAAGACAAGGCTCTCAAGGTGGGTGTGTCTGGAGCAGTGGTTCTCATATTTGAGCCTCACCTCTCCAAGGAGTTTCTAGTCTCTTGTGAGGAGGCCCAGGCAAGTTCTAGCAAAATGGAAAGAAAGGTATTCTTCTAAACAATTTTTAGCTACAACTCTCAAATGTAGACTGTTCTGCTGAGTCTTCACCATACTTAGTACTTTTGAGGATTCTGTGTGAAATAAGCTAGGCAAGTAAGAAAAAAATTTTCTTGTTTCCATATAGGAAATATTGAAAAAAAAGGTATTATATACTATTTTCTTTTAAACTTTTGTGTTTTAGATAAAGCTGCTAGATTCTATTTATATTGTATTTTGTAGGGAAGTATAAATATTTTGTGTAAGTATTCTTGCATGGCCTTAGCACACTGGTGTAATGTAAAACTCGTCATATACATGTATTTTAAAAATTTAAATACAAAGATTGGTAGATGATTGACATGAAAGTCAGATATTTAAGTGTACCTGAACATAATTGTACTTTTTTACATATATATAGATTTCATGATTAATTCTAATGCAGGACTTTAATTTCTACTTGTGCAAGTATTGGCATTTTATTGTTCAGGCGTTTATACTTCTGCTGTATTTTCTGTGTTTCTCAGAGATTTTTTTTTATTTTAAATACTAATACGCTTTGTCAAATTTAACTTGGTGTCTAAAACCTTAGGCAAGCTCTGAAAACATTAGATTGAATGGGGAATACCAAAAGTGCCTTATGAACGCAAGTATAAGTTAATTGCCAAAATGAATGCCAGTGTCAAATCAAAGGGCATCCATGAGGCTGCTGTTTTTTATCTGTGGAAACTGATGGTGGTTAAGTCCCTGTCAGCTGGGAAAAGGTTACTGTTACACCCACCATTAAGAAAGCCAAGAAGAATAATGAAAGTACTACAGGCTTACTGATCTCACATGTATTGCTGGAAAGCTCCAACCCCACTTCTAAATCTATTTCAAGACCTGTAAAAGCAGGAAGATGGTTATGACAACTTAACACTTAATATTTACCAAGGACAAATAATGTGTGCTTGACCTGATTGTGTTTCATTATGAATAGACTGTTTGGGATACAGAACAGTGGGTGTACCACACCTTCAGTTTAGCAAGGATTTGGAAATAATCCCCCAAAACATTTTCATTTTGAAACTGAGGAAGTCTCAACTGGATGAACAGACTGTTAGGTAGGACTGAAGTATAGAGAACAGTTTTTTAGAATCTGGCTGGCAGGTGGCAAACAGTACATCATCAGAAGGGGCTGATACCAGAGCCTTGTTGAACTGCAGCATTTGGCACCCAGACAGGATAAACCAAAGCACAGGTTGGCAAATGACTGACTAGATCACAGCCCTACTGGAAAGGGTCTGGGAGCTTTAGTGGACTGTAGGGAGGGTAACAGCTAAACAGTGCACTTTTCATCATAAATAAAGCAAACCATGTGCCAAAGTGACTGCAGGTAGGGAATGGTGGGAACCCAGAAGAGGCTACCAGGATGGTCAAGGGCCTTGAGCACATGATCAGTGATGAGTGCTTGAGGGGACAGAGCTTGCTGAGTCTGGTGTGGAGGAGGTAAAAGAAATCTAAGGGCAGCCTGCAGCTATGGGAAAATTAGTTGCAAAAGACAGCAAATTTAAGGTCTTGTCAGTGGTGGCATGCTGTTTAATGAAGGGCAAGGGCATCTGATTGGGAGGGTCAGATTGAACATGAGGAATATTGTCTTCATTAGGGATGTGGTGAAGCACCATAGCAGGTCATCCACAGAGGCTGGTCAATTTCTGTTGAAGGGTTTTGAGATTCAGAGAAAGCTGTGGCTGATGTGATCTAGTATTGATGACCCCCACTGTGAGCTTGATGTTAGATTGGACAATCTTACAAAGGCCCTTCCAAATGGCAGTTCTGTGATTCAGTAAATTATAGTGCAATTGGTCACAGAAGTTTTGTCTAATTTTAAGGTAGAGGGAACTAGCAATTGTGAAATACAGTCCCTTTGCAATACCCCAATGGAGGTTGATAAGGATAAAAAGTCATTTATATTCTCTGAGTTTTCCGTAGAATTTCATCCTATATGCCTATATTCCATGTTGCAATTATCCCCATTGTTATATTTTGGGTATAATTCTGTCCTGTTGTCTGACTTGAGTCTTTTCTCTTTTCATCTTCCCCATTTTGTGTCCTGCACATGCTGTCAAAACTGCCACAGCCTGACACAGCTGGGAAAATGGTAGCATCTAAGATGCCTGGCTTGGAGATAGTCTTAGATATCTGGATATAAAGCAGGAGAATCAGAACTTGATAAATGTGAGCTCAAGCTCAATTTTCCTTCAATGGAAGTACTACTTTGGCTCATTCTCTGTACTTATAAAATTTATTTAAATTTATTATTTTCTGCTGAAACTAACAACTTTTAGGGCAGGAAAGAAGACCTGAAGGGATGGTGCATGATTACCAGGATTATCAAGGAACACACTATTGGCTCAAAGAAATACAGACTGGGAGTTTTGCCCCAAAAAAGTCTTCTATGTGTGTGGTTGGAGGGTGACTCTTAATTTTAGGAGCACTTCAAGTTTAGAATGGAAAGCTGACTTTTAAGACAGAGAACAGAAAAAAAAATGCATCAACACATTAAAGAGTTGGCATAAGTGTGCTTTTGCATTAATAAGAAATTAAGTTGAGAGAGAAATTTATGAGGTTTAAAATGATTGCAGATCTGTGATGGAAAGGGAAAAGGATTGGCAAGACCAATTTTATGATTGAGGAAGTAGAAGTTGTGCATGAAGCTAATCAGAACCATCTAATGAGTAGATGAACACTGATTAGAAGAAAATGTATGTTTTAGTAAAGATATTGTAGGAGAGACATTTTTGCAGTTTCCTTCTTGCTTAGTACTGATACTCTGCAAACAGAATAGAAGAACCAAACAAATTCATATTAACAGTTTTCAAATGAACACTTCCATATGTCCTTTTCATATTTTAGCAGGAGTGTGGAGATTATTATTTTGCCCTGAATAACAACTGCTAGATTTTAGAATGTGATCACACAGGAGAAATATCAATGCTAAAAAAAAAAAAGAAAAAAAAAAAGAAAAAAAAAAGAAAGGAAACTTGGTAAAATGTAATTCCCTTCCACTGTGAATTATTACTTGTACATGAGCACAAAAGAATTTGAAATTTAAAACTAATTAAAAATATCCCTTTAGTATAAAGTTCCTGTTTTGTGGATTTTAACTTTAAATAATTTTTTCCCGCGGCACTTACAAAGTCCTGAAGCTAGTCGTATGTCATATAAAAGCTTCTCTATAGCAGTAGGCTCAGCATCGCTATAATTAAACCTTCCTCGCCTTGATTTGCAGCCAGTCTTACTCCTTGCGGGGAGGGAGCTTACTCATCGGCGAAGACAAGACCAGGGGAAGGTTTCAAGTTGGGAAACACGATTTCTGAACCTGATGTGGACTGGAAGCACGATATAGGGAAGAAAGGGTGGCGCAAGGGGGAGTTTAAAGAGTGAGAACCCATTTTTAACCCACCTCAAAGTTCTCTGGGAACAGGGCATGAGCAACTTTGCCGCCTGCCGCGCCGGGCAGTGGGAGTCCCTCTGGAGGGAGTCCTGTCCGGCCAGCAGTCACGGCCCAGGAAGGGAGAGGCGCACCCCAGAGAGGCGGGCTGCAGCATCAGCGGCACCGAGCCCCTCCGCACTCACTCCCGGTCCCATTCCCACCCCCGCCCTACCGGCACCCTCGTCGCGCCATCTCCCATCTCCCCACACCCCAGAGCGTCCCGCTCCCTGGGCACCGCCCGCTCTCCGGTCCCCTCTCCCCCGCTCGGGCTCCAGCCTGGCTTTAAATAATTCCGAGCGGGAAGCCAGCCCCTCCTCTCCTCCTCCTCCTCCTCCCCCTCTCCCCGCCTCCCCTCCCGCGGAGCAGTCAAGACCCGGCGGCGCGGCTGCCCCAGCCGCTCCCACACTCGGGCGAGGGGTGGCGCGGCAGGAGCTGTCCAACTTTTCAGCACAGTTTCCTCGCCGCTGCCCGC